>CM032632.1:26830083-27155890 GCA_019097785.1 Fraxinus excelsior | reverse complement strand
TGATACAAAAGATGGAAAAGATTAAACTCTTGCACCAATATTTTCTTCCACTTCCAATATTTGATTTGAGCCCGAATCCTTGATGTAATTCTTCTCGTGAATCTCTCTTCAATCTTGTGTTTTTCTCTCAATAATTGCAAAGTGCCGACCCCTATTTCGTGCCTCTCTTAGCTTATTTATACTTCTCATACATTCTTAGCCAAGTTGGAATCCTTTTTGTGGGCTTTTTCGTGGCCCAAAAATAACTTAGTTTCCTTCGCGGCACAACGCTTGAGCGCTACGACTCCAAACTAGGTAGCACTTGGGCACTACTTATGCAGCGCTTGAGCGCTAGAGTTGTGTTCAAATTTTGTTTCCAGGATATGGTGTAGCGCTTGAGCGCTGAAAAGGTAGCGCTTGGGCGCTACATTTCTATTAATTTTTTTGCTTTGCTCTCTGGAGCTTGGACGCTATTTCCGGCCGCTTGAGCGTCAATTTTCTGCTCCATATTTCCTTTACTTTGCTTCAAAAACCCTTTGTCACCCTTTTATCATTCCTTCAACCAAAACACTAACAAACACATTAAATTTGTTCGATAATCAACATATTAATCATACAAATGAAGTTCTAATGGTACAAAATTCGTGTGCAAAACACACTCATCAAATACCTCCAAACTTAATATTTTGCTAGTCCTCAAGCAAACACATACACAAAGAAAATCAATTAAAAGAAAACACGGTACACAACTTAGTTATATAGCTTGTCGTTAACTCATGACTGAAATCAATGTATCACATCTATGAATGAATTCAAAATTACATAACAAGAGTCAATTTTCACTTATCCCATGCAAACAGGTGTGTGTGTGTGTAAAAATTCAAGTACAGCGTCGACATTCACAATTTGGTTAAGTTTCCCATCCCAAATAGACAATTCTTTCATTACATCACTCGTGAGATTCACACACCCCAAACTTGTTTTCTTTTATGCTCTCCCAATGGTGTATTCATAAACTCAGTTTCATTCCTTTATGTCCTTACATCTCTCAAATTTGGATTCGTTTAATCGACAATATCAACAATCTATTAATGTGATGATTCTCTCAAAAGTGAGTGTTCAACAAATTAGCTCACGCTAAGTGATTCAAACCCACTAGTTATCTAAAACCTCAACAATGAACATCAAAATATTTTTGTTAGCCCTTTATTGACCTCACTCATATTCCTCTTCTTAATCCCTGTAGCGAGCTTTTAGTCGGTAACTTCCCAGCTTTTGAATGCCAAAAGGGTACCAGGTCATAAGATACATTGCAGACTTAATCACTCGAGTAAAAAATGTACCGGCGTGAGACATAAGCTAAATTAGAGTAGTTTTTTTTTTTTTTTTACTCAAGCACAATAAGAGGAGGTTAGATTCCTAGTATACAGTTATCACCAAGCATCTACAAGAGAGTCGAAACACTCTACACAAATTTTATAACATGCACGAAATCATCACAATCCTAAACCATTTCCTTTACCGGTTAAAACGTTCCAAATGTAGTTGTATTCAAGAGATTTTGTGATTCATGATATATGGGGTTAAGCCTCTAGGTCGCGTCTATAACCTAAGCACGTGAACCTCATGTTCGTGTACAACGCTACACCTCCATTTAGTGCATCAATATCTTCACATTTGTCATGGATAAACGAGAATTAAGACTCAAGCACATGATTTATCATCATTCACAAACTAATCCATTTTCTCAACTATATTCATCATGGAAGCACGACTATCCAACTCACACAAGTATAAAAATTGTAAATTCATAAAAAAAAAATGCATAATTTTTTTATAAGGCACACAAGTCAATCACACAATCACATAAAACACATAATAAACTAGCCACGTACACAACACATAAGCCGACAAATACCCTCAAATATAAGATAAACATTGTCATCAATGTTAAAAATGAAGAACGAAAAGGGGAACTTACCTGAGAAGACACTAAGTGTCTTCGACACCATCGGTGGCATTGAACCATGTGTCTCGAATTTGGTTGAAAACAAGAAATTGACGACCCATTTGCACCAAATCAATGTCCAATAGTGTGATTATGTCGATGTAGTGTGGAAGAGAAACAATTGTGGAAGAGAGAATTTGGGGGAACAATTAGGGCTTGGGGGGTTTGTCTTTTTTTTTTTAATACGGTTACCTAAGGATGGCCCCCCTGAACCTCTTGTGTTGTTTCTCTTATCCCCAAACTTGAGTTTTACCTACAATTCAATGAGAAAAACAAGAATAAGATCAGCATGATAAATGAATGAAGAAACTAACTGAAAATGAAAACAAAATAATAAAAACAAATGATAGAACTTGGGTTGCTTCCCAAGAATCGCTTATTTATAGTCTTTAGCTAGACTTTGTCCCGTGACATGTTTGATCATGGTGGCTCGAACCATTTTAGGCCATCATTGCACGTTGTGAAATTTTCATTCATGCACCCTTTTTGTGCTCTCCATATTTTGATATTTCCGTTTTTATCTCTACTAAGAAGTCCACCGAGATTTGATCTTCTATTCTTACAGCTTCGTTGACCAGGAAGTTCTTCTTCATCAATCCATAGCAAAGATTGTTCTTGGAAGATGTCTCAATTGGGGTATAAATATTAAATATCTCTTGCTTGTCCTCCACCTTCAATATTTACTCACCATTCTCCATGTCAATTAGAGTCCGACCCGTTGCTAAGAATGGCTTACCCAATATAATTGAAATGTCTCGATTTTCTGGCGTGTCCAGTACAATGAAATCCACTGGAAATATTAAATTTTCTGCTTTTATAAGCACATCCTCAACTTTGCAAAGTGGCTTTGAAATTGTAGTATCAGCTAGTTGTAACTTTATTGATATTGGTTTGACTTCACCCAATCTCAATTTCCTGAAAATAGAATATGACATTAGATTTATACTAGCACCCGTGTCACACAATGCAGCAATTGTATAGGAATTTTCAATTGAAATTGGTAAAGAAAAACTCCCTGAATCTTTCAACTTGGGAGGCAATTTGTTTAACGCTCTTGCACTACTTTCCTCCGTTAATGCTACAACTTCAAACTCAATGAGCTTTCTCTTCTTTGTCAACATCTCTTTCAAGAATTTTGTGTAGCTTGGAATTTGTAATATTGCATCAATAAGCAGAATATTGATCTGAAGTTTCTTGAAAACCTCAAGAAAATTGTCAAATTTTATATCTGGTTTGTTCTTCTTAAGTCTTTTAGGAAAGAGTATGGGAGGAACATAAGCCTTGACTGGACTGGTGCATTGGTAGTGAATTCCTCTGTACTTTCTTTGTTCTCAATTGAGGCGGGTGTAGATTTTTCTTCCATTATAGGTTCATCAACACCTTCCTGATCTTCTTTTTTTCTAGTTGTTTCACAGTAATCTCTGGTACTTGTGCTCTGCTCCTTATAGTGATAGCATGGAGATTTTCCTCTATTTATTTCTTTTGAAGTTTTTGGGGGAATGAAAGTGGAGGTATATATGCTTTAACATTTACAGGAGCCCTGGGTGGATTGTTTTCCATTACATCTATTGCCATCACTTGCTCTTTAGGATTCGTCATTGTATTACCTGGCAATGATCCATGTGGACGTTCTGAAAGTTGTTGAGCTATCTGACCAATCTGTATCTCCAACTTCTTGATGGATGCTTGCTAATTTTGGAAATTAGTATCAATCTGTTGGAATACTTTGTCTGTTTTCTGCACATATTGATTAAACAACTCCCCCAAACTTGGTTTGTTCTCCTGCTAGGCATTATTAGCAATATTCCCCTGCTAATCATCTGACCATCTGAAGTTTGGGTGTTGTCTCCATCCTGGATTGTAAGTTTGCGAATACGGGTTAAAATTGCGTGATCCATTTTGAATGAAGTTGACATATTCTTCTGGAAAACCCATAGCCATACAGCTCTCTGTTACGTGATTAGCTCCACAATTTTCGCATGTTGGATTACTTATTACAGCATGTGCTCCCCTTGTCTGTGCCTTCACCAACAACTCTACCTACTTTGTCAATGCTGCTATTTGGATATTAGTAGATGTAGGGTGATCCAATTCATACACTCTAGGTGCTCGAGGTGGTGCCACTCTTTCTGAAGAAAACATTGAGTGTGAGGTAGCAATGAGCTCAAACAGATCCAATATTTCTTGTACTAATTTTCCTATGACCGATCCTCCCGCAGAACAATCCACCTGAACTCTCGACATTGGTGAGAGTCCTGAGTAAAAGTATCGCACCTGATCTCCACTTGGAATTCTATGATTTGGGCATCTTCGTATTAGCCCTTTGAATCTGTTTCATGCATCGTGAAAGCTCTCTCCATCATGTTGTTGGAAGGTTTGAATATCAAACTTCAATTTGGCTACTTTAGCAAGTGGGAAGAATTTGTTGCAAAATTTTCTGGTGAGATCTTTCCAAGTTGATATACTTGCATGAGGTTCAGCATCTAACCACTCCAATGCGGCATCTCGAAGTGTGTAAGGAAATAATCGCAATTTGATGGCGTCTTCATTGACCCATGGAGCATAAAAGTTCTAGTAGTTTCGAAGAAATCTGTCTAGGTGTGTATTTGGATTCTCGTGGGGCAACCCATAAAATTGAAGAGTGTTGCTCATCAGATTTATCCATTATGCCCTTATTTGAAAATTATTGACTCCAAAATCTGGGTACAAAATACTGGAGCGCGTAGGTGCAGCAATAGGTGTCAAGAACATGGCAACCAGTAGATTTCCTTCATTTATTTCATTTGGCTCTTGTTGCTGATTTGGTAGTGCAACTGCTCTGGCGACAAATTGTCATATTGGCTGAATTTGAACTGGAATGTTTTGATCATCCGCCATTTAATGTTGCTGTTTTTGTTTGTGTTCATTGTTTCTTCATCGAAACGTGCGTTCCATCTCCGAGTCAAACGGTTCAAGTGCATCGCCTTGGGCACGGAGCATGCAATGAACACCCTTTTCTACAGAGAAAAATAAAAATAAAAATAAAACACACTAAAATAGAAAATGAGATAATAATAAATAAATAAAAGAAAATAAACAAACCAAACAACAGTAAGAAATAAAAAATAAATCCAAACTACAAGTAAATAGTCCCCGACAACGGCGCCAAAAACTTGTTGCGTTTTTTTATATCGCAAGTGTACGATATCGAACAAGTAATTTAGTAGACCTAAGAGTCCGGATTATCGTTTCCACGATGACTATACTTTAGTACTGGATATATTTCTCCTACTACTATTTGATGAAAATAAACAAACTCTAAATTCAGATTATAATGAATATGGATGTCTAGAATACCTAAATTCCTAAAAAGAATGAAAATTTATGAAAGAATATTGGAGACAAACAGATCAATGATTCAAATATGCGAGAAGTATTAGGGCAGAACAATTTCACATAATGATCACATTAGTTATGAATTCGAGATTCTAGCCTAATGTAGTGTTCGGTCAAATTCTCCTACGGTATTCAATTTACCCCTCTCGAGTTCTCATTGAGTCTATTTAACTAAATCAATTAAATATCTCTATGCAAATTCTCCTTAGTTAAACGAGTTAAGACACTAGGAATTCATATAACAACCGTAGCACTTAGTATTGGTATCTCTACACATTATATCTCGTTACTGAATTTTATTACAAGTTCTAAATTTCGAACTCACCTCTTGACTCGTAAGAAACTCAATAGATCATCAAATTAATGACCAGATAATTTGAAACATTACACACATAATAGAATCAACACATGGAAGAATGAAAACTCAGAATTCATGAATTTAATGACAAAGGATTTCAAAAGATTACATTGTTCGCCCTAATAATAAGTTTAGCTACTCATACGTAAAGCAAAGAAATAAATAACAAAATTTGGATACATCACCGGATTTAAATGATACAAAAGATGGAAAAGATTAAGCTCTTGCACCAAGATCTTCTTCCGCTTCAAATCTTTGATTTGAGCCCGAACCCTTGATATAATTCTTCTTGTGAATCTCTCTCTTCAATCTTGTGTTTTTCTCTCAATAATTGCAAAGTGTTGACCCCTATATCGTGTCTCTCTTAGCCTATTTATACTTTTCATACATTCTTAGCCAAGTTGGAGTCCTTTTTGTAGGTTTTTTCGTGGCCCAAAAATAACCTAATTTCCTTCGCGACGCAGCGCTGACTTCAAGCTAGGTAGCGTTACTTATGCAGCACTTGAGCGCTAGAGTTCTGTTCAAATTTTGTTTCCAGACTATGGTGTAGCGCTTGAGCATTGAAAAGGGCGCTATATCTCTGTTAATTTTTTTACTTTGCTCTCTAACGCTATTTCCGGGCGTTTGAGCACCAGTTTTCTGCTCCATTTTTTCTTTACTTTGCTTCAAAAATCATTTGTCATCCTTTTATCATTCATTCAACCAAAACACTAGTAAACAAATTAAATTCATTCGATAATCAACATATTAATCATGCAAATGCAGCTCTAATGGTACAAAACTCGTGTGCAAAATACACTCATCAAATAAAAATATATATTTAATTTTTTTTTCTATGGTTTTGGATGGTTCCGTTTATAAGAGGTTGAGAAAACATGTACTTGGTACCTTTTTTGAACACCGTTTATGGATGATTTAAAAATTATCCAAAATAGATGTAATGTAATTTTAACCGTTTCTATTAGCATATTAACTTAGCGAATTTTGGTCGTTCCTTAAAGTCTCCCAAGTTTACCCTCTTTCTTTTCTGCTAACATCAGTTTTGATGAGTACATGCCATGGTTTTCAAAGCATAGACAACAACATAAGCTCATATACTGTCTCTGAGATTGAGTGCAAGGGGGTTTTCACGCTAACCCATGATAGTTCTAGACTCATTGGCCAAGCCTTCTATCGAGCCCCAATCAATTTCAAGAACTTAACCACTGGGAAAGTTTTTTCCTTTTCAACAGCTTCTGGCTTTGCTATTTTCCTTTTGAACTGAAAATGATTTTAAGTTGGAAACATAGATTAAAAATCATCGAAGGTATGGCTTTTGGACTCCTGAAAGAAGAATATACCAACTAAAGATTATTCCAATCATATAACTTGGGTATATGTGTAACTTTATTTTTTTTAAACATCTTAGAACCGATAATGAACTCCCAAATATGAGTCAGAGTGTTTGATAAACCTGCTAAAAACTTTCCAAAACATATCCGCTCATAAACACCCCAAATCAATAATTTAAAAAGGCTCATAACCGCTATCCAAAAACTCCCAAACAGACCCTAAATTATATGTTCAATTAAATATAAGGATTTATGATGTATTTAATAGAACATGTTAAGTATAAATTATACTTGGCAATTTTCTTGGTCAAAATCAAGTCATGGTTGAATTGTATTAGAAGTTTATCGAGTTGTAATCAAAGTCAAAATAGGAGTTATTGAATCATAATTAAAATTAAAAGAGTTGGGTTTGTAGTATAGTCCTTGAAAGAATCCAAGAAGATCACATATGATCATTGAAATGCGTTTAGAAGTCTAAAGAGTGTCGAAGAGCAACACAAATTATGCTTCAAATTCTCAGTAGCAACTTGCAACACATTTTGAATCACCTCAATCGGATATTAAAAGAAAAAGTTACGATAAAAATACCAATAACTGCTCAACTGCTGTTTGTTGTCACTCGCTTGACGCTTGAGCGACTAGTCGTTGTTTAGAAACCTCTTTTGCTTTAAACACCTGGTTTTTCAATCCATATTTATCACAAACATGTTTTCCTATATATATATATATATATATATATATATATATATTGAACGTCCAAAAGTGTGTTGAATCAGATTTATTCCATAGAGATCAATTCTTTGATGATCCAAAATATTTGTTGATTTCAAGATTTAACCTCCACATATTACTTGATCCATAAATTTTTTCAAAACATATTTTGTTAATAAGTCAAATTGATTCATATTAAACCAAAGATCAAAACACACAAGATATTTTGATCAAACACAAAATCACCTAATCCACTAGAGATAAATCGATTCTAGGGATCGGGAGCTGGTGCAGAAGTACAAATTCAAGATGACTAAGGTGAGGCACTGGAGTCGGGATCAAGTGTCGGAGCACGCAGTTCATGAGAGCTAATGTATAATTCCAGAGTCGAAAATTTGTTTTGAAGGAGTTCACTTCTAGTAGAATCAAGAGAGACTACACGAATTGAGGTCAAAAGTTCTACGAGTAGACGGGTCTGGACCGTACTGTAAGTTTGCTTCAATTTATAATGGATTACTGACAGCAAAGTGCCCGAAGATTTTACCTAGTTGGGCTTTCTCTGTGATCATCTTTAGGCTTCTTTACTGCTTTAATTATTGATTGTGGTATTTAACGTTATGATAAATTAACTTATTTGACTGACTATCTAAAAACAATTAAAAAGTAACTTATTGCTTTTAATTATATAATTCTGCACGCGAATCTAAATAATTTAAAACTTTCGGAATTTTATGTAGTAGTATGATCACTATCACATTATCCAATGTATAAATATACATTGTTATTTAATTGGATAATGTGACAGTAATTTTATTGTCTCGTATAAGAAATACTTAAAACGAAACTTTGTTGTATTAAGGTTTTGATACCTCAAAATTATAATGATATGTAAAAAATTTGATTGGGGGCAACGAATGAGACAACAAAATGGGTAAAAGTTTAAGAGCTTGTTGGGGGAGAGCTTTTTTGAAAATTATTTTTCCCCAAAGTTATTTTTAATCAAACATTAATGAATCTCATGATTTTCCCTCCCATATTTAAAAAAAAAAAAAAAACAATAACAATAATAATAATATCAATTTAGATAGTATTATTCAATAGGTTCGTGAAATATAAAATTAAATGACTCATTTAGCCCTTATCCGACTCTCTTTACTTCTCATATTCATTTTCAACAATACATTCACACAATAAAATATTTTTTACGTAAAGTCAATTTTTTTAACCACATATTCTCTATAAAATTATTATTCAAAACATCATTTTTTTTTTCCAGTTTCTCTTTATAATGACTATCAAATTGGGGCTTAATTGTATTAATCCATTTATCTAATAATGATAGGCTTACTTTTCATTTTCGTCCGTCTCAAATTATATGTTACTTCGTTGTTGAGAGTATAATTGATTTATCAGTTTTTTAATGTCTATATGAATGTGTTTTGTTATCAATAAGAATAATACTATTTAGCACAAATTTAGATGACTATATTTTATAAGTTCAATTAAATGAGTCATATAAGCATTTAAATGAGTTTCACACCAATTGTGATAAATATCATTACTCTATCAATAATGACTACTATTACTTAAACAATTATTTAATGTAGATCTACATTAGAAAAAATTCAGGAAATTATATTTTGAACTATATATATATATACTAGGTTTAAGCAACGTGCAATGCACGTTTGCTTAGTTATATATAATTTTTTTGGTTCATTAAATAATTAATGATGTAATGTTTATGTAATTGATAAATAATTACACATTGTGATATATTAATTTTAACTTGAATAGTGTTAAATTCTAAATTAAAATGTATAAGTTTGTGTTTCGTACTATTATATTATATTATATTTTGTATTTAATCATGAACTTTTATATATAATAAAATAATAGATAACATTATAATACAAAACTAAATAAATAAATATTTTTTCTTCATTGAGTTCAATGTACCTTACCAAATAAACTATTAGCATTTTTAAATTGATAATTTCCACATCCATTTTGTTTTTTTAGTTTCATTTTTTCCTAGTGACTAAAATGTAGTAGTACAAATTTTTTTGCATTTTTCATTCATTTATTAATAATGTTCTAAAAGGCGTAATGCGTTGCGAGATGTCGATGTTGAGAATCAAGAATCACAAGTTTAGGCGTGTCAATACGAAGGATAAGCGTCATAATACGTTTTGTATTTTTAATATTATTTTAATTATTTTTAAGACATTAAATATATTTTTATTTTAAAAAATATTTTTTTTCTATATTATAAAAAAAAAGATTTTTTACTATATCATAAAATCATCTAATATTTAAAAATAATACTTACTAAACATTTAATATAATACTATAATATTGCCAAATAGTGTTAGGAGAATTTTAATTTTTTTTTATTAATTAAGGAATTAAATATGAGCATTAATCATAGGATTTATACGAAAAGTTTGCGGATTTGATAATTCCGATATCTGAAAATGGAGATGAATGATTTTGATTCACAAATCGAGAAATGTTCGACATGAAGGTTCGTGGAATTCAACTTGCCGTGGTTTCGAACCGAAATGCAATAAATACATAAAAATAATTCAAAGTAAATCTATCTTTAATAATTAGATTCATTATATATCCTACAATTAGTCCCAACACTAAAAATTAAAAATAAATATGTTAAAATAATTTACTTTGTTAAATTAAAATATTTTAAACTTATAGAAAATAATATCTAACATTAATATATTAATAATCAAGTGCAATTTAAATTAAATTTGAAAATTAAAAAAATGAAAGAATGAAAGTGAATATTACAATTTAATTAGTTGTAATTCAAAATCAAATTAGTTAATTAGACATACATTTTAAAATGATTTTGATGAGCATTTTAACATTTTTTTTTGTCACTATCCTACATTGGAAATTTATAAAACTATTGGAGTTAAGAGCATATATAAAATGCACAATCCCACATTGGAAGTTTATGAAACCTTTGGAGAGAAGTGTATCTATAAAATGAGCATGACATCCAATACTTCTACATGGGCTTTAGAATTGTAAATTTTGAAGCCCAATTATGGAGTTAAAATATTTTTAAATTAAAAAAATTCCGTTAGTTTTTCCGTTAAATCAAGAAATTCCGTTAGTTTTTCCGTTAAAACAACAAAATTCCGTTAGATAGCCACTTTATATATAAAAGAGATATAAAAGATGGTTATATTTATACCATATTTTTTTATAAATACACCACATTTTAAGTACATTAAAGATCATTAACCTTTATTCATTATCACACTTGTATCTTTAATTTTATTTTTTTTCTTCATCGCATTCTTATTTTTTCACATTTTATTAATTAAAAAAAATCTTGTCCTTAATCATGATTTTCGTCCAAAAATATCTTTAAAATGATAGTCAAATATTTAATCATATTTTTGCAGTATTATTTGTTTTGCTTATTCAAAAATGCAATGGACAAATGAATCTTTTTATCCCAACTCAAAGAAAATTTTGGAGATAAATCATAATCACGAATAGCTTATGTTAATTTAAGAATAAGAATGCGATGAAAATTTGATAATATGTAAACGTTATGAACCTTTCATACATTTAAAATATAGTATCGATATTAAAAATTATAGTGTGAATATATTTACCATTATTGTGATGGTTACTCAACCTCGTTTTTTCTTTTTAGTAGTTTCTCTGTGATCAAATAAATCTTACTATTTTTACACATCTAAATTAATAAATGTATTTGTTTGATTTGATTTGATCACTGACCTTAAGAAGTTTAAGAATCGACTTAATTACTATGACAATCGATGGATAATTGGATAGTTGATTTCATTAACCTTATCTTTATGTTACTAAGGTACAATACAATGCGTGTTTTAGGGTTCTATGGTACGCAAAATAATATATCTAAGCTTTTTTATGTTTCGTCTCTTGCAAAATTGTTTGCAACTATCTCCTTCACCATAATTTTATGATACTTTGAAAATATTTTTCGATTCAATTCCCATTATTTGAATAAAATCTAGGCAATTTAAACAGAACATTTTATTACCGTTGAAGTCTCCGTTTCCCCAAATGGTGAATGGTTTCGCAGGAAAACGCAAAAACAGGTTCGAACGTAAATTTTTCAAACTTGACAGTTTCTATCTTCGTCTTTAGTTGTTTTTTGGTCTATTCCCAGCCCTTTTTTCACCCCCAAAAAATCATATATCTCACATACCCAATTTCTGATACCATTTGTTGCAAAAATCTTGATTACGAGTTTAGAAAATCAACCAAACGAACACCAATCAACCAACTCGACCCAACAACTTTTAACACTTTGGTTGCCTCAAGTTTTTACCCCACAAAAGAGACTTTAAAGGTAGTGGTGGTGAATACAATATAGAAGAAGACGATGGGACAACCGTGGTAGAAATCTCTCAAACCCC
The DNA here is from genome assembly GCA_019097785.1 of Fraxinus excelsior. Taxonomy (NCBI): domain Eukaryota; kingdom Viridiplantae; phylum Streptophyta; class Magnoliopsida; order Lamiales; family Oleaceae; genus Fraxinus; species Fraxinus excelsior. Next base: position 27,143,686 of record CM032632.1, on the reverse strand, counting down.
CCAAAACCGACTGTCCATTTCACTGCATTTTCTCTCTACCTCTCCATGTAACTCACACACACACTGCACAAAACGGCTAGTAGATGCATATATTGATTGGATATTAGGTCATGTGGGCCAAGACTCGTGTAAATGGGCTGCCACTTAACCAAAGTAATGGGCTAATATTCAAGTCCCTACTTACCACTAAATGGTCCAACTAACAAAAAAACCATGCAACTCAATAATTCAACTCAAACTTGGGCTAGATTTATTATCATTGCCCGAATTTATTGGGTATAAAAAACCCAAAAAATTCATTAAGTTTCAAGGATAATTCTGCTTTTCCCCAATGTGATTAAGTCAATTATTATTATAAGGCAAACTTAATTAATTAGTCAGATCTTAGAAGAGAGTTTTCAACATTTTTTTTAATGCAATGAATGTTATCTGCGGTTTTATTTTCAACATCAATGTGGCATCAAAACCGACACATTTCTGGATTTCATGTCTCACTGTTACGCGCTTAAAAAAATTTATGCTCGTGCGAGACTTTCGAAGAAGAAATGAGTCCACACAATATTCTAACGAAAACAAGTTAAAACAATCAATTCATTCTTCTAATAGCTTAAATCTTCGTAGAAATGGCTAAAACTACTTATCTTTCTTGTGGATACACTTCCAATTTTTATTCTACTTCTAAATTCTAATATATTTTTTTAACCAACTCAACCTTAGTTTTGAGCTATATTCTTTTCAAGTGGATATCCAGATGAGTATTTATACCCCGTTTGGCCCCCATTATTTGAAATTTTAATGGTTGAAATAGTATTTTTTTTTTTAAAAAGAAATTGTGATTAAAAAAATAGAAAAGGTTTTTGAATTACAAGTAATATTATTTTATTAAAAAATGTGTAATTGAATAAAAATAAAGCTTAAAAATTTTAATGAAGACCTAATAACATTGAGTTACGATATTGTATCTCCGAGAATAGAAAAAACGAAAATCCTCAATAATGGTTTTATAACTGCATCCAAGCCATTGACTTCAAAGTCCACAGAACACAGTACAGTTTCGAATACGCGGAAAGATGTAAACTTGTAGATTGAAAAGAGTAATCCTCACTTTGCAAGTCACTGATTTATTATACAGCAAATGGATTCTCAAATTGCCACTTAGGAAACCACCAGGATTATGGAACCGTTGAATGTTTAAACCCGCTAATTCTATATAATGTACAAATTTCACCAAATAACTATACAATCAAGGACGGATCCAACATTCGGCGAGCTTTTGTGGCCGTCCGTGCTGGTTCCGTAGAATTTTTTGGGTGGGCATTTGAATGAGCGACCGCTCGTACTCACCGAACCTGCTCGTGCTCACTTGGATTATTGGATCTCTATGTGCATGCAAAATAATGAGTTTATTTCATTTGGTTGACTTGAAGGAAAGTCTAAGCGTCGGTGGTTTTTATTTCAACTTTTAGAAAGAAAAAAAAACGAAAATAAATAAAACTAAACGTTGCCAGCCTGTCAAACACTGCAATTTCAACATCGTAATATGTTCCAACATTCATATGTACAGTAAAAGCGCGTTTTCTTCTTTGAATTTAAGTAGTCAATGATAAACATTAAATTGCGACTTTGACTTTGCAATTAGGCATACCAAATTAATATGACAAATCTTAATCATCTTGTGATGTGATTGTGTACACCTTTACACTGTAGATGTTTTTTTTTTCTCTCTCTCTCTCTCTCTCTCTTGTTTAATTCGGTTTTAGTAATCATCTTGTGATGTTTGGATATCATTCCTAATGAATTTGATAAATAATCATAGTTTTTTTAATTTAAGGTAATCCAACAATTTTGATCTATTAAAACATTTTAAAATCTTACTATACCCACATCCAAATACACCACAATAAAATATTTTAATAGATCTAAGTTGCTCGGGCACTCAAAATTCGATTGTCGTTGAGTGAGCTTTCCATGGATAGCGTATTCCCTTTCTGATCCCATCGGTTCGGCATTTTTGCAAACACCGACCTTACTTAATCTCAATAGGGCAATTCAAAGAGGTGAGTTCGGAATCCACTGAGGTAGAGTTAGGCAGTTAGAAATCAAGTTCCATTTGGAATTGACAAAGACGGGTAGACTGTAGACTGCTAGATTAACTTGAGTTAATAATTAAAATTATTTGTCAAATTCATTGATACGAAGAATGTTCTCTGTGATATTTTATTTAACTATGTCTAATATGCATAGTTACATTTTGTTAGGAGATTCACGATTTACGATGCAATTTTTTAATTAGACTTTGGCTCCTCGGGTCAAGCAATAGCGTTGCGGTCACATTCGTTCACTCTAAAAGTTTGATTATTTCCATTAGGAGGGGATCTTTCAATTTAAGGAGTAGAGAAGAAAGTAATAGGGTAATAATTTAACTTTTAAAGGTCGAAGAAAATTCTTGAAAAGGACTATCCCACGAATTAAAAACCTAGTGCATTGTTCCTTTGCTAGTTTCACTTGAAAAACAAGCTTTAAGTTTGGAAATATTAATTAAATTATGAAAGAAGTGAAGTTCAGTCAAACCTAGGTGGAATGGGGAATTTGACTGATCTTATTAAAAAGGAAAACGAGTAGGAGTAGTTAGGAGGAGAATATTTGAGTCTCAGTCCACTTGTTATTTTTTTTAATTTTGAATAGGCCATTTTTGTCAACGAGTTTGGTAAGGCCAATTATCGTAGATACTCGACAAATTTACCCTCAATTATATGTGAATTGACTTGTTTAGTCTTCTTCAATATTGTGTCATTTGATTATATTTTGAAAAAATTGTAACTTTTTCCTTCTATGTATTTTTTCAGTGCAAATTCTGTTTTTGTCCCATTGTGTATGGCATATTTTTATGATAAGCAATTGACCTCGAGTAGGATTTTTTTACCACTTTTCTTTTTGGAGCTTTTGATAGGGGTGGACACGGTTTCATTTGATTCTGGTACCAAAAAAATCGAACCGAATCATGAACCAATGATTTTTTTTTTTATATATATATTTTTATAATGGAAACAATTTTATTTATTTTTAGATATGGAACCAAACTGTTCGATTCCGATTTGGTCTGATTCTAGTTTAATTTTTAAAATTTGTAAGTTAGTAATATATACTTAAATAAAAAATAAATATTAAACATTCAGCAAATTCAATTTTTCAATCATCAAGATCACAAAAGTCCAAACTAACAAAATATAGTCATAATTTGAATACACGAATCAATTTTTATTCCTATACAAAAGACTATTTAATAAATAATAGCAATGCTCTAAATTAATTGTAATAGTTTTGGCAACATATCCCCACAATAAATGATGAATTATGCACAAATTTTACATCCATTTTTAGAGGCAACCATTAACCGTTTAAACATTATTTGTATCCCTGCTAAATAAACATATTGGATTTTTTCTCCTTGTTTTTTACTAATCTTAGTTAATAATTCATCTACTGTATTTCTTGTTAAAAGATTTAATTTATGTGTTCCTTGAGTTGTTCTAACATTTATAGCTTTTTCAATTTTATGATACTCATTTATTGCTATTCTTTCTCTTTTCCATATCTTATCTAAGGCTTCCCATTTTCCTATTTTTAAATCTAAAGATAATTTTCTCATTTTCTTGAATTTGTTACTTTTAATCCATAACCTTCTATTCCTTCATATTCTTGTTTATCTATATTATATCTTTCTATTTCCTCAATCTCGTTATTCAGATTCTGACTCATTATCTTTTTCTGAATCTGATTCGCTTATATATACTTCTTGATCATAATATTGTTCAATATCTGATATTTCACTTAATTCACTTTCTATTTCTAAATATTCTTTTTGTAATATTTTAACCTTTTTCTTTTTACAATCGGACTTATATGTCCTATATCTCCACAATTCCAACATTTGCATTGACTTTTATCTTTTCTATAATGTCTGTTTTTCTGTTGTCTATTCGGATTATATTTCCTTTTATAATATCTTCTTCTAGGCTTTATATATTTTTTCTTAAAATTTCTAAATTTTCTAAATTTTTTATTTTTGAATTTTCTCTTAATATTTTTTCTTTCAGGATTACATCCCCATTGTGTAGGTTTTTCCATATCTTCACAACATATCTTGGTTAATCTTCCTGATTTTTTCATTAATTGTCTTTGTTGACATATGTATGCAAGTCTTTCAAATAAGAATTTTATTCTTGATCCTAAAGATCTAGGTGCTTCAGGATTTTCTTTAATGTATTTCTCAAATTCTATCTTAAAATATATTCCCCATGTTCCTGGTAGCTTATTATAGTACATGTCTTTATATACATCTTGGTTTTCATTACTATAAAATTGGGTATAATAATATTCTTTAAATTCACATGTGTATTCTTTGATTTTACACATATCACATATTGTTAGGTTTATTAATTTTATCCTAGCATTTTCTTTTTCTTTTATTGCTTCTCCATCAAAATTTCTTATCCAATCTTCTCCTAAGAATTCATCTGAAATATAGTTTACTAATCTTTCTATACCTTCTTTATCTGATTTTATTATTTATGTTTGTATATTTCTTTTTATTAGTGTTTTTGTATCATTATTTATTCCATCCCACCAATTTCTAACATTTCCTTCAAAGGATGCTACTAAAAAGTCTATCCTTCTTTCAGTACTTTCCCATGTATCATCTTTGTTATATAAAAAGAATAATATCATTGAATCTGCCCAAGTTACTAAGGCTTTTTTAATATCTATTTTACAATCTAAGTCTAATTTTGCTCCTCCATGATTGACAGGTTTATCATAATTATCATTTAGTTCAAATCTATTACTGTATTTGTTTCCTTTTGGTGGTTGTCTATTTCTTATTGTTTCATAATATTGTCTATATGGTTTAATGTATATAGGTGCATAACTTTCATCTGGGTCTAATATTTCTTGTTTATTAGAAGATTCTGCTTTATTTGGTCCTCCTCCAGTATTCATTAGGACTTGATATTCATCTAAATTTTCTAAATTTAATTGGTCAAAATTTTCTATGAGTAAGTCTAATTCTTCATTCATCTTTATCTTCTATATCATCTTGATTTTCTTTAATTTCTAATTTTCCTATTGCTTTTTCTTTAGATTTTTCCATTTTTTCCTCTTCTTCTATTATTTTTGGTAAAATCTTTTTCCTAAATTCATCATCCATACTTCCTGCTTCTATTCTTATATTTTCTTGTTCAGTATATTTTTTCCCTATTCTAGACATTTCTTTTTCTATTAGTTTTTTGTCTATTGTTTTTTCTTTTCCTTTACTATTTTCTTTTATTTTTCTTACTTCAATTTTTAGAATATTAATATCATTTCTTACTTCTTTTATTTCATTATTTATGTTTTGAACATCATCTATTAATATTTTTATTAGTGTTTTTAATTCTTCTATATACTCACCAATTGACATTTATCTTTTCTTTGATTGACATAAGTAATATGTTCTACATTCAGTATCTTTACAATCTTTTATTACTTTATCACATTTTTGCTTTACATATTTATTATTTGTTAATTCTTTCATTTTTTCGTAATAACTTGCTCTTATTTTATACCTTTCTTGTTTTAATTTTAATATTTGTTTTTGTTGTGAGTTTGTTATATTTCCAGGTTTTAAAAGTTCATCTTGTATTTGTAGATTTATTTCTCTTATTCTTACTAATTTTTTATCTAAAATTTCTTTTATTTCCATTAATTCCATTAATAGTTTTTACAAATTATTTGATTTATATAAATTGATTTCTTCTTCTTCGAAAGTTTCTATTATTTTCTCATATATATATCTTTCTTTTATTGTTTCTATAATTAGTTTATGTAATATTTGTGCTCTAATTTCCATAGGTAATTTTCTAATTATTTTTAATGTTATTATTTTTAACTTATCGGGTATAGGTTTTAAAAATATATAACTTCCTCTTTCTGTTTCTAATGTGTAATAATTATCTATTTTTATAATTTTATTACTCATAATCTTTGCAATATAACATCATTTCTTCTTTTTCAAGTTCAATAATAATTTTTTCATATATATATTCATCTTTTAATGTTCCTATTATAAGGTTATCTATAATTTGTTCTTTTATTTCTTGAGGTAACTCTTTAATTATTATTAACGTTATTGTTTTTATTTTCTTAGGAATATGTTCTAAATATATATATTACTTTCTTTACTATCTTCTATTTTATAATACCAATCTGTTTTTGTAATTGTAATGTCCATGATCTCTATGGCTCTGATACCATCACTTGGGGGCTACTTAGAGCGAACAAAAATCAAATAATATTTAAAATCTAAAATCTAGTTAATCTTTAAATAGTCGTATATTCTATGTATTTTAATTTATCAAATTCTAATCTATTATTAGTTATAGATATATAAAATCTCAGGGTTAAATTAAACCTTAATTTCTTATATTCTTGTGGTAATCTATTTGTGATAGGTTTCCTCATCTATAGGTTTTTAATTAAATCTTCAAAGTCTAATAATGTTTGGGAATTCATAATATCAAGATCTGTTATTATATCTATATTTGATTCAAGAGGTATATTATACTTTGAAATATTCTTTTTCCTTTTCTCTAATTTATCTATTATATCTTGTATATCTTTTATAATTATAGATCTAACAATTCCTCTGGCAAAATTTTCTATTAAATTTTCTTTAAAACATTTTAATATTTCTTGAGCAGCATATAATTGTTCTTGATATCCAATTTTATCGATTTCATTTTCAAATTCAATTTCTTTTTTATTTTTTATAATAGTTTTAATTTTATATGGACCTCTTTTAGATCTAGGTCTTTTCATCTTATAATTATTAGTCATAATTTAGTTAGTTTTTTGACAAAAATTTATTATTTCAAGATTATAATAAATTTTCTAGGACTAAATTGTTACTTTCTTTATATTATGATTACTTTGGTTGTAAATCTTATATTTAGGGGTATTTTTGGTAGTTTACTACCTTTGAATAGTCAAAGGGTATTTTGGAAAGGGTAGTGTTGAATTTGGGGTATTTTCAATAATTTCCCATATATATCTCAACTGTCAAAGTGAAGACTGGTCTTGGGTCAATACTCAATTGGACAGACAAAAGGTGGCCAAAGTGAAAAAAACAGATAGAATGAGAGCTAAAGGGAAGCTTTGTTAGGGGTACGGCATGTTTTATAGGATTTTTGAAAAGTTAAAAATTGCTTTTAAAATTAATAAATTATTTTTCAACATATTTGGATAATATTCTCAAAATGTTTTGTTTGAAATTATATATATATATATATATATATATATAAGATGGTTATATTTATACCATATTTTTTTATAAATACACCACATTTTAAGTACATTAAAGATCATTAACCTTTATTCATTATCACACTTGTATCTTTAATTTTATTTTTTTTCTTCATCGCATTCTTATTTTTTCACATTTTATTAATTAAAAAAAATCTTGTCCTTAATCATGATTTTCGTCCAAAAATATCTTTAAAATGATAGTCAAATATTTAATCATATTTTTGCAGTATTATTTGTTTTGCTTATTCAAAAATGCAATGGACAAATGAATCTTTTTATCCCAACTCAAAGAAAATTTTGGAGATAAATCATAATCACGAATAGCTTATGTTAATTTAAGAATAAGAATGCGATGAAAATTTGATAATATGTAAACGTTATGAACCTTTCATACATTTAAAATATAGTATCGATATTAAAAATTATAGTGTGAATATATTTACCATTATTGTGATGGTTACTCAACCTCGTTTTTTCTTTTTAGTAGTTTCTCTGTGATGGGATAAATCTTACTATTTTTACACATCTAAATTAATAAATGTATTTGTTTGATTTGATTTGATCACTGACCTTAAGAAGTTTAAGAATCGACTTAATTACTATGACAATCGATGGATAATTGGATAGTTGATTTCATTAACCTTATCTTTATGTTACTAAGGTACAATACAATGCGTGTTTTAGGGTTCTATGGTACGCAAAATAATATATCTAAGCTTTTTTATGTTTCGTCTCTTGCAAAATTGTTTGCAACTATCTCCTTCACCATAATTTTATGATACTTTGAAAATATTTTTCGATTCAATTCCCATTATTTGAATAAAATCTAGGCAATTTAAACAGAACATTTTATTACCGTTGAAGTCTCCGTTTCCCCAAATGGTGAATGGTTTCGCAGGAAAACGCAAAAACAGGTTCGAACGTAAATTTTTCAAACTTGACAGTTTCTATCTTCGTCTTTAGTTGTTTTTTGGTCTATTCCCAGCCCTTTTTTCACCCCCCAAAAATCATATATCTCACATACCCAAGCTCTGATAGCATTTGTTGCAAAAATCTTGATTACGAGTTTAGAAAATCAACCAAACGAACACCAATCAACTAGCTCGACCCAACAACTTTTAACACTTTGGTTGCCTCAAGTTTTTACCCCACAAAAGAGACTTTAAAGGTAGTGGTGGTGAATACAATATAGAAGAAGACGATGGGACAACCGTGGTGGAAATCTCTCAAACCCCCCTCCCCCCAAAACCGACTGTCCATTTCACTGCATTTTCTCTCTACCTCTCCATGTAACTCACACACACACTGCACAAAACGGCTAGTAGATGCATATATTGATTGGATATTAGGTCATGTGGGCCAAGACTCGTGTAAATGGGCTGCCACTTAACCAAAGTAATGGGCTAATATTCAAGTCCCTACTTACCACTAAATGGTCCAACTAACAAAAAAACCATGCAACTCAATAATTCAACTCAAACTTGGGCTAGATTTATTATCATTGCCCGAATTTATTGGGTATAAAAAACCCAAAAAATTCATTAAGTTTCAAGGATAATTCTGCTTTTCCCCAATGTGATTAAGTCAATTATTATTATAAGGCAAACTTAATTAATTAGTCAGATCTTAGAAGAGAGTTTTCAACATTTTTTTTAATGCAATGAATGTTATCTGCGGTTTTATTTTCAACATCAATGTGGCATCAAAACCGACACATTTCTGGATTTCATGTCTCACTGTTACGCGCTTAAAAAAATTTATGCTCGTGCGAGACTTTCGAAGAAGAAATGAGTCCACACAATATTCTAACGAAAACAAGTTAAAACAATCAGTTCATTCTTCTAATAGCTTAAATCTTCGTAGAAATGGCTAAAACTACTTATCTTTCTTGTGGATACACTTCCAATTTTTATTCTACTTCTAAATTCTAATATATTTTTTTAACCAACTCAACCTTAGTTTTGAGCTATATTCTTTTCAAGTGGATATCCAGATGAGTATTTATACCCCGTTTGGCCCCCATTATTTGAAATTTTAATGGTTGAAATAGTATTTTTTTTTTTAAAAAGAAATTGTGATTAAAAAAATAGAAAAGGTTTTTGAATTACAAGTAATATTATTTTATTAAAAAATGTGTAATTGAATAAAAATAAAACTTAAAAATTTTAATGAAGACCTAACAACATTGAGTTACGATATTGTATCTCCGAGAATAGAAAAAACGAAAATCGTCAATAATGGTGTTATAACTGCATCCAAGCCATTGACTTCAAAGTCCACCGAACACAGTACAGTTTCGAATACGCGGAAAGATGTAAACTTGTAGATTGAAAAGAGTAATCCTCACTTTGCAAGTCACTGATTTATTATACAGCAAATGGATTCTCAAATTGCACTTAGGAAACCACCAGGATTATGGAACCGTTGAATGTTCAAACCCGCTAATTCTATATAATGTACAAATTTCACCAAGTAACTATACAATCAAGGACGGATCCAACACTCGGCGAGCTTTTGTGGCTGTCCGTGCTGGTTCCGTAAAATTTTTGGGTGGGCATTTGAATGAGCGACCGCTCGTGCTCACTTGGATTATTGGATCGGCCAATATAAGTACAATCTCTATGTGCGTGCAAAATAATGAGTTCATTTCATTTGGTTGACTTGAAGGAAAGTCTAAGCGTCGGTGGTTTTTATTTCAACTTTTAGAAGAAAAAAAAAATCGAAAATAAATAAAACTAAACATTGCCAGCCTGTCAAACACCGCAATTTCAACATCGTAATTGTTCCAACATTCATATGTACAGTAAAAGCGCGTTTCTTCTTTGAATTTAAGTATTAAATTGCGACTTTGACTTTGCAATTAGGCATACCAAATTAATATGTCAAATATTAATCATCTTGTGATGTGATTGTGTACACCTTTACACTATAGATGTTTTTTTTTTCTCTCTTGTTTAATTCGGTTTTAGTATTTCATTACGATGTTTGGAGATAATTCCTAATGATTTTGATAAATAATCATCGTTTTTTTAATTTAAGGTAATCCAACAATTTTGATCTATTAAAACATTTTAAAATCTTACTATACCCACATCCAAATACACCACAATAAAATATTTTAATAGATCTAAGTTGTTCGGGCACTCAAAATTCGATTGTCGTTGAGTGAGCTTTCCATGGATAGCGTATTCCCTTTCTGATCCCATCGGTTCGGCATTTTTGCAAACACCGACCTTACTCAATCTCAACAGGGCTATTCAAAGAGTCGAGTTCAGAATTCACTGAAGTAGAGCTAGGCAGTTCGAAATCAAGTTCCATTTGGAATTGACAAAGACAGGTAGACTGTAGACTGCTAGATTAACTTGAGTTAATAATTAAAATTATTTGTCAAATTCATTGATACGAAGAATGTTCTCTGTGATATTTTATTTAACTATGTCTAATATGCATAGTTACATTTTGTTAGGAGATTCACGATTTAGGATGCAATTTTTTAATTAGACTTTGGCTCCTCGGGTCAGGCAATAGCGTTGCGGTCACATTCGTTCACTCTAAAAGTTTGATTATTTCCATTAGGAGGGGATCTTTCAATTTAAGGAGTAGAGAAGAAAGAAATAGGGTAATAATTTAACTTTTAAAGGTCGAAGAAAATTCTTGAAAAGGAGTAACCCACGAATTAGAAACCTAGTGCATTGTTCCTTTGCTAGTTTCACTTGAAAAACAAGCTTTAAGTTTGGAAATATTAATTAAATTATGAAAGAAGTGAAGTTCAGTCAAACCTAGGTGGAATGGGGAATTTGACTGATCATATTAAAAAGGAAAACGAGTAGGAGTAGTTAGGAGGAGAATATTTGAGTCTCAGTCCACTTGTTATTTTTTTAATTTTGAATAGGCCATTTTTGTCAACGAGTTTGGTAAGGCCAATTATCGTAGATACTCGACAAATTTACCCTCAATTATATGTGAATTGACTTGTTTAGTCTTCTTCAATATTGTGTCATTTGATTATATTTTGAAAAAATTGTAACTTTTTCCTTCTATGTATTTTTTTCAGTGCAAATTCTGTTTTTGTCCTATTGTGTATGGCATATTTTTATGATACGCAATTGACCTCGAGTAGGATTTTTTTACCACTTTTCTTTTCGGAGCTTTTGATAGGGGTGGACACGGTTTCATTTGATTCTGGTACCAAAAAAATCGAACCGAATCATGAATCAATGATTTTTTTTATATATATATATTTTTATAATGGAAACAATTTTATTTATTTTTAGATATGGAACCAAACTGTTCGATTCCGATTTGGTCTGATTCTAGTTTAATTTTTAAAATTTGTAAGTTAGTAATATATACTTAAATAAAAAATAAATATTAAACATTCAGCAAATTCAATTTTTCAATCATCAAGATCACAAAAGTCCAAACTAACAAAATATAGTCATAATTTGAATACACGAATCAATTTTTATTCCTATACAAAAGACTATTTAATAAATAATAGCAATGCTCTAAATTAATTGTAATAGTTTTGGCAACATATCCCCACAATAAATGATGAATTATGCACAAATTTTACATCCATTTTTAGAGGCAACCATTAACCGTTTAATACTCCATGAATTTTTATTGGATTCTCGTCTATTTGTGAAGAACGTAAATAATTCATCAAACAATCAATGTAAAAATATAATTTAAAGGCCTTTTAAGTGACTGATCAATTTTATTTCTCTATTTTGAAAGAGTTTCCTTCACTAACGTGATGAAATATGGTGTCAGCGTGTCGCGGCATTGTGTAAATTGAAAAGGGGCGAACGAGAAATGATTCAAATGAATATAAAATTAGAGTGCACACAATGAATGAGATGTCTCAAATGTCCCAAATTTGATTAACGGGCTATATTCAATTAATGAATTGTCTCCAATCAATACAAAATTAGGGTCTTCACTAATTAGTATATATGAACCAAAATCATTAATTTTTTTGATAGACATAATCGAATCGAACCGAACTGCTCGATTTAATTTGATTTGGTTTGATCTCGACATTTTGTCCACCATAATTTCTGATTACCATTTATCTCTTGTACCCATCCAAAATTAGGCAGGGTTTGACTAATTTGAATCAAATTTCAACAACTGCTGCATTGCATATATTCATGGACAAATGTGAATCAAGAATATTATATACAAACCCATGTATTTCTTCTAATCAAACTACCTGACCATATTCTTCATTCATATTGAGAAAAAGGAAGAATAGATTAGAATGTAGAGATTTGACATCCAATAAATGTAGATAGATTACAAAAAAATATAAGGACTGGGAGCTAAAAGGTGAACGAAGCAAGATTTGTATTTGATGCGTCTGAGTCTCTTATAGTCACTAGTATAATATATGTTTTTTTTTCTCCTATTCCTTTCTTTCTCTTCCCCCTCGATTTCTTTTGCTTTTCATTATTTTGGGGCACGGGGTTGAGAGAAATGTTTACGACAATAAATCATTTTTAGAAAGTAATTTAACTTATTTCTTTCTTAAAAAAGGTAAATTTTAAGAGTAAAAAAGTAATTTTGAAAATTATGTTTGACAAAATAAGTATTTTAAAAATAAATTCAACTTATTTTTAATAAGTCTTGACCATAAACAAGCCAAAAAAATTAGTACCTCCCATCTCTCTTTTTATATTTTCATGCAAATCTGAACCCTCGTGTATTAGTAGAATCATATAGTCCCTATTTTTGGTTTGTATAAGAATATTTTAATAATTTTTTTGATAAAAGTTGATGAAATGTCCAGTTGAACAACTATGGGTCACATAAAATATATAATTAATACTAATTATTGATTTTGACATAAATTTTAATCAAGATTTTAAGCTGAACCAAACAAGGACTTAAAAAAAAATTATAACATTTACATTCACACACACAGATAGAGAGTTATGAATTTTCCAATTTTTTAAAGCAAGCAGACCACCAATTGGGTGGAATATTTACTAATAACTTAAATACGCAAAACAGAAAGGACGACTTTGAAGGGTGACATATAAGTGACTCCAGCAAATGAAAGAAAGATAACTTCGATCAATCCAAAAGATTTGCTGTTCAAGAAAAAGAAAAAAAAAAAAAACTTCATATTCTAAATTTGGAGACCTAGTCACGTGACACAATTTTTTTTTTTTTTTTTTTTTTAATTCATGATTACTTTCATAGTTATCATAAACTTACTTTTGTCAATAGTCCCTCAAGACAATTAGACAACAAAAATCCGCCCGTAGTTTCTAGCTTTGTTTACGAAAAGTGCCATGAATGCTTTATATCCATTGTCATGCAATAAAATAAACCTCAATGATGACACGATAATAATTAGACAAACCTATTGAAATAAGTAGGGTAATTGGCGCAAAACGTCCCTACCTATGACGGATTGTGTGGAAAACGTCCCTAAGTATGATTTTTTGGTGCAGACCTACATTTGCATTTTCTTGCGCAAAGCGTAATTTTCCCTAATTTTAACATAAAATGACTGATATACCCTCCAATTTAAATAAAACAAAAAGGAAAAGAAAAGAAAAATAAAGAATAAATTGCAACTTGCTCCTAAACTTTTTCAAAATGCAAATCAATCCAAAACTTATGAAAATATTAAAAATTTATATGAAATAAAGGAAAAAAAAAAAAAAAACTCTCCCACTTCTCCTCATCTCCCTCCCTGAGCCTCCTCCACCACCTCCATCCTTGTTCTTTATACCCCTTTCAAACAAAACAATCGCATAGAATTTTGGTCAAAAGGTTGCTGCTTCATTTGTCTGTTTGTTATTTACAATCGAATTGTGTGAAATTTTATGGCAGAACCGAAAGTAAATCATACAAAAAGAGTCCAATGAAGAGTTTGAAGCCCGAAACTCTGGTGGTCCGACGTCGGTCTCTCAGGACCCGTGGGGTACCACCAAATGCAATCTCTACCTGTGGGCTCGAAGATGATTACGATGAAACTCGAGTTAGTGAAATTTTGAAATTGAATTCCTCTCCCGTAAAGAAAGTATCCCCTCGAGGACCAGAGCCCCTTGCTATGAGAGATGCATACACTAGTGATGATGCCTTGAATCAGAAGCTTACCCAAACTATTTCAGGATTTTCTAAGAAATTTCAGTTGAGTGAGAGTAATAGGTCTCCTTGTGATTTAGTTAAGGGTGTGGAGAAAATTGAGGATTTTGAGGCACCAAAAGTGAGAAAAATTGCGAGAGGTTTAGTGAAAACGGAGGCACTGAAATTGGAACCAAAGAATATAGTTAGGGTGGTTCCAGGGAGAATTATGGATGTGCGGTCGATACAAACAACAATGACGGCCGGAAGGTAGAGGTAGTGGAGGAGGAGAAGGGGGACAGTTTTTTTTTTTCCTTTTTTTTCATATAATTTTTTAATATTTCCATAAGTTTTGGACTGATTTGCATTTTAAAAAAGTTTAGGAGCAAATTGTAATTTATTCTTTATTTTTCTTTTCTTTTCCTTTCCTTTTTGTTTTATTTAAATCGGAGGGTATATCGGTCATTTTATGTTTAAAATTAGTGAAAATGATGCTTTGTGCAAGAAAATGTAAAGGTATGGACGTTCTGCACCAAAAAAATCATATGTAAGGACGTTTTGCGCCAATTACCAGAAATGAGTACGGTAAGTCGGCAAGGTGTTTATAATCACGGATAAATAGATAATATTTGTGGGTCTTACAAAATATGTGAATAAAAAATTATTTGACCATTTTTTTAACTATATCATTTATATAACACTTAAAAACAAGTATCTAAACGTACTCTTCTTTCGATCATTTCCTTTAAATAACTATAGGGTGTGTTACGTGGTAGATAATCATGTAGAATTTGTCGTGAATAACGACATCTTTTATCGAATTGCGAATTAGAAAGAAGACCGAGAGATCAATGGGGTATTTGATGGATATTATTGAGAAAAGAATGTATTTTAAACGGTGATATGACGAGAAATATATAGTTAAAAAGTAAGAAAAATTTATTGATGTGATGTGAAATATTATTTTATTGAAAAATGTGTTGTTGAAAATAAGTTTTGAAATAGTGTATTTTGAAAGAATGTGTGTCAAACAGGCCAAATGACCCCAAAAGAAAGGCAACTTGAAAAACAACCTACCAAGGAACACGTTTGTCATCTAAGAAATAGTACACATTTTACATAGTCTTTGCCATTGTGTAACGACTTGGCTTTTTTGGGTAAAAAAGAAATCAAAGCTCAAGTTTCATCTTAAAAGATTAAGATTGTTAAGAAAAAGTAGTTCAAATTATTATATATTGATTAATTTTTTATATTTATTCGATCTCAGATTTATTCATTAATATGTTGATATAAGATGGTAATTCATTAGAGCACATTAATCTTGGAATTTAATGCTAGTTGACTCGTTAGACCTATAGAATTGTTCGTTTGAATTTAACGAACTCTAAAATCATATTAAAATTTGTGTACCATTTTAAAGGTCAATATTAATATTTGATGTAGGAAGAGACTCCAATCTCAATGTTGGGTTTGATATGAGCGTTCACAAGAATCGACAACTTGGGATCACAAGTCACAACAATCCCCTACTCCGTGAATCAATTTGAATCTTCAGAGTCGTCAAACAATCCAAGCTACTTAGGATTAAACTACTAAATCGATGGAGTATTTATTAATAAATTAAAGAAATAAAGCAGAAAACTTAAAAAACTTTATGACCTCGAAGTAAGCCGATGTTGGTGTATAACATCTTCTGAGAAAATCACATCACATCACATCCCTCATCAATATCTTCATGTACACAATCATAGGTATCTCATGCAGTATGAATGAGTAATTATATATTATAGTCAAATCATTGATTAATTTACAGAATAAATCGTAAGTTACCGCATATAAAATAACTTGAAGACAAAAAAAGTTGGTATTCAGCATTCCTTTTATCCATCACCAAATAATGCCTTGAAGCTTCAATCGAGATCTACGCGTTTTGGAAATGCCATGCAAGTTGACTTTAAATATTAAATGCAAATTCTTACATGCATTTATGCTTCAAGTAACATCAAACTCCATCCCTCTCTCATCTATATATACATATATGTGTGTCTATACAATATACAAGAACATAGTTTACATATAATTCATATATTCGTTTTTTTCACTCGTTAAAATGATGAAAAATAAGCTGTTTTCTTCTCCATTAATCATTTCTTGCATTATTTTAGCAGTTCTAACGTTATCTACACAATCTTCAGCAGATAATATTTCGCCAGCAAATCCTGTCCCCCCTTCAACCATATGCAAATCCACCCCTTATCCTGGATACTGCAAATCAATGCTCGTTCCAAACTCAAATTCCTCATCCAATGCGTACGATTACGGCCTGTTTTCTGTCCGAAAATCCTTATCCGCAGCCCGGAAATTCCTTTCGTTGATTAACAAGTATCTACGGGGGTCGAGAAATTTGACAATAACAGCTGTGAGGGCTCTAGAAGATTGCAAATTTCTAGCTGAGCTTAACATTGATTTTCTAATGAGTTCTTTCGTTACTGTCAATGGAACTTCATCGAAAACTCTTCCGGTTTTTGAGGCTGACGACGTTCAGACACTTCTTAGCGGCATTTTGACAAACAGTCAGACGTGTGTGGATGGCCTTCAGGCTACAGCCTCAGCCTGGACTGTAAGAAAAGGAATTTTATTGCCATTGACCAATGATACGAGGTTGTTCAGCGTTTCTTTAGCCCTTTTTACCAGAGCCTGGGTTCCTAAGAGGAAGAAGCCTTCACACTCAACAGGGAAACATTTGACATTCCAAAATGGCAGATTGAACCTAAAAATGTCTGCAAAAAATCTAGAAATCTTAAACACTGTCAGCAACAGGAGGCTGCTTCAGACAAATGATGATAACCAGGTTCGGGTTTTTAACCACCGTATCCAATTGCTCATGCTGTGGGCAAGACTTAAATTCAGGACCTTCTTCCGTGGTTTTGATACTCATTAATTGGAATTTTGTTTTCAACAGGTTCTGGTGAGTGACATTGTAGTTGTGAATCAGAATGGAACTGGGAATTTCACCACCGTGAACGATGCGGTGGCAGCGGCTCCGGTAAACTCCAACGGCAGCGGCGGCTACTTTCTGATATATATAACTGCTGGTGTTTATGAAGAATATGTGTCTATTGCCAAGAACAAGAAATATTTGATGATGATTGGTGATGGAATCAATCAGACTATCATCACTGGAAATCATAGTTTCGTTGATGGATGGACTACGTTCAACTCGTCAACCTTTGGTGAGTCCCTAGTATTGTTTTCGACTTGAAATTGGTTCCATCAATTTGTGGGTCCCCCAACTTAGAAGATGAGTAATGATATTTATAATATTGACCACCGACATTCGACTAGTCAATCCTATGTGACAGACACATGAGATTTTGTTATCTGATATATGAATGTTGTAGTTTTTTATTATCTCGTACATCAAATAATAAACTGCCATGTGAATGTTGTGTAGGACGATTATTGATAATTTTCACTACGAATAGCATTAATTTTTAGAAGATTGCAAGTTGTTTGTTCTCTTTTTAACAGTCTTGAATTCACTGCTGAATAGTTTTTTGCTTTTCTTTCGTGTGCAGCTGTCGTTGGGGCAGGCTTCGTTGCAGTCAACATAACATTCAGAAACACGGCCGGAGCAATCAAACATCAAGCTGTTGCGGTCCGAAATGGTGCCGATTTATCCACATTCTATTTGTGCAGTTTCGAAGCGTACCAAGACACGTTATACGTTCATTCCCTCCGACAATTCTACAGAGAATGCGACATCTACGGTACCGTTGACTTCATATTCGGCAATGCTGCCGCCGTTTTCCAGAACTGCAACCTCTATCCCCGTCTCCCAATGCCCGGCCAATTCAATGCTATTACCGCACAGGGCAGAACAGATCCGAACCAGAACACCGGCATTTCCATGCATAACTGCACAATTCAACCGGCAGACGACCTGAATACGACCAGCATTCAGACATATTTGGGGAGGCCATGGAAAGAATTTTCAAGGACAATTTACATGCAAAGTTACATAGATGGTTTTATAAATCCATTGGGATGGCATGAATGGTCAGGAGATTTTGCACTGAATACTTCATATTATGCTGAGTTTAATAATACAGGGCCAGGATCCAACACTAGCGGGAGAGTAAATTGGCCTGGATTTCATGTTATTAATTCTACAGATGCTGCTAACTTTACCGTGTCAAATTTCCTGCTTGGAGATGACTGGATATTTGATACTGGAGTGCCTTACGACGGTGGATTATTATGAAGCATGTTTGTTACGCTCGACGGACAGAGAAACAAGTCAAATTGAGGCTCTGAAAACATGTCCTGCTTGTAAATCGTCCTCATTTAATTCTAATTTTTTTGGAAAGAAATTATTGTAATTGTTTTACTGAATTAATAAAAATGTGAAAGTTTAGCCTTCTCAAGGACTGGATAGGTGAGATTTTTGGAATCACAATACTTCTTTTAACACTTTTCAATTTTTAAACCAAAAATCCTCAATAGATATATTCAAGGGATTGATCGAGAAAGATCTCAACAAGTTCACAGGATCGAGATTTCATCCTCATATATTCAGTAAAGAAAAAAAAAAAAGGAAAAAAAGGGTCAACTCAAACCACGCACTCATATTTGGCTAACTTAAGAAATTTGCATTTGAGTAAATTTATACGTAAATAAGCAGTTCAGAAAGAGAGAATTCTTTTTAATTTTTAAATTAACCAAACAACCTCATCTTTGAACTGTTGAGTTATTGAAAGCAAGAAGACAACACAATTTTGACTGAATATCTGCACCTATAGGAGCAGTTGTGTCAGGTGCTTAAGCATGGGTGTTTTCTGTCGATTGAACAAAAATGAATTATAATTGTATGCAATATCTGCATATATATCTCGAGGACGTTCTAAAGCGCTCATGATATTTTTATAAATATATAAATGAAAATTAAGAACGCCGAAAAAGATGCGTGTCCAATTGAGATGTGATGTGATTGTATCCCGATGTTTAAAGACAATTTATATCCATCCACCTCTACAATATATCGAGTGCAAATTTCGGAACACTCTTTACACTTTTGCCCCCATATATATTTTCCCTTTTATAAACGTGCCTTCAACTTTTCATTAAAATTATTAATCCATATCAACTAATATTGGAAAAGAAAAATGTACTTTTCATAATGATTCTGGTTCTAATCGAACCGATTCGAATTATGAACCAATGATTTTTCTATAATGAAAATAATGATTTTTTTAAAGATATAGAACTAAATCGAAATCGAATTGTTCGCTTCTTGTTTGGTTTGATTATGATTTCGTTACTTAAATTTTCAAATGATAAATGCAAATTAAAATGTATCACTATATCTATAAGTTAGTGATATATGCCTAAATAATAATTTAAAAAAAATAAACATTCAGCAAATGCAACTTCAAATGAAATATCGTGTAGTAAAATTCATTCATAAAAATCCAAATTGACAAACAAAACATGATCATAATTTAAAAAAATTAGCTCAAACCCTACTTATAAACTATACAATTCAAAATTCAGATTTAAAAGTTTTTTATACAAAAATCAGGTGATAAATTTTTTTTTAATATTATAAAAATAAATTAATTTACATAACCAATCAACCCCATCCAATACAAACATTCACCTAACCCTAAATCATTTTCCTTTCCCCCTTTCTCTCAATCCTCTTCCATCTTCTCCGCACCGGAACTGAAGCCCCTATGGACGACTGTAGCCGAGAGACCACCGCCAACAAACGACGGGCTATGACACAACAGCGCCGTCGGAAGCCATAGCAGCATCTCCGCGTACCTCCGGCGACGACGGTGCCGCTATTCGCGGTGATGCTGCAGTGGCTGCCGCGCGATGCTATGCTCTTCGTGCGGTGCCTCACGCACAGAGTCGCGCAAAGCCATCGAGCCGGAGTTTACTGCAACAAAGGTAAGGCTGCTGCTCCCGGAGTTTACTGCAACAGGCGCCCGACGGTGGCAGCCCCGATGTGATTGCCGTCGCGTAAGGATTTAGCTCTACAGCATTGCAAGTAACTGTTTCACTCACACGCAGTTCGCCAAGCAGTAGCACCACCGCCACCAAGTACAGTACATCACAACCCGTCTTCTTCGTAGTCTTGAAAATGGTTTGTGCAGATTTTGGTGTGTTTAGGGGTTTAAATTTATTGAATCGGGACTTGATTGAGTGGAAAATAATGTTCATGTGTCAATACAAGTAGTGGAAATTGGAATGCTGCCAATGTATGGATAATTGTTATTTATGATTCTTAAATCGTCAAGTTTTGTGTTAATTGAAATCGATAGTGATTACTTTTGTTCACTATGTACTTTTGTTGCTGAGATTTTAATTCTTATCTTGTAAATATGTCAGGGGTTTGAGTAAAAACAAATGGATGGATGCTTCGATTGATTTATGGGACTTATTAATGAAAACAATACAACTTGATTTAATTATCAGTGTTGATTGTTAACTTCTCTGTTTCCACGGCTTTGTCGCCACATCAAAGTCCGACATTATAGTTGACGATTATATGATTGATGGAAGTGATGATGATGATGATGATTTTGATGAAGTGCGGATTTTGATCTAAAATGACCCTGCTCTTTTTCAAGAATATTTGTCTTCTGATTATGGTAATTTGTTAATGTAATATAGTGCATTTTTCAACATTTGTGTTAATTGTGACCAATTGTAATTGGATTTGACCAATTTTGGGCTAATTGTGACCCATTGTAACTTGATCATATTTAAGTCACATTCGGTCACAACCGGTCACAATTAGCACAAAATTGGTCACAACCAGTCACGTTGAACGCAAATTTGGTCACAGTTAGTCACATTGAATACACACTTGGTCACAATTAGTCACAGACAGTCACACTGAACACAGATTCTTTCCTGGTAATTTTCTACGAGGTGGAGGCAGGGATGTGGTGGTGGTAGGTGGATCCATGGGGGTGGAGATGAGGGTGTGATTTTCAATTTTAAATTTTTTGGAATTTTTTGAGTCATCGGAGCGGTCGTCAGAATAATCGCCGGAGTGATCGCCGGAGAAGTCACTGGAGCAACCATCGGAGAAGTCGTTGGAGTGATCGCCGGAGAAGTCGCCGGAGTTGATGGTCATCTCCGGTGGAGAGAAGGTGGTGTAGTAGGGTGATAGGATGTTGTAGGTGAGGTGGCATGGGTATAAATAATTAATATATATTATATTATATTATATTTTAATATTTAATAAATTTATTTATCACCTGATTTTTGAAATTTTTTAATGAGATTGTTATTTATGAAATGTAATCTTTAAAACTAGGAGTTATGTATTGTTCTCATACATAAACATCAAGTTCCATCCTCATTGAAAATATTGTCTAATAATAATAATTCACTAATATAGACGAATAAGTCACCGATTAAAATTGGATTTTTTGATGTGATTCATGAATTTATAATCCTATATATTTGAGTGGATAAAAAATTGAGTTTGACTCTTGGTTCTAATTCTAAAATTGGATTCAGAATCAAAACCAGAACCAAAACCAAAACCAGAAAATTCTTGATTTTTAAGAATTAAAACTATTAATTTTTTTTTTTTGTAGAATCGAATCAAATCGCTCGATTTCGTTCGATTATGGTTTGGTCTGATTTAGTTTTGATTTATCCACCCCTATCATTTATGATTGACAATAAAATCTAAATTACTCTACTTTTTTACAACTTAAACTTGAATATGAACTAATAAATTATTTTATTATTTAACAATTTACTATTTTCAACTCAACACAATATCAAAGTAAATGAATATTGCGAGTTCAACTTTTTCATCTCTCAACTTGAAAAATTTCACGCGTCTTAAGTTTTAGCCCATTTTGTAGAGATTAAAATAATAATTTTAGTATATTTCAATAACAAATTAATGAAATGTATAGTTAAAATTAATTATTAATGGAAAAATAATTCAATTGCTTATATTGACATAAAACACAATTTCACAATAGAAATTGAGTCACTTGTAAGTATTTATCCTCCATCTGGTTTTCAATTCGTTTTGCTAAAATTCTACTTTTTCAAAAAATTGAGCAAAAGATAATTAGGTAGTTCTCGTGAATCCTACAAAATATATAATTAAAATCAATGTTCATCTTTGAAAAATAAAATTTAGGAGAAGAAAATGAAACCAAAATTATTTCGGTTTTTGCATCTCTAATTTTGTACACTGCAAACTTGAACAATTCGTGTACTAAATTTTGCATAATGGTGGTATTAGAAATTAGACAGAACCTGCCTGCAGAAACATCACGGCTAGCACGTCTCACAGCATCTAGAGGGCTTCAGCGTACCGGCTCAACATTGATTGGAATTGTCCGGCCGGCCTATGCCACGCCAGGGTCGGCAGACAATTTCCGGCAAAGGCTTCACGTAGTTGACACTCTACTTAATCAAATATATTATATTCCGGATGTCACACTCCAGATCCTAGTTGCAAATTAAACAATGAAGAACAGTTTTTTTATACAGATATTCAAGAAGTTGAATTAAATAAAATATTACCTCATAGTGTAAAACGTATATCGTTTCATTTTATTTATTTTTATTTAATTCAATGTTCTGATAATTTCTCAATGTGATTTCCAACAATTCACATTACAGCAAACAGTTTATATACACAACAAGGTAAAACCGAGATGAGAGAGACAAGATTGTGGTAATGCCCTCACCTATCAAGTTACAGAGTTTGCTGCTTCGTCTTCTCATCCTCGTAACCTGACGCCCTTCCACTTCTCCCAATAAAAAATGTCTCTGGTAAGAGATTGTCGCCATTAATTTCAAGACCGTGATAGGATCGGGTAGCAAAATATTCAGCCCCAGACTTTGCATCGGCCTTCTTGATAGAGAGGGAGTCATTATCACGTACTAGTAGAGCCTTTTCTGTAACATCGACTAACGCAAGAATCTCATCCTTCTCTATGGTGTCATCATCTGGTTGGAAAACATTAGACGTTATGAAACATGATGCATGAAAAAAAAAAAAAAAAGTTAACAATCCAATTGAAAATAATGGCGTACTTATGTCCCTTGAAGTAAGTAAACAAGAAATTGCATAAGCCAAAAGAAAAGGAAATAAAGTACCTTCTGGGTCTAGATTTTCCACATACCCACCCTTGAGGAAAGAGAAACGTGCTTCTTCTGACTGTTTCCTTACTTCGAATGAACGTGAAGCAATCAAATCTGAAAATTCCATCACGTATTCTCCAGTCCATTGACTGTCCCTGATAATACAATCCAGAATTGTGAGGACCTGATATTGTTGTCTCAAATGCGAACATCGAAACACCAGATTCCGTTGGATGACAAAAAAAAAAAAAACGCCTTACTTTGCACCATTAGTTCAGCCCATAACCTTTCTACTTGATTAGTTAAGCGTCTACGACAAAATTATCTGATTTAAGATAGGTTTTTCTAATTTTTGCAGACCTTAATGATTTCATATAAATTCCTAAAGCAGTCTTGCATGAGTAGAAACTTCTTTTGCTGCAACAATATTTTAAAATCAGAGTCAGAGATCATTTTCCAAATCTCAGTAAATTTAAATGTTTCTTATAACAAAAGGTAATATGAGAATTTAGTAAACTAGCATGCTATTTCCAACTCCTTACATACTGGAAGTTTGGGAAAGGATGACTAGAGTTCAAATATCTGAAAGTCAAGGCATGCAATTGGAAAAAGCCTACAGACAATCAAGCACGCACAATGAAGTTGCTTAACTATAACTATTACAAAAGTAAAAGCAGAGAATCAATATTCATAATATTAATATGCTAATCAAAGGAGAAGATTGCCCTAGTTTTTTGGTGTTAAAAACTTTGTTTGGTCCTTCATAAGCTCTCCACTATATATTGTTTACTTGATAGAAAGAAAGACAGTAAAACCTAAGAATCTTCATTTTTCAATCACAAAGTAAGAATTTTCAATTTACAATAGAAAATAAATATTCATTTCATAAATTTAATAGTTGGTGGAGTTAGAGGGGTTTGTATAAATACAAACTCACACAATTCAATAAAATTGTAATCTTATGGAATAATTACTCATCAACCATCTATTCCATACACTTTTCTGTTCATGATTTCATGGGTTTTTATGAGGTCCCTCAAAAATTATGTTATTTTTATCTCTCAAGTTCCATGGAGAGCTGGCTTATTTTTCTGTTTTCATTCTCTGTAACACTTGTATCCCCCGCTTCTCAATGATGCCCTGCTTCTTCCTCATTTACTCCTTAAATAACCCTAATGATCCTCAAATCTCTCCAACTTCTCCTCAGTGATCCCTAAATACCAGCAATATGATGTTATACCCAACCATCTAACCTTTCAAATTTCCTTCCCATTGGCAGCTAAAAAATGCTCCATACCTAGCTTGGCTATAACACATAACAAAAGGGATGGACTACAAAGAACAAGTAAATCTGAACAACAAGATTACTAAGAGAAATATTTGATGCGCAAAATAGGTTGTCAAATAACCACATGGATCGAGTTAACAACCTAAATAGTGTGAAAAACAAATAGGTGCAGTCAAAAAAATTACCTGCATAAGGCAACCATAGCTTCAAAAGGAGTAATAACGGGAGCTAAGAACTCCTTGCTATCCAATAGAGCTGTTTGCGCACAGGAGACCAAAACGAACACATCACACTGCCATTATACATAAAACGAGTTCAGTATTGTAGCCACAAGCAAGAAAAAAAGGAATCTGCAAGCATTTAATGAGGTTTACCTCCGGAAAATTAGCAAGTTTAGCTGGGTTTGGTCTTCCCATAACAAAAGTATAAGATTTTTTCCCAGCTTGTGTTATCATTTCCTTCATGCGATGAATCATATTAAGGTAACCGGCTGCAATGGCAGTTCGCAACAGAAAAGACTTCAGCCTCTGGCAGAAGCATGCACTAGAAGAGTCGTGAAACATGATGGGAACTCAAAGGTTATATTCAATCTTGTCGAGTTGTCACAAACAACGCATAAATTCCATACAAGAAAATATTGATTTTCTAGATTGTACCGCCGTTTGAATATTGTAACGGTGTGACATTTCCAAATCAAAATTTTATGTGAAGTGAACATTCTCATGTATAATCTTTGGAAAGGGAACAATAAACCTAAGTTCCTTACCATGCTGCTCTCTTTTATCAGATTATTAATGTTTTATTCTTACCAATCAATTTTATCAAGAGTTACATTGTAATGTGGATTATATTTGAAGGCAGATGTAGAAACCATATATTGTAACTTAATTACATGACCAAAATGGGACACTTCGATTACTATCTTCATTGCATATATTTTCATCCGCTAGTTATGGAGACTTCATATCTTTTCTATTAGAAATTAAAATTCACCCATCTTATAAAAATAGTATCCACGGCACCAAAAACATATATTTCTTCAATTACCTAATGACGAAGTACTTTGGAAAAGATCATATGAAATTTATAATATTCAGGGAACCCAACTGAAGTATCACATCAAGGATCCTACATCATTTCTTAGTTCTTACAATGGCACTCTGTCTCACTTGTGCAATTTTCTATATGGGGTACTTCGCCATAATCTCTTGGGCATGTTCTTGAAAAATAGCTCTCATCTAATGCAAAGCTTATCGTATGACAAACTGAGCAATTCACAAATGGTTAATACGATTTTCACTCTAAAGATTATAGACCAGCTCTGTAACACGAACACCTAAACTATGGTAGCGTGTCCATGTTTGACAAGTGTTGGACTCGTGTCGGATACCGAGACTACTCGGACTCTCTACCGTAATCATATTTATTTCTTTATAAAAAATATTATATAATTTAACTCAAAGTTATTATTAAATAACAAATAAATACTCATATTTATAAAATTTCAACAAAAAAAATAATTAGTATAAAATTAAATTTATACTATATAAATTAAAAATTCTAAATAAATTAAATAATGAGTCGACTATGTGTACTGTCAATACTTTTTTTTTAAAACGTGTCTTGGCGAACACACATATCTATGTCGATGCATCATAGTAATGCAACCGATCCATAATAGCACTCATGCACTCTTGGGCATGGCATCAAAAGGAAGATAGTATGCATCGAATTGTGGAAGAAATATGGGATATCTTTGGCATTACATTGGCAAAAAGCTAAATTCTTTCCTCATTCAGCAGGGCCAGACATCACATAACTGAAGCAAAGTTTTTCAACTTGTGAACCGATAAAGAAAGCAGCCTTTTATGAAGAAGAAGAAAATTCAAACTGAAGCATACCAACTCCAAGGGTTCCCACCAAGATTCCAATTATGTTAGCATCCTTTGCTTTCTCAACTAAATAATATCTGCAGGAGTTTATTTAAGTAATATATTACACATAAACTGCAAATGCAAAACTTGTTTAGCTAAATAATTCATTCGCACATGTTTATGACTAATACCTGCGGTTAAGAATTTTTTTCTGCTGAGATACATCAGTAACCAAGCAATCTTCAGTTGCATCATACCTCACTAAAATCAATGTCAAGACATCAACAAAGTGATAAGCTATGTAACAAGACAAAATGAGGGAATAAAGAGATAAATGAAGCAGAGTCTAATAAATTGATGCTGAAGATAAATCTAAAGGTAAAGCCATCACGAGAAGAGATTGTTCACCATCTTATCCATTCCCAGGCAGGTATTACCCAAACTGTCAATTTTATTGGGAAGGTAGAAATGAGGAATCCAACTGTTTATATTATTTTTCGTCTTTAATGATAAACTCTGCAGCACAATCCCCCGGAAAATCTATGCTCTTACCTATTTCACAACTATTGAATTGTAGTACAACATTTGAAAAAGCTGGATTGTCCCAACCGATCCAAAAAATCAAATAATCATCCATTTTGTGTCCTTCAGGTAAACTCCAAGTCAAGCCTCCTATGCAATAAGCCATACTGGTTCCCTTGACAAGACCATTAGAAGCTTCGCTATCAACTACTAATTTAAGTCTATTTTCAGATTTCGAAGTTTCTGAGGGGCATACAATGGAACACCTAACATCTGCATAAAGCGGTTCTAATCCAGATGTGGATCCAAAGAACCTTGGCACGTCGGAGATTAGTTCTTCTTTGATTTCTTGTATTGCATGTGCATATTCCAATCCATAAAGAACCTGAATTTTTAAAGAGAAGATACTGGTGACCGTTGATTGATAAGTACCACCAGTAAAAAACTCTGATGGATTCCGGACTAAGGAAAGATTGAATAAATTAAAACACCATGATGATTTATTTTCAATCAATCACACTCTATATGCATCCATGCGCGTGTACAAATATGTTTTTATGGTATATATTTCAGCGTTTATATTACATGTAAAAACAGATAAGTGAGGGAAATATCTACAACTGTAATTATTTTAACCCTTTTTACCATGTAATCTTGTCATTGAATAACAAAACTGAGTCAACTAACGCAATTTCCAATTTTCCATCTCCGAATTCTAAGTATTTTTTTTACAAGGACAACATCAAAGATGTGCTGAACCTGCAATTTTAAACTTTAAATATTAAACCCTCTCTTCGTACCATTTATGAACAAGAAGAGCACTTAAGTAAAGAGGTCTCTTCTCTCAACTCATTAACCTTTTGATTCACAGGCTGGAAATATAGTAGCAGCATCACAGCTTTTTTGTAATATTTAACACAACGAACACATGAAACTTCATAAAACTAGCTTGAAAATTACATAGAATTGAAATATTATCGAACATAACCCAACAATTCTTTGAAAGCTCATTGAATTTTCATCAGACACAAGGATTTACAACTATTACATACTTCAATCCATTTTCCACATTATCTGTTGTTTCTCATCACAAAAATGGTAATCACATATTGGAATCAAATTGGCTATTCAAATAAGACGGAACATCACAACTAATTCCTTGGTAATTTAGTTCATAGTAAAACAGCAGTTGACAGGCTGAAAAGAGCTTAAATGAAATGCAGCAAAAGCAACAAATATTTCAATATCTAAAATAAATTAATCCTAACACCTATTTGGTAGATTCAAGATCGAAGGAAAACAATTATTTTTGAGGAGATGCAAGTTTCCACAACTGACCATTATCGCACAAGGACAAAAGTTGTTATTTGCCAAAAAATATAGCGTAAAGAAATTCAAGAAAACAAACAAAGTTCGTTACGAAACATGGTGAAAAAAACATACATCAATTTGTCATACTACTTTTGATTATTGGAAAGCAGACTTGAAGCATAAATTATCATATTTCATTAACAGTTAAACCAATAAAATTAACTTGTAGTTAAATAAGAGTGTTTATCATACCAAAATAGGCTTGCCAATTCTCTGACCACAATTGCGCAAGTTAGTCACGCAATTTGACACACTGATAGAAGCTTTCCCGAAAATGAATAATGCAGGAAGAGTTGATGTCCTGAAACCAGGAATATAAAATAAAAAAGAAAATGAACTGACATATATTTATAATATAGAACATTGTATGGATTTTATGGAAGTAGTATCCACTGCAATTAGTAAACATGTAGCTAACATTCAAAAGCAATATAAACAGAAATTGGTAGAACAGGAATCCTATTTTTGTGTAAACAGAGCTCTTCTTTTAATGTTTTCCCAGAACCTCTCGCTCTAATTTGATGCCCCCCCAACCAAAAAACAACAAAAGAAAGAAAGGGTAAATCTCTCTCAATCCGCAAGTCTTTTCACTTTTCTTTTATCATTTGGATTTCAACATTCAACCCACTATCCTTAGCAGTATTTTTTCTCTTAAAAGAGCATGAAATGTTACATAAATAACCTTAAATTTCACTATCCGCAAGTCTTTTCACTTTTCCTTTATTTATTTGGATTTCAATATTTAACCCAATATTTATAGTTGTATTTATCTTAAAAGGCATAAAACATTACATAAATAACATTAAATTTCACTATCCATCTAAATGAGCCGAGGATTCAGTATTAACCTTAATAGAAAATCGTAGAAATTAGATAATCATCATGCATCATATATTAAATATCTAGTTCTGATTCTTGTTCTCCATCGAATTAGTATGGTCATTCCTAATCTCTGCTATATCTGGCTAAACATAGATGCATTCCACTCACGAGCTGATAGGTGTTTGGAGAAGAATTGAGCCAAAGCCAAGCCACGAGTTGAGTGAGTTATAACAATTTGTGACCTAAATTTATGTATTTTACACTCACTGGCTGAGACAAGTATGACCATAGTGAATGACGCAGTCAGCATTGACATGAGATGCTCCCACTTCATCCACACAGCAGCTTCCATATGTTGTGTCAGCCATCACGTAAAACTTCACATTCTCAACATAAAGCAAATTAAGCTTCTCGCGTAGAGATCTCACCACCCGTGTTGAATCCTTCAGTAACTCATCTGGAAACTTATGAAACAAAGAAAGACAACATTTTTCTCAACAAAATTTGAAAGAAATCGGCAATTATTGGAAGCTAGATTGCATGGAAATGAAAATGCAATAAGAGGCATGAAAAAAGCTATTTATCAAAATGAGGTAGGCGAGATGCCATTAAGAGGTAGTATTAAAAAAAATACAAGTTTTTTTTTCCATAGAATCAATTTTATCCTACAATTAAATTAAACTTCAATAGAAACCTGCAATTAAGTCAATTTCTTAAATTATATTCACTCCTTAACAATGTTTTTTGAATATTTTGATAAAAAATAATGGGAGTATACACCTCTGCATGAACGGAGAACCCAAAGAGATGCTAGTATGATATTGGGTCTCCCCCTCCAGAAAAAAGGCTGTATAAAAGTTTCAATCAGTAATAACGAGGTAATTCCCCAGCAAGGGAAAATTCTTCTATCCAAAGAGCTCCAAACTCAAGGCCCAAGTTTCACCTGTTTAGCTAATCAAACAATCTCCAGACACAGACTACAAGACGGCGGCTATCGCTCAGAAACTTTGTTTGAGTTTCGAAAACGTTCCATAGGATTTGAAAATTAATCCAAATGATACCATTTTTAGAAGTTTCCTTGCAACCTTGATCCGAAGCAACGTCACAGTAGAAGGGACGTACCTGTAGAGCGATTCTAGCGAAGCCATGGCGGTGGATAAATTCCGCGACGCGGGCATTTTCGTAGTAGGATTCAAAATCCATGACGGAGGGTTGAGAAGAATTGAAGAAAGTGTCCGCTCCGGCGGCATTTAATGGCGGCAGAGAATGGGCTGGGCCTTAAGTTGTTCCAGGCCAAACTGCCATCCGGAGAGAAGCAGGGCGCTAATAATTGACAAGCAATACAATTTCAAAGAGAATTAATTTGGTTGTGACAATTTTAGAAACTGAGGGTGCGTTTGACCCACATTATTTTGGAAGAACGTATTTTGTAATAGTAAATTGATGGAGAACGTGTGGTTAAAAAAGAAAGACAAGTTATTGATGTGATGAAAAATATTATTTTATTAAAGAATGTGTGGTTGAAAATGAGTAGAAGAATGAAAATGAAAATTTTAATGTGTATCAAACAACGGCTAAGTCAGCAAAGGGGTATGCCCTTTTTCCTTTTTTTTTTTTTCTTTTTTTTTGAGGTAGGTAGTGAGCAGACTATAATTCTGGAAAATGGAAAGAGATTCAACCGCTAAAGAAAGCTAGCAAATCGACGATTTGAAGTCGGTTCGAGTCCTCCTAAAGAGGAGAGTCGGTCTTTTTCGACTGCCAATTGTTCAATCAATTTCAAGATCTTGTACAATAAATTTTATTTCTCTGGAGCTGGGCATGTACTTTTTGTATTTTTTAGTAGGAACAATATTGTTTTTCTAATTGCTAGAATTCATTAAAGAGGAACTTCCCATTTTTAACTCGAGAAAAAAAAAAAACTTGCATATGAAGATGTCAATTTGAACACTGAATGGGTGATAGATATGTTGACAAGCATGTTGTCTACCAAATTGTCAACGGCTAATGGTTCCCATATCTTTCATTTCAAGCTACATTTTATCCATCACACTTACTTTATCACTTGGTCGTTAAAAATAAATCAATAACCACCCTAACTTTCTCAGCAGATCAGCGCCTAGTGAAATTTCGAAGTTTTAACACCTATCATACTTTGAGGTCACTTTTGTAAATTTCAGCTAGGACCGCAGATGAAATTTTTTCATCTCAAAATCAAAATGAAATAAAGGCATAATTGCAAGCATTTTTATTTTTTTTTAATTTTCTGTGTATACAAAATTGTTTTTGTTTAAATGCTACTAAAAACATGCCAATAAAAGAAGTGGGTTTCTATGTTAAAAATGCAATATTCAAATGAATTCCATGCATCCAGCTCCTGTTGCCTCAAATTGCTCACGAGAGTGAAACGATACTTCTACTTTGAAAGAAATGATATTCCATCGGTTGCCTCAAAAATGCAATTTTTACACGAATTATTAAACAAAACAGATTGAAGATTTTAAATTCATTCTGTTGTATAGCGCTATCCGATCTACTATACTAAACATGCTCAAATTAAAGATTTGCAGTAATAAGGTCAAAAACTTCATATTGTCCAAATATTAAGAGGTACACTCAAAAGGAGGTGCAAACAATGGAATCCAAGAGGAAGCTGTTGGAACAAGAAAACAAATTGTCAAAAAGGATTGATAGTAACTAAATTGACAAAGGCTTTCGCTTGGATCTTGAAAAGAAAAAATCCACTCGATTATAATTAATAACTCAAACTTTGAAGCCTCGACTGTTTCTCCTTCCTCTAGCTTTCTCAAATTTTCTTCCTTTGGCACGCACGTAAGGCTTGGTGTGACTGTGTGGGACACCAGGAGCTGGACCAAAGTGCTTCACAGCTTCACGAGATTTTGTTGGACCTCTAAGAAGTACCTGCAGCTCACCAACTGGTTTTAGTACATTCATCCATTCATTGTCTAGATGGTTCAATTATTTAGGGCGCTATTCGTGGGATCATATTACAAAATTAATCCTAATTATGCTAGAAAATCAAAATCCTCGGGGAATACAATGATCAGCAAATATTCTGCTAAATAGAACGACTCTCTTTTAATAAAGGGAAAATGCCTATATTTTTTGCAAGTCAACTACTCTTAGTGTACTATGTGGGAAGAATTCAATGCCACCTATTAAAAAAGGATTTGTAACCAGATTTGTAATAATTCATTTCCCTTGTGAATTGTGATTTCTCCAGTTTGAATTAAACATAAAAAAGGCTTTCCTAGCCTTTTAATATTTTATGATTGAAATTTAGCAACCAAATGTGATCTGTTACCATTATTTTAAAGAATAACCTCTACCATTTAGTAATAGCATGTAAAGCAAAAAACTTAATAATGGATTCTTCAAGTTGCATTTGATGCTTGAACAAACTTTTTCCATCCCCGCTTTTTGGGAGGCTTCATAAAAGAAGATCCAACATAACGTGCGGCTAAGAATAGAAGGTGGTGTACTAGTTTGCTATCTGAATATTGGAAGAATCCCATTATATTTTCATCCAAACAGAGATTTTAGCTAGTGAAGTGAAGGACCTTATTTTATTATTACCTCCTACCCGCAGCCATGCACTTAAGAATTCAACATCTAGTAATAGCACTATGAGAACGAGAAGAGAATGGAAGATGAAAGTGCATACCGTGTTCTGGCCAAGAGGAGCTTTAAGAGCAAGCTGGTCAAAAGTCAAACATTCTCCTCCTGCCTTCTCAATCCTAGCCCGTGCTCTCTCTGTGAACCTCAGAGCAGTGACCTTTAGCGCAGGGACTTCATACGCCCGAATATCATCAGTAACAGTTCCAACAAGTACTGCTATTTTGTCCTCCTGATAAAAAGCCAATGATAATGTGTTATAAAGATTATTGATGGGATATTGTAAGACACTCTCATAGTGTAACTATGCCTTATCAGTATGGAAAAATGAAACAAAAAAGAGCAGTAAACATTCTAATGACAAATTAAGGTTTATGAAATAATTTAGAAACAGTACATGCGTGTAAAACATAACCCATACAGGATTGAAATAACTCTCCTCCATGTGAGAGTCATCCCTTTAAATTTTCAGTTTCCACCATACACTGTCAAGACTAGTTAGCATTGTAAACAATATTTCTTCTCAGTTTATAGCTAAACTACAAATACCATTTGAAATTTAGAAATGATAAAGAATTCAATCGAATTAACACAATAACTAACAATCTAATCTGTATAATTCACGAAACTAAAATTCTCATGGATTTCTTTACGTACAGCAAAAGAAAGTGTAAAGAAATTACCTTGCCCTTCATGAAAGTGATGAGGCGGGAAAGAGAAAGAGGGGCCTTATTGACCTTGCTCATAAAGAGCCTCTTCAACACCACTGCATTGAACTTGCTTCCAGTCCTCCTCAACAGAAATCGATACAACTGCCGTCTCACACACAAACATGTTAGATCATATCGTATAGACCCTCTACTCATTATGTGATTTCAGCACGGAAATTTCAGTAGCAAAATAAATAAGAAGGATAAAAATAACCTTCACAAGGAGTTTGAGGTAAATATCATCGGACTTCGGAGCCGTGCGCTTGGTCTTCTTGTTCTTACCTCCAGCGACCAAATCAATACCCTAAATCGAAATTAAAATTAAAAAATGCGAACCAAAATGAAGAATTGGAAATAAAGGCGAGGAGAAAGAAATGCAGATTGTGTAGCTAAGAGTGGAATACCATGGCTGCTGCTGCTGCTGCTGCTGAAACTGGAATCCGTTTGACGAGATAAATGGGATCTAGGGTTTTGCACTGATTTTGTGTCGTGTTGTTATAAAAAGGTTGGTTATGGGCTTTGATTAGGTTGCCAAATTGGAATCCAAAAACAATACGGCCCGCTCGGTGTTTAAAGGCCCAAGCATATTCAAACTGGCTGCACTGTAGGCGAGAAGACATAACTTGTTTGGTCACATTATTTTAAAAATATTTTTTTATTTCTTTTATTTTTAATTCACATTATTTAATAAAATAATATTACACGTAAATTTCACAAAAAAATCTCATTTTTTAACTACACATACTTCACTAAATCACTATTACAAAATACATTTTTGACAAAAATAAATAAATAAAATGGAGCTCAAACATGCTCTTAGGATATTACAGTGTGTTTGAGCCGCATTATTTTTAAAAAATGTATTTTGAAATAGTAGATTGATGGAGAATATGTGATTGAAAAAAAAAAAAGTTATTGATGTAATGAAAAATAATATCTTATTAAAGAATATATGGTTGAAAATGAGTAGAAGAATAAGAATGAAAATTTTAATGTATACCAAACAGGGGCTTAATCTAAAACTGACACTTCATAGTTTACACAAATAAGCTAAAAAATATATTATATTTTCAAAATGCTATCCCAACTATTTTTCTTAAAATCAAAATACTGATATATATATATATATATTTTTTAACAATATAGTTTGTAACGTATTGTTACTCATGTTCCTATGCTTGTTTTCACGTCCACTTGTTACACTTGTAATGCGTATTTTAAGATACTATCATCTTATTCATTACCACCCCTACTTGTAGAATACGATATCACACCTTTGTCATCGTCACTTGTAACATATTGTGTTATACTTCTACGATATCATCACCATTGCTATTGGACATTGTCGTATACCTTCACCGTAAGCCACTTACCTAGAAATCATAGCCCATCCTACCAACCACACACATGCTCAAAAATCGAGCCTCCACACCATCACCACCACCAGACCCACTCGTATAAAATCTCACTATAAAATATACAATTTCAAAAACAAAACATTCTCGGAATAGGTGAAAAAAACTAATTAATACGACGACGTTAGCATGTAAGGGAACATCTATCCGAATGTACTCTATTCACAAGGTTTTCATCTCAATTTATATTTTACATCTGTACAAATGACGATCGTTGTTATACAATATTATTGTTAGGGAATGATTAGGATTAGGAATGAAAAATGGCAATTCAATGGCTTGATCCAAAATACCCTTGGGGTGGATACGTTTTATGCTAATTGCCCTTTAAAATATAACTATTGTAAAGATAGTTATATTCACGTTACGGTTTTTATCTGTTTCACAAAACTTTAATTTTATTAAAGGTTTTCAATATTTGCTCACTGTAAAACTTTTAATTTTTTTTTTTCACTAATTATCACATCTCATCATTGATGATGATTGTTGTCAACATATTTTGTTTTAGTACTTTGAAATGAGGGAAAAATAATTGTTGAAGTTTTGTAATTATGATTATTTTTCAAATATGCTGAGCAAATAAATTTTTTCAAATATGCTGAGCAAATAAATTGTTTTAATCCTTGTCAAGGACTTTTGAACGAAAACTGTTATAAAAGACAATGTGTTTGTTAATGAAAGTTTAAGTATGAAAGACAGTGTTTTTGTTAACGGAAGTTTATTAATAAAAATACGATGAAAAAAGATTGACGAAGGTTTTGTAACAATTTAATTTGGAACAATTTTTTTATTTTCTTAATTTTCTGGCATTTGACCCGCATTATATTGTGTCTTAGGTTATGTTTGAAACCCATTTTGAAGAAAATAAAAATTTTGGAATAATGATTGATGTGAGAATGTGTGGTGGAAAAGTAATGAATTTTTTTTTTATTTGTATGTAATATTATTTTATTCGAAAAATGTGTGGTTGAAATGAATAATGAGAATGAGAAATTAATTGGTGTCAAACGGGGACTTAAACATCCAACGACTAACCCTAGGACTTGGTTGCATTTATCGCTCTGTGACCTCATGCTCGAACGTTCTTTCTTAATCAAGAACGTCAATAATTACTTGCCAAACTTTTTCGTAAGTAGCTAAATCTAACAAACTCTCACGAGTAACCTCCCCTAATTTATAGAAAGATTTATCGAATGTTACTAGTAAATTAACAATTTTAATTACCAGATTGCTCTTCGTTTCTTTCATCTTAGGAAGAACGCCTAATTTAGTAATTGAAAATAACTGCATTTTTCATGGACGCGACTGAATTGATTAATCGAATTTTGGTTGGCTTTAAAATAAACATATCTAGATGGTGTTTGGTTGAGATTAAAATTAGATTTTTAGTAAATTATGATAGAAATTTTTGAAATGTGTGATTAAAAAGTTGTGAGACCTGTAGTTAATATCGATTGTTTAACTTTAACTTGATTAAAATTTGATTTTAATCCGGACCAAACACGCATAAATATTTTTAAAAATTGCCAATATAACGTGGGTCAGACGGTGAGTAGACTGTAGACATCAATAGAGTCCAGATTACAGAATTGAACAAGAGTCCAAATTCGTGATATCGCCCATCTTTCGCTGTTGTTTTCACAATCATTTCCCCGTACAGCCAAAAAAATAATCAACAATGCCAGCAACTAAAACGACCTACGAAATCGTTGCCATTGTTCTCACCGTCGCCGTCCTCATCGCCGCCACATGCAGCGTCGGAAACCCTTCTATCACGGCCTACGAACTCCTCCAGTCTTATGACTTCCCGGTGGGCATCCTTCCAGAAGGCGTAACCCACTACGATCTCGAGAAAACCACTGGAAAATTCAATGCGTATTTTAAGGGTTCCTGCAGTTTCTCCCTTGAAGGCTCGTACCAGCTAAAATACAGCTCTAAGATCAGTGGGTACATCTCTAAAGGAAAGTTGACGGGCCTTTCTGGAGTCAGTGTTAAAGTGTTTTTCCTTTGGCTTAATATTGTGGAGGTTGTGAGGAATGGGGATAATCTTGAATTTTCTGTTGGAATTGCATCTGCTGATTTTCCGATTGATAATTTCTACGAGAGCCCGCAATGTGGGTGTGGATTGAATTGCAAAGCTGTTTATAATAATTTACCAAAAGGGGATTTTAGAAGCAATCCATTCACTTCTTCAATCTAGCAGATCTGCAGAGATAAGTTAAATTTAGGGTTTTCGAAGATATTAATTCCGTTTCCTTAGTTTCATTTGGGATTTATTATGCTTTCTCGATCGTATAATCTTCAATTGTATATGTGTACGAATTACATTATGGGCGTTCTTTTAAATGTTCTTGATTCATTTTCTTGTTGTTCCCTACCACGGGTATTAAAAGACAAGATTTAAATCTAATAGCTTAAGCTTTTAGATCAATTAGTTCAATCCCTGCACAATTAATTATCGATCTTCTAATATATTGACCCATGGAAGCTGTGAGAAGCGAGGATGATCTTGAATTTTCAGTTAGGATTGCATGTAAAGATTTTAAGGTTTAATTTCTACAAGTGCTGACATTGTGGGCGACCATCGGATTGCAAAGCTGTATATATGAATGGGCAGAAGAGGATAATGCATTTGCTTCTTCAATCTAGCAGAGGTCAGTTAGATTCTCGCTTTCAAAGGTCTTAACTTTTTTTCCATTTGTTTTATTTTTGTTTATGACATTGTTCATTTGTTCTCGAGGCATATAATCTTGAATTATTTACACGTGATGTGAGTTCTTTATCATTTACTTGATTCATTTATTTCAGTTCATGATCCCATTTTTTTTCTCTCCAATTCATTTGAGATTAATTATGTTATTCACTTGTGTTTGAGGTGTATAATCCGGAACTGTATATTCATAGAACTGTACGACTTGAGTTTTTTATTTTTTCTAATGTGTTCTTGATTCGATTCTTGTTGTTCATGATCTGCGCCCGATTAATCATGGTTTATAGAATATGTTATTGTCCAAGTATATACAATATTGTGGCGAAGGAAGAAATAAGAATGATTGAAAATTATTCCTTTTCCACTGTATTCAATGCTCCAGGTCTTTATATGTATGTTTGGGCTTAATTGTGCATTCGAAAGAAAGGCAAGGAGACAAACATCATTTTTTCCCGTTCGATCTTATTGTTAACATTTTTTCTTTTCCATTTTTTAGTCGACGATTCATGACCGTGTTTTAAAGTTATCATATTATAATTATTGACATTCTATATTGCACGGACACTTCAACTAGAGTTGTAAGTCGGTGTTCGACACCTATTATGTTGTATCGTCTCTCGATGTTTTTCGTGCGCTCTTCTATATTCGTTTTTCTTTATTTGACGGTAGTAGTATATAGTTTTAACCCAAAGTTTTTATAAAATAACAAATATATACTCTTATTTAAAAGATGTCAACAAGAGAAAATTAATAATAAATATAAATGAAATTTCTACAGAATTTTAATCAACGTATCACGTATGTACTTTTTTTCATTAATCGCCTATACACTTGTCGGTGCATCATAGTTGACCTTGTTTCAAAGGTTTTTTTATCCTCATGTTCGACTTGATTCACAATTTCATTTTTATTCGTTAAGTTGCAATTTTCCTACCAAAGACCATCCTCTTGAAGAAGTTTCATGATTGAATCCTTGCAATCATCATTTGCTACTGCAATTTATTTTCCGAACTCAATTTAGTTCTTAACCGCAGGTGCAACTGATAAGTGGAAAACAAGATGCTAGTCTAGTTGAAATTATGATTGGCAGGTATTTTAAAATGCAGCTTGCTAGTGGTTTTTTGTTATCTGTATTCATGCCAATGGCCATCTAACGAGTTGGGGAGTTCATAATATTTTGAATTCTAATGTATGAGTCAATCACACCAAGTACTTCTATATATCAGTGGCAAAGATTTATCAACCTTATGTATCTAATAAAAAGTATTCTCAATGGTTGCATCAAAACTGTTAATCAGGGTAAATTATGGTATGTTGAGTGGTGATGCACACGTAGTCTCACAACATTGTGAAGGATACTTCATTTGCTGATCCATATTTATGACTTGGTTTCAAGTTCCAACCAATTAGGTCTACTTTGGTGTTGGACCTGTGTGCCTTTGGTTTCCTGGAGCCCTATTTGACCTTGGCCCCTGAGAGCTGTACGGGAGCACTTCCGTGCTTCATGCTTTGTGGGTTACTAGTGCTCATGAACGAGGTCAGTTTTTATGTGTTGGATGCTAAAATGGCTGGAGAATATTGGACGCTGTGGATTGATTGCTTGTATGATGATCTCAAGGGTTACGTGGGTTTATCCCTTGATTGCTAACGAGCACTGATGAGCGTGTTCTTGAACTTGTGACACAATATACCTCTGTCTGAAGGTGCAATTGTTGAAGAAATTAAGGACATTTCATTTTATGCTGGAAGGCACATGCCGATGGATATGCGTCTCAGGCGCTCAATGAATAAGACTTAATTTGTTGTTGCAGCAAGCGCTCAATGAATAAGACTTAATTTGTTGCTGTTGCTGCAACGTAAATCATTTTGTTGAAATGGATAGGAAGTTAACATTCTGAAGACAGCATATACCAGACGATTCTTGATTCCAAGTTTGCAGGTGTATTCTCTGTGTCGCAAGGTATAGTCTTTAACTCAAACAGCATTTTTCAAATCACTCAGCATATCTTCAGCACTTCTTGAATTCTTGTGTTTGCCTTTCCTTCCATCAAATATTTGATGTATATTTCTATCTGTTTCAAATGAAAGCCTTCACTGTTTCTCCTTCTTCAAAGTATTCTTACTTCCTGTAATACAATCATTGGAGTCGACCCTGAAAATCCTCTTAGGCCCTCTTGTAAACAGCTCAAACTAAAAACAGTCTAATTATTCTACAATGCATGCCAGACTTCTAGGCAACCAGAGAGAAGGGCGTGTCACGTGTGGTAACTGGAGCTCCACCACAGGTTATTCTATACGATTTATAAAGAGAGGAGAATACCCTCTCGTGGGGATGAGTAAAACCTCTCTTTTATTGTAAGTGATGAATGAGAATTTTTACCTTAGAGATAGAGGTGATGAGTGGGTAGGTGGACTCATGGCTAGACACGATGGTCAGCTTGGTGCTCTTGCTAGATGGTTGAGTGGTCGGTCTCATGACCCTTAGGCGATATGCTCAGTGTTTATTTATTAAAGTTGCATCCCTTTTTGACCATGTCCATGTGTATGTCACGTCATTTTAACTTATTTGGTTTATTCCGATTATTAATAATTGCAGATTGTATGTTTAAAACTAGCTCGTCTATGAAAATTATGTACCTGTCAAGTTTTGAAAGAAAAAAGTAAATATAGTTGCCACGTGATCAAACGTTTTGAAGAGAGTGAACCAATTTGTTTCTTTTTCTTTTCTAAAAGTTCAAGTCAAATAGCTCCCCAATCAATAAAGACTCACCCCTTGCTTTTTTGGTAATGCATGCTAATCTCTTCCCAAAAAAATTCCTTTTATTTAAAATGGAAATAA
This sequence comes from Fraxinus excelsior, assembly GCA_019097785.1. NCBI lineage: Eukaryota > Viridiplantae > Streptophyta > Magnoliopsida > Lamiales > Oleaceae > Fraxinus > Fraxinus excelsior. The sequence continues at coordinate 27,102,943 of CM032632.1, read as the reverse complement.
TGCATTTTTTTGGATGATGTAATGTTGAATATACGGTAGAAAAAGAAGGAAAAAATATTAATGTAATAAAAAATATTATTTTATTGAATAATATGTGGTTGAAAATGAGCCAAATGAAAACGAAAATTATAAAGTGGTTCAAACATGGGCTTTGTCCGTAAACAACCTGTGCATGGCCAGCCGCCACATGGACAATGTATTTTTACTGATAAAAAAAGGAAGATAAGTAAGTTACTTTTTAGGAATAAACTAAAATATAATATTTAAAATAAGTAACTTTTACAAATGCAAGATGCCAAGAACACAAGGAAAACACAGAAGTCACGCCACAAACATATTGGCATATTTCCACTGAAGAATCACAGCAAGATTTGTTACAAATTCGTCCATTTTTAGTACTAATAAACATTTGATATGCAGTATTAGAAAATGGTAGAAGCCTCCTTTTAAAAAAAAAAAAAAGCTATAAACTCATGTTTGATAAAAGATTTTTGAAAAATAACTCTTAGAAAGTTCTTTCTAGAAGGTGCCGTTGAAAAGTACGAAAAAATATTATGGAAAAATGTTAAAATTACTATTTTTTAAATGTGTTTGAGAATGATTATGAAAGAGAAGTGATTCCGATAGAATTAAAATCAAACAAGTATTAAAATACTTGAAAGTAAATTATTTAGAAGTAAATTTAGCAAAAATTCTCAAAATGTCGTGGTTTCAAAAAAAAAAAAACCCTTGAACTTTCATTTTTATTACTAGGCTCCTATTTGAGTCACATTAAAATTTTCATTTTCATTTTTCTACCCATTTTCAACCACACATTTTTCAATAAAATAATATTTTTCATCACATCAATAATTTTTCCTTCTTTTTCAACAATACATTCTCCATCAATCGACTATTTCAAAATACATTCTTCCAAAATAATATTGCTCAAACACACCCTAGATTTTTAAGTTGCAAGAAAATATCTAAATTGTTAAGCGTTCTCGAAATGAACTTCTTCATGGACTTCATTGCAAGTTTCAACTTAAAATTAACTTAATTACATGCTTCAATTGAAAATTAACATAGTTGCAGGGTTAACTGATAAGTGGTAACTCCAATACAACAAAATATTAACATGAAATTCAGCTCTTTGACTCTTCACCACCATTTTCATAAAATTAAGCTCATTGAGGGGCTGACTTTGGCACTAATTTTGAGCGGGACCCGTTTGGCTATTTTGAAAGATAAAAGTTGATTTGTGTTCTTCTCCGTGATTACATCGAAATCATATACTTACTTGTCAAAAATAATGCTCGGATAAATGAGAAATTGAAACTTAAAGTATGTCATGTGAAAGAAGTCTGTTAGTGGGAAAACTAAAAAGTTAAGATTTGTCCCACATAGGAAGTTGATGAAAACTAAAAGCATTTTATAAAGGATTACATTTTAGAATGGTGTAATCATATGTAGTATAGAGACTTTCTTCATGCGCGCGCGCAGGGAGGGTGCAAATCATGGACCGAAATAGGCTTCGGACCTTGAACTTGTGTGCGGGTGCAACCTGCGTACACGAATGTAGGACCGAAAGGAGCAAAATTAGCCCATTATGAGTGTCTACGTTTTGCTATAGGTTTTAATTTTTCAACAGACTTTTCATTTTCCTAAAACTCCTGTGTTAATTGTCATTTGTTAATGGGCAGGTTACAAGTCAGTCTTTATATATGTGTCTTGGTTTTCCATTGTCTAATTCACGAAAAATTCATCTGCATATTCATCTGCACACAGTTCCCGTTTCTCTGTATTTTTCGTTTCTGTTCGAGTCTGGTGGTGATATATTTCAGACACAAAGTCAGTTCGTCGAAGTAGAGTCTATTGTGCTCGTATTTTACTGGTTTCTCTTTTGTATTCTGGAAAGCAGACGCCCGTACTATACCTCAAGCACGTACGGTGATGGGGCGAATCTATTTTAAGGAAACTATGTTTGATACAGGCATCGGGTTAAAAGTCTTTTACAGTTTTAATAACTTGTTGCTCGGTTTTGCATATTAATATTCTGCAATTATCTTTGAATAGTTTATTGCAATTACTTGTTATATAATTTAATTTGTTCTAATGTGCAAATACGGTGTTTAAGCCATTTTGCATATACGGTTATTATTGCAAATACAGTAGCTATTGTAAATATCGTGTTTAACATATTCTGCATCAACTTATAAATTGAAAATTTGGTATTTAGCGTGTAAATCTGGTATCTAGTTTGTTAATCCGGTATCCAAAAATTGAAACAACTATCCAACACTCACTAGACCTAAAACCATCTACTTCAATTTTTGCAGTAAAAAGTCACCTTGTTCAATACTTCCACTGCTAGTATGGCTGCAGGAGCAGCTTTTGGTGTTGGAAGTGAGGAACGGATCCAGAACCAAATTACAGGACAGGCTAATACGTAGAAAAAAAAAAAAAAAAAATTACACACGAATAAACATTCTTTGCATTAACGAATTCTTGATGCTTCTGTATTTGTTTACGAGGGAGAGGTTTCTCATTTATAGAGGAGAATGGTTCTATACGTGGAATGAAAGAAACAATTGGGCTGTACGCGTGAAATACGTTTAGGCCTGATCTGAGCAATCTTCTGTGCTGCCAAATATATTCAGCCTTTATCTGTGTAAATCATCTGTGCTGTATAATAGAAACTGGAAACAGGTTGCTGGTGTAACTGGTCTTGTTTGTACTTTGTTTCATTTTGCTGATAACTACAGCACCGTGGGATTGAAGAAGTGACGTCTCAATACGTATCTTTTCCTAAAAAATATCTATCTTTTATTTTTCATTAATTTTTTGGATTATGAAATATCTACCGTTATTTTTTATTTCAATTATAGTTCAGAATAAAGCGATCAATGCTCTGAAGCTCTCCTGTGACCTATGGCTCCACTAGGAATTAATTTATATCCAGTGTTTTGTTGGGGCTAGTTTTCTCGTGGAAATCTCTAATTATTTGTGCTGATAGGCTATATTATTAATATATGGAGAAATAATATACAGCCTAGTCTATGGCAGTGAGAACCAGAGGCTGGGGAAGAGTAGGGAGAAAAAGTAGGGAAATATGAGGAAACAACTCTGCTCTTTCCTTTGCTCATGTTTTGCTCCAATGAGGGAAGAAAGATAGAAAATAAAGATGCAAAAGAAGGATTTGCTGAGATTTAACTTGAAATGTCACATTTTATTGGGTACTTAGAAACTGTGAAATTGCTATGATAGTCAAGGGTGCCGCCACGCGATCGTACACGTATGACGTATGTGATAATCACGGATGGGTGAAATTCATGTACATGCATATTCATGTGGCATCTTTCCTATCGTTATTAAATGTTGCAACTACTACTAGCAAGCTTATTAAAATTTGGGTTCCATTTTAAAATATCAACATTATTAAGAGAAGTAACACAAATCCTTATAAATTAGTCTATATTTTTCGTCTTTATTCGATGTGAGATTTTATCCTTTAAAATGCCCTCTCGAGATAGTGTCTCGTTTGAGCAGGCCAATCTTAAAATCTGTGTGCTCAATTTTTTAAAGTTTTAATCGGATTGAATCTTTCGTTGTAGCTTAATGAGCCCCGATACTATATTAAGATTTGAGATTCCATCTTAAAAGGCCAACCTTGTTAAGAGGGATAATACAAACTCTTATAAATTGATTTATGTTTTTCATCTTTATTTGATGTGAAATTTTATCCCTCGACAATACTGTACCATCAATTTTGTACATTTCAATTTACTGCTCTTTCTGCTACTAACTACTACCTTCACCACTATTAATTTGTTATACGGGACCTGCTATGCTAGACGTCTCTATTGTTGACTCTTTTCTAGGGTGCAGTGCAAATAAGAGCAGGTAGAAAGCTTATGAGTATGGAATTCAAAATTTCAAGTCTTGTTTTTCTGGAATGGCCCAACAGTACGCACTGGATTATCAATCGAGGAGTGCTACATTTACAGAAGCCATGCTTCTATAAATGCTGCCAGACACTCACAACATAGGGGGGTGGGAGGGATTTTTTGTCATTTTTTATTCAGCGTGGAGCCCACCATGTGAGGATCTGGAATTATCTGGTAGATGAATAGTTCTGTACAACAAGAATAATTGTTATCAATATCAGGAGACTGAATTATACATTGTATCACCTTGAATTGTCCTTTCATTGACATGGGACTGAACTGCAGGGGCGGATCCAGCCCCTGGCCAGCCCCCGCGGCCGCCCGTGCTGGATCCGCCGAAATGACTTCAGGAATCAGGACCGCCGAGTTTGCAGTTGCAGACTTGCCTGGGAAAGAGATGATGACCGGCCAGGCTAATGTTTTTTTTTTGTTGGGTTGATGAGTGATGAAATTGACATGGGCCTTTTTTTTTTTGTTTAAAAACATTAGTCCCTTGGGCCCTGGCCTGACCAAATCAAGGACAATGAATCATGGTCCATAATCCATTGTATTTCATATGTATTTCCCCTAAATCAACAATCCAAATCCAACTCTCTCCAATCAGATTTCAAATCGGGAACTGAAGCTGAAACCGCAAACCCTACCCTTCCTAAATTCCAAATTCCATTCGAAATCGAAGGCCGAAGCAGAGGCAGCACCACAAGCCGCAACAGCTGGTGCTACCGACGCGATGACTCCATGGGTGACGACGGGTAAGGCCGTGAGGACAAGGAGAAAGTCGCCGACGCCGCCAACGGCATGTAACTTCCCTTACTGCCTTAAAGTTACTCTTTCTCTCTTGTTTGTTTTGGTTTTGTTTTTATTCTATTTTGTTGGCTACTTCTATTTGGATTGTTGAATGTATATTGTCTGTAAATTGTGTTGTTTGAATTGATTTGGGAATTTATATTTAGGAAATTAGGATAAGTGGAAAAAATTAATTGAGAAGAGAAGTTGGGCCAAATTTTTTTTTCTAAGATAGTGAAATCAATTATTTTCATAAAACTTGAACATGAGGCAATATTACATCGTTTTTAAAATATAAGACCCGTAAAATGCAGTTGTATAAGTTTGTAAGGTTGTATGGTATATTTTTATTTATTTTTTTAATATTTTGAGCTGTATTGAATTATATTTTTATATGTATATAATTTTTATGTCTTAGTGCATTTACTTATATATTAAATAACTTTTAATATTATTTAATCAAATTTTAATAAACGATCGGGCTATTACGATCGTTGATTGTCAACGGTCAACATTCTTCGCCCTAGCTGAATTCAAAAGCTGGATTCGCCCCTGGACTGAAGAATGATTTCTTGTAGTTTTCAGATTATGTAATTTATTCCAAACTCATTCGAGCATTTCATACCAAAAAACTGGACGGTTTGAAGACTCACATTATAATTATAATGAGAAGTTGATGATCGATTTGATTATCATAAAGGTTAGTGATTAATCACCATTGAGACAATAGGTCGAGGGCAAGTAGCGAAATATTCGCTCTTTATTACAATTTCGACTATTGAGATTTAATGTAGCATGAAATGAATGTCAACGTTCAAATTTAAGAAAAAGAACTAAAAATTTAATGTATGTATATAACTGTAAGAAAAATTACGCGCAATTTTGTGGTAGCTGGAAGTAATTCATCTCTTGTCCTTTGGTCAGCACAGCCAGATTGAAATTTGGTTTCAGAAAATTTATTATGTACTTTTCTCACTATGTCCCATTGAAGGGGGGCACCACTTCTAAGTCAAAATAACTAATTTTACTGGTTCGCAATTTGAATGTAATTTGATTTGATAGTGGCAAAAGAAATTTAAGGGAAAAAAAAAAAAACGTCAAATTTAATGGATATGTGATAGATCTGTGAACTGTTTGTTCATTTCAATGTAAAGAAGATCCCCTAATAGGAAAATTTCTTAAAATAGTCGTCCTACATGGTACTCGAACAATTTTTACAAGTCAACGTCAAATTTTATAAAATAGTTGTCTTACATAAGACTCCATAAATTCTCACCAATCAGCATGGCATCTTTTGCTCGTTTGATTTTCATGTATGATTGAAAGTTTATGGATTCGAGATTAAAATTAATTATTATATTTGATTTAAATTTTAATCTACCTCTTTGAGTTGAACCAAACACGAGCATAATTACCTTAACACAAAAGCTTTACTCACTTTTTTTGCAAGAGATTGATTACAACTATACAAGTTTAAATTACGATTTTGCATTTTCTCACGTGAATGCAAAAGAAGATATCTTTCATGAATGATCACTAAACAACTTATCAAAAGACTTGAATTATAATTTATAACTTACTAGGGAGAATAAATTGAGAATAAATTGAGAATAAATTAAATTATACCAAATGAGAATTTTCAAGAATGCCAACTCTAATGTTTCTTGTATTAGAGTATTTTCAGAAAAACTTTTTATCAAATTAGTTAAAAACTAAATTTTTAGTAGCATTTAATAAATTTGATGAAATCTGTGGTTAAAAAATTGATAAGAATATGTACATTTTACTTTTATTTTATAACATGCTTTAAATTCAACACTACTCTACTAAAGAACCCTCTTAGAACATCTTGAATAGGCTCTCCGTTTTTTAAGAAATTTTGAAGTAATCCAACAAATTTTTTATATTTAACACTAATTTTACTACCGTTATAAAATATTTATTATTTCCCTTTATCTTTTATTTTAACTAGTTTTTCTTTAATTATTTTATTATTTTCCTGCATTGAAAATTGAAACATTTGCATGCATTTAATTATAGAGTGTTAGTTTGACTCTACAAGTATACAAATGCACATTAATTATACATTTTCTACGTGATACAAGTGTTCGTTTGTGAAAGCTTGAAATATTATTACTTCCTCATCCCATAAAAATAGGGATAATTGCAATTAGGGTTCTAATTTTTTTTTTCCTTTTTTTGCATACTTTATTCAAACATTTCTGGTGTACCATTCACAATTCCAAAATTTTAAAGTAGTCGCGACATAAGGACAAAATGGATGATTCCCATTCATATTCCGTTAGTTGACCAAGAAAATTAAATTTGACAATATTTTAATAATTTTAAAGAGGACAAAATTATAGTTTTCCATTTTTTATATAAAAATCAATTATATTAAAATAATTTAATCAAAAAAAGATAAAAGATTCAAAAAAAAAAAAAAAAGCATCTTCTTCACGCACCCTCCAACCCCATACACCCCTCCTCCACCACCCTCGCCAAACCAAAACTCGGTCCATGTTTAGTACAATTAAAATTCATATTTTAATTAACGTCAAAATGAACAATTAATTTTAACTAACAGGTACCACGATTTTTTAATTACACATTAATCGATTTTAATAAAAATTTATTAAAAATCTAATTTTAATCTCCAAAAAAAATCCACCACAATACCACCGGCCACGACCACCTGCCATCACCATGCATGACGCACCCAACGCAAAATCTATCTTAACATCTCAAGCAATAACACAAGCCATTTCAACCAATTTGAAAACCCACAATCTCAAATCATATCTGGTATCCAGTAATAAGATGACAGGGGATGGATATAAGGGCTAAAGTGATGGAAGAACATTTAAAGAAGTTGGGCAGAGAAGTGGAAGGATTGGGGGGACGCGTTTAAAGCAGTAGGCAAAGTGGAGAACAAAAACATAATTAAATAGCTGGATCCCAACCAAAATTAGTCCCAGTATTGCTCTAATCACTCAAAACAATTTGGGAGTTACTCTGATAAGGGTGGAGTGAGGATGTGAATTAAACTACTCAAAAAATTTGATTTTCCCAATTTTAATGGGGAACGTCGGGTAGAATAGCTGAGGAAAATTGTCAATCTTTTTCAGCGTTGTAAGGGTGGGAGTGCGGTCGTAGATTGTGTCCGATAGGTTTCGTGGTTTTGATTTAGTTTGGTTTGTAGAGAAATTTTGGTGCTTTTGGCGAAGAGCGAGCGGAGAACTTTTGGCGAGAAGCGATGAGAGAATTTCTGCGTACAATTCACGTTAATTTGCTAAGAAAATTTGCTGTAGCATTGTGTTGTTCGATTTTTGGCGATCGAGGTAGCAGTTGGTGGTGGCGGTTGCGACGGTGGGTGGATTTGGTTGGGGGTTGGGAAGAAGATGAATAGGTTGTTTTGTTTTGTTTCTTTTCTTTATTTCATTTTTTTAATTAATAAGTTAATGTAGAATATATAAAATTATTGTTTTACCCCTTTGAAATTATTAAAATGTGTCAACTAATAGAGTATGGATAGAAATCATCCATTTTGTCCTTTTGCCGTTATTGTTTTAGAGGTTTGGGGTTGAGGATGACACAAATAAATAAATTGGATAAAGTCTACAAAAAAGGAATATGTTTGGGATTGGGACTGCAACTATTCCATTAAAAATATGCTTATTTTCATTTTAATACGGATTAATAAAATATAATTAATACAGTTAAAAATATTAATATTACTTATATTTTTCCTAATATATCTTTTTATTTATAAATAATAATTTAAATAGAAGTAGTTTATATTTATTAATAACAATGTACATTAAATATGAACATATTTGAAAATTAAGAAATTAAATATACTCTCAATTGAAAGGATGCCTATAATTTGAGATGAATGAGAAATGAAAGCAATTCTATCTTTATAAAAAGGAGGAAGTAAAAAAGTTAAGATCAATAACAATTAATTGTACATTTCATGAAATTCGTAATTGATTTTTAACAAATTTTCAACTATACAATTCCTAGTTAATTTTTAACAATTAAAGATTTTATCAAACAACCCATTAGCTGCAACGAAATAATTATCTTGGAAAAATGTATTATAGAATATGATGAAAAATATTATTTTATTAAAAAATATGTGGTTGAAAATGAGTAGAAAAAAAAAATGAAAACTTTAATGTGTACCAAACTTGGGCTAAAATTTTCATTTTCATTTTTCTACTCATTTTTAACTATACATTCTTTAATAAAATAATATTTTTCATCACATCAATATTTTTTTTTCAACTATATATTTTCTATCAATCAACTATTTCATAATACATTCTTCCAAATAACGAGGCCAAAAAATACCCTTATTTTTTTCGATCGCGCTACGTGTACATAATCATTTACCGAATTGACAAGTGGCGGCCCCGGCTGGGGGCGTCGGGGCCGCCACTTGTCAATTCGGTAAATGATTTTGTACGAATAAAATTATTCTATTTTTTAATCCAAAAAACCACTGGGCCCTAAAATTCGGGTTCAACAATTTCATCTGGACACCTGTCCATGACCCAGATTACAATAATTTCATCTATATATTGGGGTTCGCGATAAGAATACATACACATATTTATATTACAGAGAGAGAGAGAGATAGAGGGTCTAATCTGTGAATGCAGTATAGTCATACATGCATTTGATTTCTCTATATTATCTGGAATATGGGCTTGGTAGTCTGCGCGTAAACCTCAGCAAAATTTTGGAATCTTGTCACTCTCACGTCAAAGGAAGAAATCTGAAATCAAACAAACCCATCTTCACTTTTTAATCTATATCATATTCACTTATTTTCTCTCCATATTTTCCTGCTCCTCCTCCTGCCTGCAGATCCAGTATACAGTTCACAAACTGAGCATATATTGATGTTTAATCCCATGGACGTTGAATATCGTGAGGTGGGTTTTCATTTAGCCTGTCTGTGACTTTTTGCCTTATTTTCTCGCTCGGCTCACCCCAAACTATTCATTTATGTATTCCATCTTATAATCCACTGCATTATTATTATTTTTGTGGATTTATGAAATCTTAGTTTGAAACGAGAACGGTTTTTTTCTAATGATTTTGGGTTCAGGAATACATATATAATTCGAGAGGAGTGCAGCTTTTTACTTGCAGATGGTTGCCTTTTTCTTCTCCAAAGGCCGTTGTTTTTCTGTGCCATGGTCTCTCTCTCACACAAACAGACACACAGATGTTTCATTAATTAATTTATTTATTGTTGCACTTTTTTTTTTCCCCTCTGATTGAAAATTGATCAATGAGGTTACAGGTTATGGCATGGAATGCAGTAATTTCATGAAAGGTAAGAAATTATTTCCCATGTGATGTATCCTACTTTTCTCCTCTATTTAATGCCAGTATCTGTTTCTGTACGTACCAATACAGTTCATGAATGCTTGTGTTTCCTTTATTGATACCATATTTATTGAAAAAGTAGAGTACTACCAGAAGCAGTTACTGAAATCTTGACTCCGGAATTCATTTGTCCGACTGAAAAAAATGATTTTGTGAAGAGATAATATTTTGAACATACTATTTTTCACAAAGTGGTGAAGGAATGTTATCTATTCATTCGCGGAACTATTTACCGAGAAGTCTAATGTTTAGTAAGCGGTATTAGATAATAATTTGTCTCCTTTAATGTTGTCGATTCTGGTGATCCATGTGAATTAAATATGTACCGTGCCCTGTAGCCCTTTTTCTTGCTTTACTATATATGACCTGTGACTTCATACCAACCAACCAAAATATGGAGACCCATGCCTTCTTATAATCTTCTATCCATTATTATTCTCTCTCTCTCTCTCCTTTTTTTTTTTTTTTGGGAAATATTTGGGGTTTTGGGAGTTGAATTGCACATAATAGGGTTCACATACCAACATTGCAAGCAAGAAAAGAATAGTCAAGTTCTGTTTGGCACTGTCAGAATTGGAGTCATTTTATCCTTAGTAAGCGTTATGAACTGTTTATCTTCTTTTATACTGTCCAATACCGTGCAGTTCACCCTACCAAAGAGACTGCATGTGTACAGATATAACTGAACAAGAAATAAAATGTTGGTATAAAGTCAAATTCTTAGCCAGCAAATGTTATGCAGGGTAGATTGGTTTGGTTGATTAGGTTAACAGGCCTGAACTGGTCACTTGTCCCTATTATTGAAAATCTGATTAATGGACTTTGACGAAGTAGTAATCATCATAAATAACAATAATCGTGCGGCTTAAGTAAGCCAGCCTACGTGGTATAGTAGTCGATTAAACCAGATTTGAGTTCTTAGCACTGCTTAAATGGATTTTGGTTAGGCTGCGGGATGAAGCTAGCTAGTCATGGATATACTGTATTTGGCATTGATTATGGTGGCCAGTCGGGAGAATTAAAACTAGTTAATTTTTAGCACTGATTAAATGGATTTTGGTTAGGCTGCGGAACAAGGCTGGCTAGTCATGGATATGCCGTGTTTGGTATGGATTATGAAGGCCATGGGCGGTCAATGGGTGCTCGTTGTTACATCAAAAGATTTGACAACATTGTCAATGACTGCAGTGACCAATTCAAGTCAATTTGTGGTAAGTTACCAAACTCTCCAACCCTGCCCTGGCGCTGATTTTTAAGTACAGCCTTAAACTTTCTAGAGGAATCATTTATATTTAACAATAGTTTACAAGACCATACTTTCTAGAGAAATCATTTGTATTTAACAAAAATTTACAAATCCTTAATCCTAATAGAAGGTGATAATTGCTGGACACCGGGGAAGGATAATTATTCATTCTTTAATAATGTTTGATTGTTTTATATAATAAATTGATTCTCTCATATCATTTCGATTTTGTTCGAAATGGGAACTCGCACCTTTTTTTATTTAATTATTCAAGAAATCAACATGAAGAATTTAGTTTGATCTCTTCGACCGTGTTCTTATGCTCTAGCTACCAATGATATTGCACTACAACTCCATTAATTTTTGTTTTTTTGATTAAAAAGAACTGTTGGCCTAAAGAAATTGCTCCATGCACACTTGTAATGCTTGTTGAGTATACGTAACAGTGCATTTGGTTCTAGCTTTACTCAAAAGGATTTACTTTCATGGATTCAGGGCAGGAAGAATACAGGGGAAAAAGAAGATTTTTATATGGGGAGTCAATGGGAGGAGCAGTGTCTCTGTTAATACACAAAAAAGACCCTGCTTTCTGGCATGGCGCTGTTCTAGTTGCTCCGATGTGTAAGGTCGTAGGAATGTAATTGAATGTTCTTTATTTAATTGTAGAGTTGGGTCGACAGTATGGTGTTAGACATGAAGAACACGTTTACACTGTTAGATAGGACTGGACACTATAATAAACACGATTTAAGTTCTTTTACTTCTAATATCGTCATGGCGCTATTAATCATCCCTACCAAATATGCCAGAAAAAGGTATCCGATTGTCAGAGCTGTAAAAGCTTATCATGTTATGCTTCAGTGAAATTTTTGTGTCCGCCACAAGTGCTTAAGTTTTTATAAGAGGTTTCATTTGACATGGGGGAAGAGCAAAAAATTGGACTATAACTATTCTAATTTATCTTTTTCATGCCATTAGATCTCTGAGAAGGTGAAGCCACACCCCCTAGTTATAAGTCTTCTAACTCGTGTGGAAGACATAATACCGAAATGGAAGATAGTTCCTACGAAGGATGTTATAGATTCTGCCTTCAAGGATCCAATTAAACGAGAAGAGGTGAGCCTATCATTCCGTTGGAGAATTTGAAGTGAATTTCGTAAATGGCCTTATTTGTGTGTCTGTAATTACTCTGCAGATACGTAGCAACAAGTTGATATACCAAGAAAAGCCGAGGTTAAAAACAGCTCTTGAAATGCTCAGAACTAGCATGAATCTTGAAGACAGTTTGCAAGAGGTTATCACAGTTCATATTATAAGTTTAACATTTTAAGCTTAGCCAAACATGAAGCAAAATCCTTTCTACAGCTTAGAAAAGATAGTGATGTAAATGATTGAAATTTTCAAACGTCTTGATGGAAGTAATTTAACGGATGATGATCGATTGAGTTCTCATATTTAACTCATTCTTATCATATGGTTGTTGGGTGTGGCTTTCCGACAGGTGACAATACCATTCTTCGTGTTGCACGGTGAAGCAGATACAGTGACGGACCCTGAGGTGAGTAGGGCATTGTACGAGAGGGCGAGCAGCACAGACAAGACCATAAAACTATATTCCGGGATGTGGCATGGTTTGACATCCGGAGAGCCAGATAACAACATCGAGATTGTCTTCTCCGACATTGTGTTATGGCTCGATAAGCATTCTTCTTGTGAAGACAATACCCACGACATGAAATCATTTCACCAATCTATCCTGGTTCCCGAGAAATTAAACGTCATGGCGTCGCCGGTGACATTAAACGGGAAAAAGCAGCATAAAACACGGTCGCACATGAAATATATCTGTGGCTGGAAGGGCCGTGGTACGTGCCATCATTCTGCGATGTAGTCTGCAGAGAAATAATCGGAAAATCCCTTGTCATGGTAATTTTTCTTATTTCAAATGTTCTTTGGTAACTTATTTCATTTACTCTCCAAAAGCGGAAATGAGATAAATCTGCTATTGAATATACCTATTGGATCACTGAAATCTTTGTCTAAACCACCTGAATGCCATACTATGTGCTGTATTAATGTTGATTATTTTGAATTTTGTCCTTGCGTCTGTTTGTCCTTTATTAGGAAGTCACCTTTTGAGTCGTCTTTTTCTTCCCCTACCCGAATGCTCTGTTGCCATATTTTCCACTGAAACCCCTTCGTTTCACACCGGTATCCAGTGCTTCCACTCCTAGTGTCGTTTGTCTGCGGTGGTTACTTTGTTTTCCGGCCACCAGAGCTCAAATCTGCCCTCTAGTCTAGTTTGCACTTTGCTGCATTTTCAGTTAAAGTGCATGTATAAGAGCACTTTGGAAAATAATACGAGGAGTTGTGTACTTTTATAAAAATAATCCGTTCGTTTTAATTTTATTTTTCTATAAATACCTTTCAATTTTTATCCATATCAAAGACATTTTTTGTCACTGGACTGATTCTTGTTAAAGAAAATAAATAAATAAAAAGAGAGAGAAGAAGAAGAAAAAATGAATAGGGTCAAATCAATGCAAAGAAGCTCTCCTCGACTATTATGCTTGGGTGGTTATATTGTCACTATAGTTTATTTCGTTCTACCACTTTTTAGTTGTACTAAATATTCCAAAATTTGTTCATTGTTGCTCTTATGTACTCAATTTTCTATTAGTTAGCCCATGTTTGGTTCGGATTAAAATCTGATTTTAATCCAAGTTAAAGTCAAACAATTAATATTAATTATATCTTTCATAAGTCCTACAACTTTTTAACCACACATTTCAAAAACTTTTATCACAATTTACTAAAAATTTAATTTTAATCCCCATCAAACACCCTCTTAATACATTTTGTCTTACAATTTCACCTAAAAAGTTCAATGAAGAATAGAAAGACATATTTGTCCTTCATATTTTCAAATAGTTAAAAGAATAGCAAATATATAACTGTAACAAAATATTTAGACATGGACCAGATATACTATCTAATACAAGATTGAGCCCCCACATTTGACATCCATTTTAGTGAGTTTTTTTTTTTTTTTTTTATAATTTTTTGAAAATGTGTGGTTAAAAAGTTTAAAAAAAAAAAAAAATTGAATTTACGTGTAAAATATTTAATTTTGTGAATGCGTGGTTGAAAATGAGTTAAAAAAAGTTTTGACTTAATGGAGGTCAAAATGTAATAACAAATTAATTACAGTTCTTCAGTGAAATCAAAAAGTGGTTGTATAACATAAAACTATGCCTTCTGTGGAGAGATTTTTGAAGGTATTTTTTCCAACGCTCATTTGAGACACACCCCATCAGTTAACAAAATCTTAGAACAACTGTTTGCTACTCAACTGTTATAGAAATTGAAAGTCAACATTCAAGCATTAAGAAATATTACGGGTATTTTAATGAATTTTAGAAGTCTTTGTAAACTCAAGTATCCTCAATTATGATTTTAATAGTTTTTTTACTTTTTTATGAGATTTTATTAATAACAGAATTTCAAGTGATTTGGATGACTTAAACTTAAAAATACGCATATCAAACTCTCTTGAAATTTTCTTATTTTTAATGAAATTCTTATGAATATAATCCGCGGCTTTAATAAAATTTAGGGTCCGTTTGATTGCAAATGTGAAAAATTGGTGAAAAGAAAATGTTTTACAGAGAATTGAATTGTCTAGAAATTGTTTTACTGTGAATTGTAATTAATTGTGTTTGATTGATATAATTTTCCACTTGAAAAATGTTGAAAGTATGATATCCGTTTGACTTCGTTTTTCTTGGAAATTGTTCGTTAAAGTGGTAATCCCTAGAAAATTAAGGGGTCGTTCTCTTTATGTTTCAATTTTGTGTTTTGAATTTTGAATTCATTTTGAATTTTGTGTTTTCAGTCTTCATTTTAAAATTGTTGAAAATGTGTTCTTTTTAATATTTTGAAAAGTTATTTTCAAAAATTAGAAAATGAAAACGTCTTCTCTTCGCATATATTTCCTCTACCCTTCCTCACTTCACTGCCTGCCTTCTTCACTTCACTGCCTCACTGGCGTCTCTCTCTTTCGTGCTTCTCTCTTCTTCCCCTCCTTCACTGGCGGTTGTGGTTGGATGCAGTGGTTGGGTCGCGATGCTGCTGTGGTTGGGTCGCGATTTTTGGTTGTGGCGAAGGGGGTTGTGGTTGGGTCACGACGCTGCAGTGGCGGTTGGGTCGCGATTTTTGGCTGTGGCGGTTTTAGCTGTGGTTGGGTCGCCATTTTGGCTGTGGCGGCGATTTTGGCTGTGGTTGTGGGGGTATTTCTGGTGGCTATTTTCCGGTGGTTGGGTTGAGATTTTGGCTATGGCAGTGGGGGTTTTTGGTGGTGATTTTGGTGGTGGTGGTTGGGTCATGGTGGGTTCCGGTGGTGTAGTGGTGGTCACGGTGGTGCGGTGGTGGTAGTTGAAAACAACGAAAACACGTTTTGGAAATTTTTGTCTCAGAACGATAAATTTGTAGTTTTGTGTTTTCTTTGTAAATTTTAACTTTGGTATCAAAAACGTATTTTCGAAAATAGGAAAAAGAACGCGTTTTTACTGTGTTTTGAAAAATCGAAAATAGAAAACGGCTTAAAAATGAAAAAAAAAAAAAAAAAAAAAACCATAAGCATTTCAAACAGGGCCTTATAATCTTTTAAAATCTATTAAAATAGGACACACCTAAGCTTATTTCTATAGAATGAATTCATTTATATTTTTGGGTGCCAATACAGGTAACCAGCGTAGACATAGTAAACGCTAATCCATTGAAAATTTGTGAAAAGTTATTTAAGGCTACCAAAACATCATAAGGCCAACGGCACTTAAAATAAAATAAGACAAATACTAAAAAATTATCAAAAACTGAACGAGAACGTAAGGTGCTGCTCATATGATTTTACCCTGCACCTGCTATCCTTGTTGGAATGCTGGGATTCAACTATCTTCATAGGTAACAAATTAAGATATAAAATCCTAATTATGCCGAGGCAGCATTTTCCTTGTGATCACCGAAGATTCGTTGCCGGAAGTCGGAAACCATCATCGGAAGACCCTTCCGTAGAGGTACTTTTGGTTCCCAACCGAGAAACTCCTTGGCCTTTGAGATGTCCGGCTTCCTCTTGTGAGGATCATCCTCCGTGTTGGGCCTGAATTCTATCTTAGCATTTGCATCAATGGTTTCCTGAACCACCTGTGTTTCAACGGAATAACGGGATTGTTCAAAATGATCTTGGGAGACATGATTCAGGAAAGAGATGTAGTGTCTACAGTCTAATCTAGTGTACCCAACATCATATAATGGGAAAAGATCTTGGAGTCTCCTACGAGAAAAACTTGACCATTTGTGACATAAAAGATAAAACCTCAATTTTTCATACTTGCTTCATCCACTATTCAGGGCTATATTAACCTTTTAAATTCAATGTTTTGAGACAAGACTAGCAAAAACAGTTCTCCAACGCCCTTACGACCCAGTATGAGTTAAACTACTCGACCAAGATGTCTAAATGATAGTTTCCTGAAAAACTTTTTGCAGAAGAGTAGAGTACCAAGTACGTGAAATGCTGGCATGTAATAATTCCACACAACGTCAGGAAATAGAAGCATGACATTAACATACCTGGGCAAGTTCGAGCATAGTGAATTCACCAGGGTTTCCAAGATTGAAAGGTCCTACATGTTCTCCTTCCATCAACCGCATCAGGCCCTCAACCTTTCCAATCAAACACAAATTACAAGTAACCACTACAAGCCGTTTTATGTATTATAATTTATGAGCTTTGTCAACACTTGTAATCAACAATATTCTGTGTGTAAAAGTCCTCAATCAGAACAATAATCATGGTCTTCTACCACTTATTGTTTAGAGCTGCGAAATATATCGGAGCCAAGGGCAACTACCACCGAACAAGACAGTTTTCTTCAATCTTGGTTAATTTTCTTAGAATTACTAAGAAAAAACCTGTGTGTAACAGTCTTCCTTTACATTCCTATTTACACAACATTAATAAGTCCAAGAACTTGAACACAATAATATCACCACCCTCTCTTAAATTTAATAAATTCAAATTCAATTCACAATGCAGTTGCTTATTATAAGGAATTAAGAGGCTGATTAAGGCATAAATATGTTGAAAATAGAAATTAGGAAAAAGAAAAGAAAAATAGAGAATAAATAATCACATTTGAAACTTCTTACCAAATCAGAGACATATTGAAAACTTCTTGTCTGCTTCCCATCACCATAAACTGTCAGTGGTTCCTTTCTCAAAGCCTAGAAACGACAAAAGTCTTATTCTCAATAAATTTGACATCAACTAAATTCTGTTTAAAATGGATAATATAATCTCGAACTTCCTGGTTACTGTACAAGTCTAATTCTGGGAATTTAGAGTAGAAAAACGACTAAATAAATATAATTATCTGAAATGTATTACCTGGGCAACAAAGTTACTAACAACACGGCCATCATCAATGCACATTCGAGGTCCATAGGTGTTAAAGATCCTAGCAATTCTCACCTGCGACAATATCATTTTAAAACACGTCACCAAAAATAATGCATTTCATACTGTGATTGTAGTGGAATTTTACCATATATAGAAGAGAGTTGCTTTTTGCAAACATGAATCCCATTGTTTTTGACAAAATTTCGTACAAACAGGGCAAGTTTTTGAGATTATCTCTATAAACCGGAAGTGGACTTTATACAAAAAGTTTGCAGAACATTCGCAAGGAGATAATAGCTAAATTGAGGTGGTATTAGAATTTTGAATCAGCCCAATTATCCTCTGCCATAATAATATATCATGCCATCGGGGTAACATTATTTTTTTCAATTAGAACAATTTATGCTTGTGGCTTGGTTGGACTAAAATATGAAGCATTCATGGCTCAGGCTTTGTTCAGAAATGAGTGGATGATTATTCATTAGGAAGACTAAGATATAAAGGATTGGTAGTAAATATTTGGCATTGGACAAGAACAAAATTTTAACATTTTTTTTTTCTTATAGTAATGTTCAATCTACACTGCTAAATGCAATATTTACGCAAGAACAATATTTGGCCCCTGTTTAATGGGGATTAAATTCGGATTTTTACTAAATTTATATTAAAAAAATAATGAAACGTGTGGTTTAAATTAAAATCTGAATTTTAATTTTCACCAAACACTATAACAAAATAGCACTCGATAAATAATAGTCTCATAATAAGTTTTTTTTTTATTAAATCATATTGAAACTGACCTCGACGCCAGCACCTCTGTGGTAGTCCATGGTCAACGTTTCAGCAGTTCGTTTCCCCTCATCGTAGCAGCTTCGAACACCTGTTACCGACCAACAACGTTTTCTTGTCAGTAACGTACAAAAACTCCAACTAATATTGTCAGATCTCAGTTTCAAGTCTTATTTACGTTACATGGTCCAATTTTCTGTAATGACAACTTTGCCCTCCAGCTAGCTAATCTACTTTCTTCAATTCTTGCGTACTGCTTATTTATAGGTAATCAAATATCAATTAAAACACTTCAACTCATACCAAATGCCTTGACTTCTAGATGGGTGGACCCATAATTAGGAATTGACTTGTCAAATTAGGGGAAATTTTCTATAACCATTACCCAAACTGAAAGAGGCCAACAAATTCGGTTAATTTTGACGACATATTTAAATTGAAAAGAAATAAAATTTGGGTGATTTGAAATATATTAAAGTTAGGTGACCAACGCGACAAGACCTGTAAGTTGGGTGATCTTCAGTCAAACTTTTTGGATCTGGGATTGAAAAGGTAATTGGACTTTGACCCATCATCAAAAAACACGTGGCGCGATGCTTTCAATTGAAAATTTATAACCAATGAACGTACGACTCGGTTCGTGACAAACCCGTAGGGCTCACGTTAGGCACAAGCTACAGAGCAATGCTAACATGATCCGCATTTCGCGCTGACCGGCATTACTCCGATGAATTCATTATTCCGGCGGCATGAACCTATACAAATATGCTTGTATAAAAGGGAAAAACTGGGGATTGATAAGATTACTCACCTATGGGATTGACGTTGCCCCAGTAAGTTTCGACTTGTGGGTGTTGCAGTGGATCGCCGTACACTTCACTGGTGCTCGTTAGCAAGAACCGAGCACCCACTCTCTTTGCCAAACCCAGCATGTTCAATGTCCCTACCACATTTGTCTTGTAAAGAACATGAAATCAAGGATAAACTGATGATTAAACGCCACAATTTTACGTGAAATTATAAAGAAAAATTGAGGTAAATTTGAGAAAATTAATAATCGGATTGAAGGATATGATAGTCTTGACAGGGTTGTGCTTGTAATGAACAGGAGAGGCAGGGCAAGCAAGGTGATAGATCTGGTCGACCTCCAATAGAAGTGGCTCAACGACGTCGTGTCGAATGAGTTCGAACCTAGGGTTTCCAAAATGGTGCATGACGTTCTCTTTCCTTCCGGTGAAGAAATTATCAACCACGATCACGCTGTCGCCTCTGCTAATCAGACGGTCGACCAAATGGCTTCCAACAAACCCGGCCCCACCTGTCACCACGATTCTCAAACCCTTTCTTTTCAGGCCTAGAGGTATCTTTCCTCCTGAATTGAAGGACGACCCGATTCCGAACCCGGTGGCGTGTCCATTCTGGTAGATGAGTCCGTAAGGCTGAGTCAACTCGGAGGAGAAAACTGAGTTGGGGACGGAAGCCGGGGTATGGGAGGATGGGAGGAAGCCGAAGACGAGGGTGGCGATAGCAATACCAACGAAAACAAATACGAGTCGCTGCTCGCGGAGCATGTACCGAACCGGACGAATCACACTCAGCCATGGCTTCGGTGGCTTCGGTGAGTACGCCTCCGTCACCATCGGTGACTCGTGCCCTCTGAATATCAACTCCGAACCCATATATGTGTGTCAGTGTGTGTGATTATAATCTGTATCTATAAATATGTACACTGGTTCGAGAGATCAGATGAGAAGAAATGCCGAAATTGAAGAGATTAAAAACTGAGGAATTTCATTTACCGGCGCGTTGGGGGTGATGTCCGATCGGCTGAAGGTGTTGAAGGGAGTTTATATAGGTCCTTGGATTGGGTGATATTACGTAACTACCCTCTGATTGTTTCGAAAGTAAGCGGTTGCTGCCTATATTAATTAGGTATTTAGTTTGAGGGTATTGATAAGTGGTCATTTAGCCATTATAGGTAAAAAAAAAAAAAAATTGTTTAACCCGGACTAATTGTTTTACATCGTGTTTGGTCATATGAATTTGGTAGCACCGTACTATATTAAAAATAAAAAAAAATATTTTATTGTGTTTTAGTATGTCGTACAGTCGTACTAAACAAGCTAAATCCATTAGATAATAATGTTTTCCTTTTTATGTGAGTCTTTCAATTTAAATACAGAAGAAATGACAATTATTTGGTGCATTAATTGTTTTTGACGAGAGGGATAACTGTATTTTAAAATCGTAAAATGTGAAAGAATTTATCCGTGATTGTGATCTTCCGCTAAATCTTTGATTTTTGTAGAGTGGTTTAAGATAAATTTGATAAAAGTTTATATGATAAAAAAAATAGTAGAAAATGCAATTCACTGATAATGAAACCCGCCCTTTATATGAGAGTTGCTTCCAAAATTTAGGACAATTTGTCCAAGTTCAAATAGAAGATATCGAATGCACATTCGAATTAAGTTTAAAAGAAATGAATTAATCAATGTTTTTATCGAATGCAAAATCAAACTAAAAATGAATAAATAAACCCCAAAGCTATGCATAAAGATTAACAACCAAACATTAGTGTTTTGTTAACCCTCTTGCTCATTACTCTTTTGATCAAACAAGTTATTGTTGCTATTCTTCGATATGATTCGTGTCAATTTATGTCTTGAATGGGGAATAAAGTGGGAAGCAAGCTAGTTGCTCTAGCTACTATGATTCCATTTTTTTTTTTCTGGAATGATTGTATTTCAATTGTTATTTCTTTCGTAGCTCGCTATAATATTTTTACTAAGAAATTTATCGTAGCTTAAAAATAGAAAAAAAAAATAGATAAATTCAATTAAAAATGAACCAAAACTAGCTAGTAGGTTTACATCTAGTATTGGTTAAATTTATATATCGGTTTATAAAGAAGAATATTAGTGGATTCCAAAAATTGTGTGATTGGAATTAATATTTAATTTTAACTTAATTTATAAACCAAGATATAAATTGTATGCAAAAAAGGCGAAAAAAACTCTTCTTGTTATAGAAAAACTTTGACTAGTAATTAACACGCACAATTGCGGTTTCTAATCATGTCATGGCACTGTTGTAATTTTCTTTAATCTCAAGTGGCTTAATTGTCTAACTTATTGCTACCGTCCATTGGAGGATGGAAAGCTACTTAAAGGCAATTTGGTGGCTCTTTGAGTGATTTGAACGTTCATTTTTTCTCAAATAAAAGTCAAATACTCTAAATTATTTGGTAAAAACATGTGGCTGTTAATCGTCATTATTAAATCAATTTTTAAATATTCAAAATTTCATAATTAGGGTAACTAAACAACATGCTGCCTAACTAATTTCACTCTCAGTAGTAACAACAATTGAATCACGTGTGTCGGCTCTACTATGAAATTAAATTATGAATAGTGTTACATAGTACAAGTAGTACTTGAATAAGACTAGACTTGTGACGGACAAATATTTATGAAGAGTTTTAAGTAAAAATGGTGTGTATTGAACGAGATTATAAGAATGACAAACAAATATTTTCTTAAAAAAAATCTTTATTAATCATATTCGAGTACGCATTTAGTTTCGAGGTCTCATGTTAAAAGATTAAAGTTTAGTTCCTAGTATGTTGATTATAATTTTCGTATTGAAGTGATATAATAATTTAAATTCAAGATGCACTAGCAAGATAGTGACTCTTAGGATCTGTTTGGGAGTTTCGGGTAGTGATCATGAGCGTTTTTTAAAGCTCCAGTTTCGAGTGTCTATGAGCAAATCGATTTTCAGTGATTTTAGTAGCGGTTTTATAAAATAGTACAACCCATGATTGAGAGTTTATTATTCATTGATTCTGATTTTTTTTTTTAAAGAATAAAGTTACATATAAGTCCGTTGTAGTGAAAATTTCAATGTATAATTTCTTATATGAATTTTTTTATTCATAAGTGATATTTTATTTATACGTAATTTTTTACATAAAATTTAATATTTACTTTAAAAATCTAAATAAATTTAAATATTTAATTAAAATTTTTAAGTTAGTTTATTTACTTGGAAACAAATTTTACAATTATAAGCTAATTATGTACTTTTAAATAATTTTACACAAGTGATTTTTTACTTATAACTTATAAGTAGCTTTTATGTTTTATAAGTGAATATTTTATCTTATTAGTAGTATTTTTACTTTATAAACAAATTTTTAGACAAAATTAATTTTCAATTTATAAGTAATATTCTACTCATAAGTATTTTTTTAATCATAATATAATTTTTTTTGCAAATAAATAATTTTTTAGTTAATAATTTTTATTTATAAGTTAGTTTTGCAAAGACCAACCTTATTACATTTAATTTGACATATTTATTATAAAGAAAAATATATAAAAGTCTACGGTTGAAATCTGCACAATTTGAAAAATAAACAGGATGCACATGGAAACGGTAATTGAAAATTAAAGAAGCCTAGAAAAATGGCTACTTCTAAGACAAGTTCCAACGTTGAAAAATAATTATATAATGCCTTTCTTCACTCGTTTTGGACATTTTAGTAAATTATCGAGTGGTTACGTGGTTTAAAGTTTAAGCTTAACTCGGAAACGTTCGATGATAATTCAAGAGAAAGACTCGTTCACTCGATCAACTTATCAGAGAAGGTTCTTTCTTTTTGAGGAAAACTCCATCACGAAAGCTACCTCTTGAGTAAGAAGTAAAAGATTCATTCAGATAGCATCACAATGAATTTCTCCAAGGAAAAGACTAGGTAGGAAGGAGGTTAATTCCCGATCCAAATCCTTAGACGCCTAATCGCTTGAACAATATCTCAATGGTTCCATGCAATCCGACAACGAGTTGAAATGGTTTTGCCCATATCCCGTGGGTTATCCATTCAATATGATATGATGGAAACACTTGATACATGATCTTTAGTTTTACACCGACTATTTAAAAATTACACATTGCAATCATAAGCAATATAAAATTTCCGTTTTAACGATATTCTCATATGACATAAATGATTGAGACTTTTCAACAATTAATAATATATGATACTTTATATGAGTTAATTATTGACTAAATAACTCAATTGTGCAAAAATTGAAAAAATCATGTCTATGAGCTCCATTACTTAATTTGGTTGCCACTAAATTAAGTTGTAGTTATGCACTTCCACTGACTATATTCTACACAAATCTATACTTTCACAATGGAACCATGTCACATATTCGAGGCTAAATACAGAACATTAATTATTATGTTTCGACTTTGGCATTAATTATATTTTATTTCATATGATTCGTCATATTTATTTTTTTTTCCAAATAATGACATCTTCTTCCAAATTATCATTCGAACAAAAGAAGAAAGGAAGGAAGGACACACAAAACCAAATTAATAATGACATTAATAATGGTTAAGAGACATTGTATGGGTTATAAAATTGTAGTGTTGAAAGAAGTGGCCTTCATCTCCAATCTGGCTTGGGTTTTTGACTTTGTTGACTCGAAGATTTTCAGTGATCAATATCAGGAAAAGTATCTGTACTCTTTTTCTTTCGCTTATATTTCATCCTACTGGATTTTCCTAGTAATATTTCAATGATGCAATATTTATTTTTAATACTCCAAATGGTAAATAGCACAAAACGTTCATACATTTCACTGTCGTTGTGCAAAACGTCCACACCTTCTATTTTTTTTTGACATTTTCACCCTTAATTACACATTTAATTGTGCAAAATGTCATTCCATTCATTTCCATCCAACTTGTCCGTTAAGTGAACAAAGTAGTCAATTTTATTTTATTTTTCACAATGAAAGGGTATTATCGTCTTAATACATTTTCCCCATTTCTTCCCTTCCACATGGAATTATCAACAAAAGCCAACGAGTTCCGCAGCTGCAAAGTGACAATCTGGTTGCTCTTGATACTTCAATGGGTCCAGCATTTCTACTAGATGTCGGGAAAAGAAATCAGAATGTGAAAAAATCAGGTTTAATCTCTGCTTCGATAGTAGGCTCCAAGAAAGCGGGCAACCAATACCGGCAACAAGAAATGTGTAGAAAAAAAAAAGAATTTAGCTAGAATGTAATGAAAGAAATGCAAAAGAAGAAGAAATTATGAAGGAGTTCTTCATCTGCCTTTTCATTCCGTGAAGAAAATCTTGAATTGAAACAATTAATAGAGAGTTACATATATACACAAAAGGATAACAAATTCTAACGGAATACTGGCCAGCAACTGGATGCACATGCTATTGCCTACTAACTAACTACCATCTAACAAAAAACTGATTTCCACTACTTTACACATGACCACTAGCCATTTTCCAATTTTCTCTTTGCTTTTGCGCCAACTGCAGCACGAATTATTTCTTGATCATCATTGCTTGATACTTCATGTTGCAATACCCCCCCCCCCCCAAGATGGAGAATAGAGGTTAACTATTCCCAGCTTGGAGAGGTGAAAGTTGAAAATGCGAGAGGACAATGATTTTGTAAAAATATCAGCCAATTGGAATTGAGTACCAATATAAGCCGTGCAAATGCTTCCTTCCAGTATTTTGTCACGGATTAGGTGACAATCGAGTTCAATGTGTTTTGTACACTCGTGAAACACTGGGTTAGCAGCAATATGTAAAGCTGCTTGGTTGTCACAATAAAGGAGTGCAGCTTGTGGATGAAGGATTTGAAGATCTGACAAAATATACCTCAACCAAGTGAGCTCAGAACATGTGGCTGCCATTGCTCGATATTCAGCTGAAGATCTAGAAACAATTGTTTGCTTCTTTGACTTCCATGATATAAGGGAATCTCTCAAGAAAACACAGTAACCTGTCAATGATCTTCTGGTGTCGGGGCATGATGCCCAATCAGAATCACAATATGCTGTCAATTGTAAGGATGATGAAACAGGAAAGAATAGACCTTGACCAGGAGTCGCTTTGATGTACTTCAAAATTTTCTGTGCTGCTGTCAAATGAAGATCAGTGGGATTAGCCATGAATTGGCTCAAGTTCTGAACACTATAACATATATCCGGTCTTGTTATTGTAAGATAAAGGAGTCTCCCAATCAATCTCCTATAAATGCTTGGATCCTTCAAAGGCTGTCATGTATCTTTGCTAAGCTTCAAATCCTGGTCCATAGGGATTTCTGCTGGTTTGGAGCCAAGTAAACCCGAGTCAGCCAAAATATCCAAGGCATACTTTCTTTGACAAATTTGTATGCCCTTGGTTGTCCTAGCAACTTCAATCCCTAAGAAGTACCTCAGACTACCTAGGTCCTTAATCTTGAATTTCTGATTCAAGAAGTACATGAGTTCAAGGATTGATTCTTCATAGTTGGTAGCAACTATAATATCATCAACATAGACCAGCAGTGCTGTAAAAGAGTCTCCATTCTTCTTGGTGAATAAACTGTAATCAGACTTGGATTGTATAAAACCAAACTCAACAATAGAGGTGGAAAACTTAGAGTACCATTGTCTTGAGGCCTGCTTAAGCCCATACAAACTCTTAAGAAGTTTGCATACTTGTTGTGAGCTTCCTTTATTGTAACCTGGTGGCTTACGCATATAAATTTCTTCATTTAAGTCTCCATGAAGAAACGCATTGTTAACATCAAACTGTCACAAGAACCAGCCCTTAATTGCTGCTATGGACAGTAAGCATCTTACTGTAACCAGCTTGGCGACTGGAGAAAATGTTTCATGGTATTCTATCCCTTCTTGTTGTGTATAGCCCTTAGCCACTAGCCGTGCCTTCTACCTCTCTATGGTGCCATCTGAATGATATTTAATCTTGTAAACGTATTTGCAATCAATAGCACTCTTTCCTGGTGGCAAATCTGTCATTACCCAAGTATTGTTCTGTTCCAAGGCAAGCAATTCTGATTGCATTGCTTCACACCAGTTAGGATCTTGCACAGCTTGTTTATAGGTACTAGGCTCAGGTTGATTGCAAATGGAAGAGGAGAAAGCTTTAAATTTGGATGACAATTTCTTATAAGAAAGAGAGTGAGTTAAAGGAAAATGAGTACCTGAGAAAAGAACTTGTGCCTTGTCCGTCGATTAAGCTGAGGAAGTCGATTTTGCCAGTGAACAATGAAAATCTTGTAGGTATTCTGGAGCTCTCTTTTCCCTAGTAGATCTACGAAGGGGTAAACTGGAAAGTTGGTCATTTGAGTCTGATTGTTCAGAGGGGTTGATCTGCACGTGTGGTGAAGGTACTACAGGTTCTGAATATTGTGATGTATCTGGAATAGATGAAGTCTTGTCATAGGACATAGATGGAATGCTTGACTCATTTTGGTATGATGAATGATGATTTGAGGAGATTCTTTGAGTACCGGGAGGATGAGTGGATGTAAAATCTGTTGTTCCAACGGTGGAAGAAGGAAGATCAATATTAGAAATCTGAGGAGATGGAGCAATTAAATCAGTTTCGAAAGGAAAGATAGTCTCATAAAATGTAACATCCCTTGACATAAAAATGGATTGACTATCAAGATCAACTAATTTGTATCCTTTAACTCCAAAGGGATATCCAAGGAACACACACTTTCTACCTTTTGGATCAAACTTTCTTCTAGCAAAACACAGACATCCAAAAACTTTCATGTGTTTATAAGAATGTTTAGTCTTGAAAAGGATTTCATATGGAGTTTTATTGTCAAGCAAAGGGATAGGTGTTTGTTGATTAAATAGGTGGCAGTCAAAATGCAGTCACTCCAATATTTGAGGGAAAGGTTGGATTGAATTTTTAAAGCTTGACCTACATTCAGTAGATGCTGATGTTTTCTCTCCACTACGCCGTTTTTGTTGCGGTGTCTCAACACAACTTCTTTGGTGAATGATACCTTTCTTATTGAAAAAGTTTGTCATTTGAAATTCTGCACCATTGTCACTCCTTAAGATTTTAATTCTGGTTCCAAATTGATTCTCAATAAGGTTATAAAAGGACTCAATGCATTGTCTAACTTCAGATTTGTGTTTGAGCAAGTAAACCCAAGTGCTTCTTGAAAAATCATCAACAATTGTTAGGAAATATTTGGAACCATCATATGCCATGGTAGAACATGGCCCCCAAATGTCACAATGAACAAGTTAAAATAGATGAGAAGATTTATGTTTACTAGAAGGAAAAGGAAGGCGATGGTGCTTAGCTAAATGACAAACAGAACATGGAATGTCATTGCTATGGATATCATTATCCTTTACAATATGATCATTAATGAGTTTGAGTCTGGAATAAGAAATGTGTCCTAAACGATAGTGCCAAAGATTGGCTTCATGGACATTGTTAACAACAGCAGTAAAAGCAAAAGGGTCTTTATTCACTAGCATGATTAGTTTATCTGCTAGGCTTGAAGGAAGAACATCATTGTTCACAAGATGATAGAGGCCCTTTCTGACTTCACCCAGCCCAATCGTCGTCCAAGTGACAAGGTCATGTATGAAACAACAATCAGGGAAACAAACAAGGCAGCATGTAAGTGTTTCTGTCAATTTTCTGGCTGATAACAGGTTGAAAGAAAAAGAAGGTACACATAAGACATCTTTGAGCACCAAAGTTTCAGTAATGCGAACTATACCAACATGTGTTACTGGAACTTCATTACCATTAGGGAGTTTTACTGAATAAGAAACATGAGCTGTTATAGTGGTGAAAAATGATGTGCAACAGACCATGTGATCTGTTGCACCTGTATCAATTACCCAAGGTACATCAATAATGTCATAAGGTTTTCTTGTGTAGGTGGAGAGACAGTAAGATATACCAGACATCTTTGATGCATTCTGATGAGTATTGGCAGGTTTAAAAATTGCTTGAGCCTGGTTTACAGAGTGCATGGTGGATGCAACTTCCTTTTGCTGCAATAATCCAAGCAGTTGTTGATACTGACTCTTAGTTAGGATAACCTTATCATCATTGTTATCTTCTTGGTCGTTGCTTACAACATTTGCAAAATAGGGGCTCATCTTGGCTTTGTTGTAAAGCTTGTGGCCAGGTGGGTAGCCATGAAGTTTATAACACCTACCAACAACATGACCAGTCATATTGCAATGAGTACAGGTTGGTGGTTCTACATTGCCTGCCTTAAAACAATTTTCAAGAGGGTGCCCAGGAACCTTGCAATGAGAGCAGTAGGGTCTGGCTTTATTGTAATTTTGAGTTGGCTTGGTGTTGAATTTGGGATTAAAAGAGAATTTTCGAGTAGCAAGAGCCATAGATTCAGATGTAGGGCTACTGTAGGCCATTTGGTGCTGTCTTTCTTGTTGTTGAATAAGAGAAAACACTTTATTAATAGTAGGCAAAGGATCAAGTAGCATGATCTGGTCCCTTTCGTTACTATAAGTCTCATTCAACCCCATTAGAAATTGAATCACACAGTCCCTTTGATACTTATCCAACAGAGTTTTTAATTTTCCACATTCACAGTCAAGCATAGAATCATATACTGAGAGTTCATCCCACAGGCACTTGAGTTTTCCATAATAGACAGTAACAGAGTCATGTTCCTGAACCAAACTAGCTAAGGCCTTCTTCAATTGAAAAATTCTAGGTCCATTTTGTTGTGTATACCTGTCATGTAGCTCTGTCCAAAGCTCTCGAGCATCATCGACAAAAATCAAGGAGGACTCGACTGAAGAAGTTACGGAGGTTTGAATCCATGAAACCACCAAGTCATTGCATCTCTCCCACACATCATAAAGGGGATCATTCAGATCTGTAGGCTTAGTGTATTCTCCATTGATAAACCCCAGTTTGTTCTTGGCTCTAAGAGCTCTTGTCATTGCTCTAGACCAAGACACATAGTTTTCCGTGGTTAAAAGGTCAGTTACCAGAGTGATAGCAGGGTTATCACAACTTTCTAACCTATAGGGGTTTGTGACATCACTAAAGTTGAGAAAACGAGAAGGAATGTTAGTTTTGGATGACTGAGATTCATTTTCAGATGATGATTTTTCTGATAAATTATCACCCATGGTTGATCAATTTTCAAAACCTAGCTCTGATACCATGTAGAAAAAAAAATGAATTTAGCTAGAATGTAATGAAAGAAATGCAAAAGAAGAAGAAATTCTGAAGGAGTTCTTCATCTGCCTTTTCATTCCGTGAAGAAAATCTTGAATTGATACAATTAATAGAGAGTTACATATATACACAAAAGGATAACAAATTCTAACAGAATACTGGCCAGCAACTGGATGCACATGCTATTGCCTACTAACTAACTACCATCTAACAAAAAACTGATTTCCACTACTTTACACAGGACCACTAGCCATTTTCCAATTTTCTCTTTGCTTTTGCGCCAGCTGCAGCACGAATTATTTCTTGATCATCATTGCTTGATACTTCATGTTGCAATAAAATGGGCCAGCATAAAACACGCAATAATTAATTTTTTTTGCAAAATTATGAGGCCAACAATGACTTCCAGACAAGGAGGCCAAGAGAAACAGATGATGAAGTAGTAGCTCTACCATAAACTCTATTTAAAAGTCCTGCCTCAAAGTAGTCTTCAATAACGGAAATGGAATTTGCTTTTGTTCCGACATTCTAATGTCTTATTTCCTCAAGTTAGTCTCCATTTCCATCCAGCATTCTAGAACACGTCCTCCCGTTCGTAGGGTATTATCAATTGGTAGTTGCTTATGGTCCATTTGATTAATAGAATAGCATTGTCTTATAGATGGGGTTTAATGGAATGATTTGGCTCTTGCAGCTGGAAAGTAATAAAACCAAAATAAGCCATCTTCTCTTAACAGTCAATCCAAATAGAATAGTAATAGAAAAATCAAATTGTTATTGGATCCAAATATGTTGTTTTTCCTCTATAAACAAAACACGAGGTTTCCCCTCGACAATCCCAAAGGACTGTTCTTTGCTTGATGCAGCAATGTGTGAGCACTTTAGAAATCACTATCATTTCCTTGCTAAAGCACTGACTTTTGCTGATAACTCCCTATGAAAGAGAAAAATGAGGAAAATGTAGTAAGACATTAATACCCTTTCATTTTGGGAAAAAAAAAATTGACTACTCTGTTCGCTTAACGGAAAAATTGGATGGAAATGGACGGAAGAACGTTTTACGCAATTACATGTGTAATTAAGGGTGAAAATACCAAAAAAATAGAAGGTGTAGATGTTTCGCACAACATCAGTGAAAGGTAGGAACGATTTGTGCTATTTACCCTACTCCAAAATAATTGTACTATTTTTCCTTCATCTGTTATTTTTATCATATTGATTTTTTATCAACAAGGTTTTAACAGACGGATATTATGTAATGTTTTATTCAAGTGGAAGTGTTGTAAGTAGTAAGTTTATTAGCGAGTGTCAATCGTATCCCTGCAGTCTTAAAAATTATTATCATTATATCCGTAATCTTTCCTTATAAACATGAGTTTTTGGTTCTCAATAAAATACAAACGAGTCTATTGACTTTTATTCTTTCTTCACTTTTTCTCTCTTTTTATAATATTTGAGAGTTTATTATCCACTGGTTCTAAATTTTTTTAAAGAAATTATATATACATCACTTAGCAAATTTCATTTTATATGAATTTTGTTTACTCATAAGTGATAGATATTTTTTTTAACATATAAGTTAACATTTAACTTTAAAAATTAAATAAAGTTAAATGTTTACTTAAAATTTTAAGTAATTATTTTTTACTTATAAGTAAATTTTATACTTGTAAATAATTTTAAGAGAATACAAGAAACGATTAAAACCCGCCGATTTGATAGGTTGAGAAAATCGCTCAAAATTATACTACATCGATTTTGGGTGGATTGTAAACCATTCAAAATCGGTGCTAAAAAAAACTAGCAATCGCTGATTTTTTCAACTCATCATAAACGAGTACCATCCAAAATCAGAAAAAAAAAAAAACACACACACACACACACACACACAAACTCCCGAGCTCTAACTATGGCTAGCCTTGAAACCAGCATATGATCTAGTGACTAATTGAGTTAGAAAAAAAATTCATTGACTAACTTGAAAGTTTGTATAAATTTTTAGGTGGAGTTAAGCCTATGTTTGGACTCCATTGTTATTAAAAGAAAAATATTTTTGTACATTACTATTTATATAATGATAACTTGTTAAAATGTAAGTAGAAAAGTTATTTGATTGATGAGATTTTGATCCAATTAAATCTCATCACATCATTCGTTGTTTAATCATTATATACATGTAGCACAATCCTTATTAAAATACGTTTTTTCTTTTTTTCTTTTCAACAAATTTTAAACTTTTTTTAAAATCACACATTCTCCCAAAAAAATAAAATCACTATTTTAAATACTTTTTTTAAAAAAATTTCGTTTTAATGGAGTCCAAATATGGACTAAATAATTTAATAGATATCACATATTATACACTATTTTTAGAATAATGCTACATGTACATAATGAAATATGTAATGATTTACATGTAGATAATGTATCAGAAAAAGAGTGAGAAAGTTTTTTTAGCCCATGTTGGTACTAATTAAAATCTAGATTTTAATCTAAGTGAAAATCAACGATTAATTTTAACCACATATTTTATGATCTTACAATTTTTAACCACGTATTTCATCAACTTCTATTAAAATATACTAAAATTTAATTTTAATTTTCACTAAACGGAGACTTAATTTGGTTGAATAAATTATAACCCAATATATTCTATCGATGTATTTAAATCAATATAGATGGAGCACAGCTGATATTTTTTTTTGAAAACAATTGACACGTAACAAAAATGTACCGTTACATATCACTTTTTCCATTGGAATCTGCTCGTAGTTAGTACACCGTATTCCCCTCTAAATTTTATTCCCGATTTATCCTCGTTTGCACCCTTCAAAGCCCTAATCTTGGAACTCGACTCCACTTTGATTCGAATCTCTCGGCGCTATCGTACGTACGGTAAACTCCCATTTTCAACACCTGAAAGATTATCAATTTAATTTATTATATTCTATCTTCAATTTTATAAACAAGTTCACAAATCGGCAATTAATTTTCTAACTTGAGGCGGCTGACAAAGTACTAATATTTTTCTCTCTCTCTATGATTATGTAACTTGATATTCAGTCGAGGCAATTGTATTTTGGATATAATGTTTTATCGATCGATTTCTTTTACTGATTTCGAAAATGGATTGTTGAAAATAGCTAAAATTTTGTGGTGATTTTACCCTTCAAGCGAAATGGATTGGCGGTGGTGATTTTTATAGCAGCATTTTGTTTTTTTTTTTGTTAAACTTTTGTTGCTCCTTTCGTTTCATGTTTGTAATTTGCATTGAATTTATAAAATTCTTTTTCATGCTTATGTTCCTTCAATCTTACTATTTCTGGATACGTTTAAATGCGCCAAATTCCTTGTGTTTGTGTTTTTTTTTTTTGAATTATTTTATTCTTATGACGCTATATGAATTTCATTAGGAAGAATGAGTCGATCAAGCAGAACTCTCTATGTTGGCAACCTTCCCGGTGACATTCGTGAGAGGGAAGTGGAAGATTTGTTTTACAAGGTAATTTTATATGAATTTAAATTTGAATAGCATTTGTAAATTCTTTCCCTTCTCTCGTTGGACCATCCCAAATCTTTTAGAATTTTATGATTGTAATTTCATCTACACTATTCTAATTGTCTTGCCCTCGATTGATTAATTGCCGTGACTCGGTTCTTTCAATTTTTACTCAATCCACTGGACACATTGACAAACCCACTTAAAATAGGTGTGTGCTTGCGTGTCTTGTTGGCTTGGCCATGCCTTTAGAAAGTCGGAAGCATGCTGATGGTTAATTAGATGAAAAGGTCCCTTTTTGTGCATTCTTCCGTTTTAACATGGAGGTATGGAAGTGAACAAGTTGAATTTTTTTGCTAAACACTGCTATAACTCACAAGACTAAGTTGCTCCAATAAATAACTTATAAGCTAGAAAGACGATCATTTGTCTTTCAATAGGCCTAACTCCCAAGGCCATGAATTACAATGCTCATCCCTGGATGCTCCAGTTGAAGAAGATGGTTTTAGAAGACTGCCTCGTGGAAGAATGATGACAGAAAATGTGATGGAGATTGTATCATTAGAAGCAAGTCTTCATAAAATGACTCTAGTATAGAGAGAGCTAAGAAAAGGAGAAGTCACTAACAAAAGTAGGTTTGTTGTTCTGAACATGTGCTTGCATGTTTTCTAACTTGCCAGATTATTAGTTGAGGTAGGTAAACAAACAATTTCTTTTTATGTGTTCACAGATTTAATTTTATTTGTTCAATATAATTCAAATGAAGTCATTGACAAACTTGATATTGAGAAGAACTCCTCTTCCTTGACTAAAAAACGGCTACTAAGCACCAAACAGCACATACTTGTCTGATTATAGGAGTCTAATCATTCCATTCATGAAATAAATTTCTATGGGTCCTAACGAGTTTGATTGAGAATTTTGTTTTCCTATAGTTTTCCCCGCTTGATATAGTTTATATTTTGTGTTCTTATTGCAGTATGGACCAATTGCACATATTGATCTGAAAATTCCTCCCAGGCCTCCTGGTTATGCTTTTGTTGAGGTGAGTGTGGTTTCTCCGAGAGTTCTATCTTCATATGCGTGCGTTTTGATCTATCATAGTTCTCACAACAGTTTGAAGAGGCTCGTGATGCTGAAGATGCTATTCGTGGGCGTGATGGCTATGACTTTGATGGACACCGGTTGCGGGTTCGTTTTTTTTAATTATTTCTCTTCACAACTGGTCATTGATTTACTTAAATTTGTTTATGCTTAAAAATCTACTCAGGTGGAGCTTGCGCATGGTGGGCGTGGTCACTCATCGTCAACGGATCGTTACAGTGGCAATGGTGGTAGTCGAGGTCCTCGCGGTGGGGTGTCTAGGCGCTCTGAGTATAGGGGTGAGTACATCATTTCATAAGTGAATGTTAAATGTTGAATAACTACAATAAATGCTTCTTATGTGTATGCAATTTCATCTCATTTGACCTTGTTCTTCAGTGTTAGTAACTGGATTGCCCAATTCAGCTTCATGGCAAGATTTGAAGGTAAGTCTTATTTCTTCGTCACTTATCTTGACCCACTTACACTACTAGCTAATAGCTATATGGTGTCTGACTTTTTGAATGCTGGCGTCTTATGTTTCTTAACTAGGATCACATGCGTCGAGCAGGGGATGTATGCTTCTCCCAAGTTTTCCACGAGGGAAGTGGTAAGATGATAAACAAGGAACTTTTTTCTGCAATGTACAATTCTCTTTTACATTTCAGTTGCACGTCGCTGGTCGGGGAATTTGTAAGGATGAATGAATAAAATTCCAACCTTTACTTTTTTTTTTTTTTTTTTTTTTTTTTTGGTATTTTTGGGAGTGGGTGGACAGGAAGGTGTTTTGGAGGCAAAGGTAGATGTTAAGTCAGTGGGCTAGTATCATAAAGAAACTTTTATGTTCTGTCTGCTTGCATCCGGTGCTATAGGCTGTTCGAACTTTGAAGCAATATAACATGATTTGAATGTGAATTATAATCAGGTTTTGTATATTCTGTATGACTGCGACCCATTGGTATCATATTACTTATTTTGGAAAGTATCGTGGAGCTTATACTACCGTCGGCAACATTTTTTTAGGGTTTGCTTTATTTTGACTAACATGCAACATTTTCTTCTCCAAATCGCATGTGCCATTAAACATTTTGGGATTTTGTGTACGTGCACATCAAATGTACACGAGAATAGTTGAATTATCAAGAAAATAAGTATTGCCACTTTACCTCACACCTATGTTCATAATGATTTTGGATTGCAATGTGTTAATTGATAAATTTTTATCTCAGATGTTTATACTGTTGGCATTATAAGCATCTAAAAGTTCCTATCGAAAATGTCAATGTATATCCTCTGTCTTTACTGTCTTTTCCTTTCATTGCAATTAATTAGGCTGAAGTTCAGAACCTTTATGTTTACAGTCTTGTGTTCAAATTTATTACTAATTCGTCTGTACTGAGCAGTGTTGAAGTTAGAATTGGTTTCTTGGAGTTATTGTGGAGTTGCTTACTTTTGGTTGAGCATTCTTAAAGCATCTGCTAGTTTTGGTCTTGCAGGAAAGACAGGGATAGTGGACTATACAAATTATGATGACATGAAATATGCTGTAAGTTAATCTTCTGTTTTTTCTTCCTATGTTTATTGTTAGAAATGACTAATTTTTGTTTATTCTAATGTCTGATTGGATATCTGAAACATCTATATCTGGACTAATACATGGGACTATTTTATTTTTCATATTTACAGATAAAGAAGCTCGATGATTCTGAGTTTCGAAATGCTTTCTCACGGGCTGTAGTTCGGGTATGCTGCAAATTTTTTAATTTTATGACATGGTAAATGTTCAAGGCTATCTTGTTATTGTGGATGCTTAACTTACAATGTCCTTTCACTGGCTACAGGTGAAGGAATATGATGGAAACCGCTCCAGAAGTCGAAGCCGCAGCCGCTCTCGCTCAAGAGGAAGAAGCAATGGTCGCGGTCAGAGCCGAAGTCGAAGCAGGAGCAAAAGGTTGGATGATAAAAAGAAATCTTTGTTTTGTTATTTGATTTCAGTGGTTTTCTTTTTGAATACTCCTTCCATTTCATTTATATAGGTTGACTCCTTATTTTCTTGTCCCATTTATATAGTCATGTTTCTTTATTGGGAAAGTATTTGTTTTGTTCGTTTTCTAATATACCCTTATTTAATTTGCCTAGTTATAACCAATTTCTCGCACTTAATCTTGAAATTGTATAACTTTTGATTTACCTTACAAATTTCCCACTTCTTTTTGGAAACATGGACAAAAATACATTATTTACTACTAGTTGTTGATAATTAAATAAGGGTAAACTAGGAAATTCTTTGCAAAAATTGTTTTTTCAATGACATTAAATAAAATTTCTAATTTGCGTGAAAAACAAAATCAGCCTATATAAATGAGATGGAGGGAGTCGATATTTATGAACTTCATCAATCTCCTTGCAGCAAGTCGCCCAAGGGCAAATCTTCACACCGTTCAAGATCTCGTTCTAGGTCTATGTTATCTCGGTCTCGGTCTCACTCTGGTGGGTCGAAAGCACGCTCTGTATCTAGGTAACCATCTGCGTTATTCAGCACATATTGTCTGAATGATTTACTTACCTCAGAGTGCTTCTACTTTAACTTCTCTCCGTCCAACGCCTTTTTCATCGTTTCTTTGTGCTGGATGTTTTTATTTTTTGGAGTTGATTTTCAGTCTTTTTTCTCTTTTTATGGTCTATTCTTTCACTATTCTGTTTTCTTGGTGTCATGGTCGAATCTGATTTTTACATTTGGTGGTTTATTATTTTTGTCGTGTTAACCCGTCGTGGACCTAACTGATGTTATTGCATAAATGAATTAGCTAGTTTCATTGGTGGATAATTTGTCCAACACGTATTTTGTGGTGGGATAATTTGTTTTGTGTCGAAATGGTATGTGTTTCATGAACTTATGAAGCTCAAATATGTGCGTCATTGTTCCCCTTTCTTGTAGGCTGTAGCTGGCACCGTGAATATCCTGAACTTTTACTGCACAGTCCTTTTAGGGGTACCAGTGCCACTGAGCTGGTGGGTGGGTTGGGCTCATATTGGCTCGGAATGTTACATGAGCATACAAAGTGTTGACTCCTGTTCTCATCTCTTCTGCATGTGCACGAGTCCAATTTGAAAAAAAGATAATAATAATAATATGATAAGTTGGCCTGCACGGGACATGCTGGGCTAAGTTCCTTGTTGAGCATCATGAAAACCAGCACAGCCTGTTGCACCTCTAGACGGTCTTCTAGATCTGAAATTGATTCTTCATTTCACTAGAACTTGTAAATGGTTAAAATTCGGTTTACTTATTGACCAGACCTAGAACATGTAAATGGTTATTTATTGGACTGTCTCTCCAAAGGTGCACATTACTCTTGAGTTCCTAAAACAATGTGCTGAACGATCCCCCGTAGCTTCAATATTTTTCATTACTCCTCTCTCCTTAGGTTCTTTTCTTCCCATATTTCACCCTTGGATTATGCTTGAAGTGTGACATTGAGAAAATGTATCCTTTTGTCAAAGAATCATTGAGAAAATGTTTTCTCTCTCTCTCTCTCTCTCGTTTTGCGGAATCACCTTTGTTTTTTAGATAAGCTTGTATGCGCAATTTGGGGATTGCATATTAGGATCTTGGTGGGATATGATTAAATTGCCTAAAAATCTTTTGGTAGTGGAGGTATGGTGTTTTATAGATGGAACCTTTGGATACTCCATGGTGTCCCCGTTCTAACAAGCATCGCAAATGTCCATGGGTGCTAGATTGGGAACAAAGAAGATCTTGGATGGCGAGTGAAGCAGGACTGTGAATTGCCCTTTGAACAGGGAAACACCCTCTATTTGCGGTGGAAACATTTTCATTGTTGCCAATGCTATTAAGCCCAATGCTATTAAGCTACCAAAGCGTACTATCCAAGTTCTTTATTGGTTCTTTTGGCATCTTGTCGGTCTTTTAAAGAGCATCTGTTAGGTTTATACTTAATAAGGTTCTGTTTCTTTTTTAATTAGTGTTATTATTTAGGTGATTTTGCTCCCCTTTTTTATATTTCCCCTTGCAAATTGCTAAATGTTTGCGAGTTTTCTCTTATCCATTTTGGTCATGGTGACTCTGACGTGGATGTGGCATCAAGGCTCATGGATCAAAGTTGTTAAGAGGCATGGGTGGATATTAAATTGGGTTGTTTCTGGAACTTTTGCAGATCTCCATCAAGATCCAGATCCCCACCATCATCTGTAAGTTCAATCTTTTTATCTAGTTAAATGCTTGCTACCCAGTCTCTCATTAACATATGCTGTCCTAGAGGTGTCAATGTGGGTGGTCCGGGCCTGGTCGACCCGCCAACATATGAGCCCGGTAATGGTCCAGGTGAAAAAAAGCCCGCCCGCTACGGGTTACGGGCCGGTTACGGGTTGGCCTACAATTTTGGACTACAACCCAAGCCCGCCCGCTGACCCATTCGGGTCGAGCTCATGCGGGTCACGGGTCACAGTTTGTTCCGATTTGGTCCATATAATTGTATAAATAAAATTATAAAAATATAAATTTTTTCATATTTATAGCAATTTTTTTTAAAAAAAAATGTAAACTAAGAATTGCACAAAATGATAAATTCATATTTATACCAAAAAACGTTTACATAGAATTCAAATTTAATGTTACATAAATTATTTATAACTTTGAGAAGTTAAATTTAATTTAAACAAATAACAACTAAATGCATTTCTAATTATTATTATTATCAAATATTTATAATATAAGTACATCTCAATTAGATTGATACCTACTTTTAGTATAATTTATAGTTTAAGTACATCTCAATTAGGTTGACACCTACTTAACTATAATATTGAATTTTTTTATTTTTTTTTTCACGGGTCACGGTTAACCGCGGCCCGTGAAGATGCAACCCACGAAACCCGCGGGTCATACCTCTTTGACCCGTGAACCGCCCGCTCGAGTCACGGGTCGGCCCGCGGTCCCGGGTCGATCTTGGCCGGTTTTCACGGGTCTAGTTGGCCCGTCCGTCTTGACACCTCTATGCTGTCCTGTTTGGTTTATTTTGATCTATAGATAACTCTTTAAGTGCGTGTTTGGTACGCAATACTAGATAGTAGTCGATAGTGTGTAATAAATAAGATTTTAGCTTATTTTTCATATTTTGTATCATCTAGTGCTATCTAACTTTGAACTGGAGTTAAGTGTTGGTTTGCCTCTGCTTTTTATATTACCACTTTGTTTCGACTTGGCGAATCTCAGCGCCAGAAAAGGGTTGGTAAAAGTCCAACTAGACGCAGTTCCAGTAGAAGCAGAAGCAAGAGTCCCAGCCAAAGTCGAAGCAGGAGTCTCTCTAGGTAGTCCATTCTAATTCACACCATATCATGGAGACCATTCCTTTTTTTTTTTTTTTGTGATCTAAGTGGATTCTGTTTTCTCAATGCTTTAAACAGGTAACAAATGGCTGTGGTTTGATACAATGAATCCCGATGTTCTGCGTGAGAAAGGATTATCATTCCTAACAAGGTTTTCATGCGAGTCTGTTACATTTTGAGCAGATTGGAATCACTGTATGTATGCGTGTTTTGTTTCATGAACAATTTTCTGGAATTCTTGAGGCACTGTTGTTTTGTCTCATGTTTGCTGGCTGCATGTATGATTTGTATTTCATGAGAATCTCATGAAGGCTTTAAAAATATTTAGAATAGCAGTCTTGTAGTTACTATTTATCGAGCTATATTGGTTTCTAGGTTATATTGTCGGTTGCAGTTTATTCTTGTGACTTTAAAGCCTGCAGATTGTTGTTGTGCTATTTTAGATATGTTTGTGACTTCAAAGCCTGCAGTTTATCCTCGAGAGAGATGCATAATAATTTGTTATGTTGCTACTACACCTGTGTTCCAAGTTATGGAGCACGACTTGGAAAATGCCGCTATTGCTTTTGCATTTCCATCACTCCATGGGGCCAGGGAATAATACAACATACGAAATTTGCTGCAATGCAAAAATATTCACAACCAGGAAGTGTATGAAACTGAATGCAGCAGTTTTCAAATGTTTGATCAATATGAAGAATATAAGTGATTACCTTGTCAACAAATAACCTTATTGATGATGCAGATTGACTAAGGGTGTGTGTCTTTTCTCGGTTTTTAATTTTTACCCAAGGGGGACCGTGTATGCTGGAATAGCTGAAATTAGAGTTGAACTAAGGGTTCGTTTGATTGTAAGAGTGAAGTTTGGGTGGAAAGAAAATGAATTCAGGAAATTGAATCGTCTAGAATTGTTTTTCTGGGAATTGTCAATTAATTGTGTTTGATTGATATATTTTTTCACTTGAAAAATATTTAAATTTTGGATCTTTTGGTGTTCGTTTTGCTTTGTTTTTTTTTTTTTAATGAAAATTGTCTATTAAAGAGAAATTCTTTTTTACAATTGGTGCACGTGTGGGGGTGGGTGGAATTAGTTTTTCATGGCAAACAAAACCTATCAAACAACATTTTCCATGGAAAAAAGGGTCATCAAACATAGCGTAAGGGTTACTTATGCTCAGAGATTTACACCTTCAAACAACCAACTTTTCCTCATCAAATCCAGGTACTACCACATCTCCCCACATACCACTGTATTTCGTCCCAACCTCAGCTCCAGCTCGTGAAAACAATTCAACTGCTGCGGGCAACTGTCCGTAGTACTGCTTCAAAGCATCAACCAAAGGTCTGTCTTGTGAACATTGAACATGCCACACATACACGGGTGGAAGAAGATCATCTATATTTGCTTCTTGCCAAGCATGTTGCCCGTCCCTCATCTGGTGGTTGAATGCCAGGCATTGCCTCACCCTATGCCCTTTAGGCCCTACTTGGACTTCCGAGCAATACCCACATGTTTTGACAGCATACTTCTGCATAAGTTCAATGACTCCTGACCTCATTTTTTCCCACGCCACCATGCCTTCCGCTGCAGTACCTGCTCACGTGCATATGAATTAGCACCTCCATGAGGGTGGGAGCAAAGGCTGTCAACCAATCATCACAAATTGAGAGTTTTACTGAAACTTTTGTTACAATGTGGTAATTTTGTCCATGTTTGTTAATTCCACTAACACAAAAATGCTGACTTGAAAGTTTAGTTGGCAAATAACTGAATTCCATGCCATCTTTTCTAGTTAGTTAAACTAACACTGTCTGGCTGGTGAATTGTATCAAAGTTCAATTCAGTGACAAACTAGAAGAAAGATGAAGCCCCGTTTGGCCCCCATTATCTCAAAAATTTATTTTTCTCTCTTATTTTCAACCACACAATCATCCATAAAATAATATTATACATAAATCGAAAATTTTTAAATTTTTTTTTCAACCACACATTCTTCAAAAAAAAAATATTATTCATAAAATTATAATTTCAAATAATGGGGGTCAAACGGGGTCGAGATTTAGTTTGTGACCGCTAGTGTATTTTACTTGGGGAATTAACATTTATTACTACAATTGCCTTTTGGCACCATATCGGTACTTACAGGCAAGACAAGATAAACAATGCTAAAACATTGATGAGGAAGATCCTGTTGGAATGAATTCATTTGGAAAGGATAATATCATGAAGGCATACCTTTGAGATCCTTATGCAGGAAATTTGAAGACCTTCCACTGTCATTCAACCTCTTCGCCATCTCCCAAAAGCCGAACGTGTCTATGTCCTCTCGGGATAAATCATTTTTGGAGAACCTCTTTTCAAAATCTATCATCCTCCCAGCAACACAGTAAACAGGGAGTTCTCTTCTTCTTGTCGGGTATTCGAGAATGTCCACACCGGCCTGAATGCACAGTTCCACGACAGCTGGAATTCGATCCACTTGTATCCACTCATTATGGGAAACGGCTCTTCCCAACCTGTCATACAGATGAAAAGATTCCACAACGGGCAATATGTGCTCAATGCCACCACTAGCCCAAGTATGCTCTTTGTTGTTCTTGCTACCGCTTACATTACATGTTCTAATTTGGTGTGGTGGACTGCCCACGTGAACTTCTCCACAAACACTGCACGAGACAAAAAGCGTTCACGTCCGTCATTAGATACAAGAATGACTACGGTTTAAAACGTTGGAAATCTGGGCTAATTTCCAGATTCACAACAGGATCATTGTATTGAAAATATATAAAAGAACAGAGAAATAAAGAATGATAATAATATCAATAACAAGAACACAATACGTTTGCACACCCTAAACTCCAACTAGACTAATAAAGGCTCGTGAAACAACGACTAGTCATGAGTTGCTTCTAACAGACCCCGCTTACGAGGAGGGAAAAATTCCAACATTAGGCAACCAAACTAACGATACTGAACTCAATGGCACTAACTTCAGCATTTAAGATAACTTCCAATATGAAATCTATATGTACCTGCAAGAATGAATAGGAATGCTATCAGCAAGTATGGATATGCAAGTGAATAACTCACTTCTCGCAGCTAAAACTTCGTGAGCAACTGGTATTAGTTCTTTTACCAACAGCCCATTTTCGGGAGGGCTTAAAGCGACCTCTCTAACCACTCTTCTCTCTTTCATTTCCAATCTGGCTTTACGTTTCACTTCATTAATATCAGTTACCCATGGCTTTTTATCAGACTTGCTGAGCCTTCTTGGTTGCCCATTATAACCCAACCCAGTTGAGTATAATGCACAAGGGTAGTTTTTCAACTCGTTTGTAGCTGAGATTTTCGCATTGCAACGTTTTGAAATTATCTGATTGAAGTGCAAGATCGTTCGAGCTCGTCTTGGGAACATTACTAGGATTGGTGTGTAAAGTTTGGACAATTCTGATTTGAGTTTTATCAATTATCAGTCAGGGATTTTGTCGAACGAGATGCATGCAATGAAGGACAGTGCCATGGCACGTTAACATCATCGGTGAGGGTAAAATTGGAAGTTCTGGTCGAGTTTATTCCGTCGGGGAATTCATCGAACAGATTGCGTACAACGACAGAGATTTCACATAACATACTACAAAAAATTTGACAAGAACTAGAACGGAAGTATTGATTTTCAACAAATGAAAATGAATAGTTCGATCATAATAAAAGAATTGTTCAAAAATTCACAAACTTGAACTTCAATTCAGATGAAAGTAAAGATTATGAACTCTTGATTGAAAGTGTTTCTTTCGTTTTGGCGTTGGAATTAGTTTTGAGCGTAAAAGAACAGTAAGATCCCCACTTCCCTAAAAGAACCAACCTTTGAA
Source organism: Fraxinus excelsior (assembly GCA_019097785.1). Classification (NCBI taxonomy): domain Eukaryota; kingdom Viridiplantae; phylum Streptophyta; class Magnoliopsida; order Lamiales; family Oleaceae; genus Fraxinus; species Fraxinus excelsior. The sequence goes on along the minus strand of CM032632.1, from coordinate 27,059,497 downwards.
CTGCGTTGCATTTGGATCCTCAACCTTTTAAATATGAACATTTGAGTCGACAACTTTTCATGTCAGTAACATTTAGGTCTTAGAGCATGTCTGGTACCGCTTTTTTCACCAATTAAAAGCAAAAATATTTCCGTTGGAGCTGGTCGGTGGGTCTCGGTCAAGAAAGAGTGGTAAAAAATGTCATGTTATAACGAGCAAAAAATGAATTTCTTTCCTCCAAAAATCGGCACTAGACAGGGTCTTAATGAAGAATTTTACCAAGATGCCAAGATTTAATTACAGAGATGGTTTTTCCCCAACTTAAAATAATAACAAAATGAAAAGTGAAATAAAAAAAATAATTGTAATACCATGTCTTCTTCACTAATCCGTCAAATCCTTCATCACCACCACAAGCCAAAGCTTATAAACCAGGTCGAGCATAGATGAGGCTATAGTTTTTCCTTTCAATCTAATAATTAATGTGGCATTTTTCATTAGCTTTCTACGTGTGGCACAAACACTTCTAAAGAAATTTCTTTTATGACGCGTTGGGTCAAATGATAATTTTAAGGGAAAATTGCAATCACGATACCAAACCTTTCACTTTTTTACAGACTTTGCCCAAATCTTTATTTTGTGCCACCTACGGTACTAAACCTTTAAAAAATTCACATCGGCAATCTGCATAGACGGTTTCCGTCCAATTGACCGTTAGTTAACCAAAAAGTCAAAATTGACAAATTTTTGACTAATTTTTAAAGGGCAAAATGGTAACTTTCACATTTTCATATATAATTAAATTAAAAAAAAAACCTGTTATCTTCTCTAACCACCTCACCCCCACCCAACCCAAAACCCAAACTCGACAGCTCCATCTTCACTTTCATAAACCAAAGCTGTCTTCACTGTCGCCAGAGGTTCCTCCATAATAGTGCTAATCTCTTGGCGATCCATAAACTAAAGCCGTCTCCATTGTCAAGATATGGAAGTTACTATTTTGCCTTTTAAAAATTAGTCAACAATTGGTCGATGTTGACCTCGATCAACTGGACGGAAACCGTTCATGCGGACCTCTGGTGCGAATTTTTTGAAGGTTGGTACTGTGGGTGGCACAAAACAAAGATTTAGGCAAAATCTACAAAAAAGTGAATTGTCTGGTATCGTGACTGCAATTTTTCCTAATTTTAAAAAACGAAACAATTATTTGATTTTGAGTCTTATAATCAAGTACTTTATAATTCTTTTAATAAATCAAAAATTATACCGTGTTATATTTTTACAATAAAAAGTTATTTTGAAAGTTTTGTTCAATCACAAGCTCTACAATCGAAACATTAAAATAAGATCGTGAATTTGACGTTTCGGGAAAATTTCTTTTATTTTGCTTCTTTAAATTTGACGAACAATTATACAATGGGCCTAACACGACCAAAATGACAACTAGCGAAGTGTGGTTTCTTATTTCTTTAATCCTTCCCGTTCTTGCAAATTTGAAATGTGCGATTAAGTTTTCTATAGTAATAATTATCTCGTTTTGATGTTAATTTTTTTTTAATTATTATTACGTTAATTCAATTATTGCTCAAAATATGTAATATATACACAACTTACTACTTTCCCAACTGAAATAACAGTAAAATTGGAAGTTCAAGACATAAACTACCACATAACCAGTTTTTCACTTCTTATTAGTGCTATTGCCGTCAATTTTCCAAATTAATTAGGCTTAATGATCCGCCCAATATGAATATTTGGACCCACAAATTTCTAAGCCCCTATTTGTTGACCTTTTTTTTGGGGAAAAAAAAATTATTTTGAATAGTAAATTTTAAAGAATACGTGTTTAAAAAGTAAAGAATTATTTTGGATTTACGTGTAAAATATTTTATTGTGTGAATGCGATTGAAAATGAGTATATAGAAAAAAAAGTTTGGAAAAAATAAAAGACAAATATGGATTAAAGAAGAAAAGAAATAAAAAATTAAGATATCCATTTGTAGCCAGTCATTTATCCCACAAATTTGAAGTGTACACATTTTTTTTACTAGGGTCATGGGGATCAACTTACTCATTTCGAAAGGTTGGAGACCGAATTCCTAATAGCCAATTGCTTGAGGGCCAATAGTGCAGGTTTCCCTGTATATAAACAGCACACTGAACGCCTATCGTGCCCTACAATTTTTGCTACACTGTACTCAGCTTCTAGGGTTTTCGTTTTCTCTCTCCTCTTCCAGAAATCTAAAACTTAAACATGAGGTAACGTTTTTGCTTCTGTATTTTAATTTTGCGGTTCAATTTCTGAATCAAAAACTGGGCTTTCTTCTTTCTCTGAAAATTTACTCATAGTTGCTTACTTTGCATTTAGTTGATTTTTTTTTTTTTTAATTCTCACGAATTCAGTTCCCGTTAGTTGTTTTCTTCTGCAAATTTATGTAATTTAGAAATTTCGGTTTCTAGATGTTGAACGGAAAGAGGAAAGAAGTATGGGCACGGACGAAATTAGAAGTAAAAACGTTCGATAGGTCTATTAGAAAACAATGTGTATTTTTTTTTCCCTATAGTTAGTATTTTAAGATTTTTTTTTGGTTAATTTAATAATTAAATTAATATTGTTATTGATGTTTATAACTACTAAAAATGAAAATAAAACTTGCGTGGTTGATATTTTTATGTCCCTTCTACAGAAAAAAATTGGTTTCATATATTATTTCTTTATCAGTATGAGCATATTAAAGATGCTAACATTGCTCTAATTTACAGCGTATAAGTTTATTTTGATTATAAATCCTCAGCTTCTTTAGGGAGTTATTGGCTAATATATTGTCTGTTATGTAGCCTACATCCGGAGGTCAAGTGGGCCCAAAGGGAGGACAAGGTATTTATTACAGTGCTGCTGCCAGATGCTAAAGACCCCAAGGTCAATCTCGACCCAGAAGGGGTTTTTACGTTCTCTGCTACAGCAGGGGCGGACAACAAACCGTATGAACTGAAACTGGATCTTCAAGATAAAGTTGATTTAGAGGTGAGGGGCTTCGTCGTATGTTCTTTAACCTTGCATTTAGCAAGTAGATTGTTTATCATGTGGATGTATGAGGAAGAATTATCAGAAAATGTAACTGGTTATGGGTTAATCTTTTTTTTTTTTTCCTTTTGAACACGGTACAGATTGCTTGCATACTTCTAGTTATACAATGGGACTTCAATTTCTACTTTAGCCCCATGTTATTGATTTATGTTTTGTGGTTATAACTTGGCATTTCAGGAGAGCAAAATAAACATAGGTGTGAGAAATATATTTTGTGTTCTAGAGAAAGCCGAGAAGAAATGGTGGGATAAATTATTGCGTGGACATGGGAAGGCACCTCACTATATTAAAGTAGATTGGGATAAATGGGTCGATGAAGATGCTCTTGCTGATGCTGATGCTGGTATGTTATATTTTATCATCTTTATGGTGGTTATGTACAAGTTTGATAAATGTGACAGGAGATGAAGAGCTTGTTTGGCCAAATTGAATTATTTATTTTATTATTATAAGTTACTTTACCTGCATCGCTTGTGATTGGGTAAAATACTTAAATTATATCATGTTTTGAACTATAGTAGTTATGTCAAATAAACGAAAATTGCGTCTTGATGGCTTCACGTTATAAAGATATTCATACCACATTTGATTCAAATTTTACTAGAACTATATTACAGTATTTTTAAATTTCACAATCAGTCTACCAATATAGAACTTTTCAAGACTTAGAGTGTGTGTGAGTTACATTATTTTGGAATGTATTTTGGAATAGTAGATTGATAGAGAATGTGTGGTTGAAAAAATAAAAAAGTTATTGATGTGATGGAAAATATTATTTTATTGAAGAATGTGTTGTTTAAAATGAGTAGAAGAATGAGAATGAAAATTTTAATGTGGATCAAACATGGGCTTAATATTTCAAAAACGACATATCATATGCTATAAGTGATTAAAATATAATATTTGAAATTGTTGAATAAATTAACGAATATTTTCTAGAAATGTCTAATTCAAATTCAAATTTATGTTATATCAATTTATATTATTAAAATTTTATTCTTGCAAAATAATTTTGATGTTTCTGATATTTAAGATATTTGCTATATAAATGAAATATACATGCATATTTTTTTTTACTAATTCAAAGTTTAATTAGTACTAATTTGTCATTAGTAAACTTTAATAATTTCTTTAAAAATAATGTTATTATTATGTTAAAATAATTTTATAAATTTGAACATAATTGAATTAAGTTTTATTTAATATTTATGTTTAATCTTGAAATCCATTAATTTATAACTTTTATTTTATTACATAAAGAATGATTTTTAATGTTCTTAACAGTAAGCATATTCACGTGACGTCCTTTTGTTTGTTAAAGGATAAAATAAGTAATCAAATTAAGTAATTTTATTTATAAGGAAAAAGGGTTGCAGACCTGTGTTGGGATTTTCTTTCAAGTTCTGTAAGCAATGCCAAATATATTCTGATCTCTCTTAATTCCTCTTCATAATTTGATCAGGTCCTGCAGATGATATGGGTGGTATGGATTTCTCGGTAAGAATTTCATTGTTTTATTATCATCATAATTTGGCATTTTGCTCGTTATGATCACCTTTGATGCTTATCCGTTTTGGTGCATTCTACAGAAATTCGGTGACATGGGTGGCCTCGGAGGTATGGGGGGCCTTGGAGACATGAGTGGCCTGGGAGGCATGGGTGGCATGGGTGGCCTTGGAGGAATGGGAGGCATGGGTGGCCTTGGAGGAATGGGTGGCCTAGGAGGAATGGGTGGTCTAGGAGGTGATGCTATGGGTGAGGACTTTGAGGATAGTGATGATGAAGGTACTGAATTCAATTGAATGTTGGATGATGTGTACTCTATGGAAAGGGTGTTTTATGTGTTTGTATGTGCTTGTGTGGTAAATAGGTTGTTCTGTTTCTGATATTGATTAACTTTCTTTATGGGTTGTTAATTGGTTTTTCTTTTCGTAATATCGACTAATTTTCTTTTGTGAGTCAGGATTGGTTCTTGCTATGGGTGGATAGTGTCTGTTCGACCCTAGGGTGTTCCAGATGCTTTCACAGTTCTGGTGCACCTAAAACGATTTAAGAAATAGTTTGTTGAACACTTTTTAAGGGGAAAAATGAATTTTAATTTCCCCAAAGGCCTTCATAGGGATGAGGAATCAAGAGCCAAATTTAAACCCCTTCCCTTGAATTTTTTCTGTATTTCTAGACCTTTTGTATGTCACCAACCCTCACCCATCGGCCAAAAAGTGACTGGTTAACTGGCATTATAATTTTTTTCTTATTTTATTATCTATTTGTGGCTTGCCGCCCTCCATTAGCATCGTGTTGTTTATTTGTGAAGGAGCAGAATCACCACTTTTTAGCATTTTGAAGAGATTAAATACATGTCTGATGCATTTCTACATTAGATTCGATCACACTCCTCTTATCACGAGTGAATTCTCTCATCTTCATGCTTTTACAGACCAAGAAGTCGGAAAACCTGAAGACAAAGTTGATGACAAGGTACGTGAAGCTACCGAGGGCAAAACCGGTTCTGCCTCTACTTAAATGATTTGTGTAATTCAGGCCTTGTGCTTTCAGCTGGGAGTTGTTACATTTGGTAATTAACGCATGCATACATGCATTTTCTAATAGAACGAACATTATTTTATATGGTTTTTGTGCTGAAGAGAACATTGATATTTGCCCTCCAGGGCAGACGTTTGTCTATCCATTTTGAGATGTTGTAACTTAGCTAATTTATGAGTGGATTTTGTATTGAAATGGTTTTTGAACTACACCTTTCTTTGCATTCTATTGAAATGCATGCGCTGATGCTTACACAATGGTGTTCTTTCGTTCGCGTGAATTCTTTGGTGAGGAACTCTCCTTGGCCGCGTAGTTTCAAAAAGTAAATTTTTTATTAGATCTGTTTATTTGCTTATATTCACATGTTTGGGTGGGGGGCTTATTTGAAGCTTACAAGTGGGAAGAGTTGTGCATCATATCGCTTATGGGGCATAATTGGAGCTTATAATCCCTGCAGAAAAAGATGCATATGAATTTGTTGGATGATTTTAAGAAAAATTAAGAGTTAATTTTGCTTTTTTTAAGTTTTCCTTGAATCTTTTTTTAATTCACAATCAGGTATTTATTATAAAAAAACAATTTAAATATATTCTTAAGCATTTGATTTTCCATTTTCATGAATCCAACGCCCTTTACCCATGGTCGTCTCACCTTTGCCTATGAGCTGTACAGCGAGAATGAGTGAAAGAATCTCCTTAGGAAGAATGTAGAAAGGAAAAGAAGTTTATAGTATTGAAGGGGTTGTTTGTATCTATTATTATAATGAAAGAGATTATGGTTTGTGATTTAACAATTTATTATTTCAGTACAAAAAAGCCTCAGAAATTATTTGCTCAATAGAATAATTGAAATTATGATAGCAGATAATCATCCAAAAATTGAATCAAATTTATTATTTCAGTACAAAAAAGCCTCAGAAATTATTTGCTCAATAGAATAATTGAAATTATGATAGCAGATAATCATCCAAAAATTGAATCATTTTGTTTACAGCTCTCTTGCTCAATAGACAATGCGTCCAAGCACGAGGGGTCCAACCTTTTTCGTTAAAAAGTACATAGATTAGTTCAACAAGAGTATATTACAATATGTGGTTAAACGAGATAGTGAGGATTACTGGTTGGTTGTGTTCATTAATTTTAATTTAATCTTGATGTGCTTGAAATTGGACCGGGCAAATATCCCGGTTACCATAAAAACACCATATGTTTCACAATCCATGGTAAAGAAGAAACCAATCGAAGACCATAAAATATGCCAAAGTTACCATATTCGGAAGCATCCACGTGACACAAATTAAAAGACTCCAAAGCCCCTCAATCTCACTTTCATTGGGCATATCAAAGAACTTCACACAACATTTAGCATTCACGACATTTTTATTTTTATTTTTTGCAGGAAAATAAGTGACATGTAAGCTACAATATAGCCTAGCAGGCCTACCTCAAAGTTCGTGTAATATTTCTACAATCCAAATCCCAAGTATATGTGAATAAATTGGAAACGCTTTCATCTTTGCATCATTCAAAGCAGTCTAATACTTGCATGAAAAATCTAAAGGCACTCTTTTTATAACACAAACATCATATAAAAGTGGCGAATAGATTCGCTTTAAAAATGAGTAATGTTATTTATAGTCAGCAACTGCAGTAGTCATCCTATTTGGTAGTGCTTGTTATTCGAGGCAACAAAATTTCAGGAAACTAATGCCTCGAATAACAAATTCCCACATATGATAACTACTGTAGTCGCCGACTATGAATAATATTATTCTTTAAAAATAGTTGACAGCTTCCCATCAGTGGTTTTGGCACCTCACTGTGCATCAACGACCTCGCCCTCCACCTGCCACTATATTCAAAACCATCCATTAAGACAATACGACAACAATGACTACGAGGCAAAACAGTAGAAAGCATCCACCTTATATTATGAAGCACAAAATTGTGGGGATTAATCATTTTGCCAATGTCCATAATATGTTTTTCGGTAATGCCAAGTCATTAATAGTTTTCATATCTGTAAAAGAAAGATACATGCTGCAAGCCATGCAAATGCAACAGAACGTTGCTCTTGCTCTAAAGAAATGCAAATCCGGATAGAGCCAGCGATTTACCTTTGTTTCCACCTCTGCCACGACCTCCTCCTGTGTTTTTAGCAGCTCCATCATCCAAACCGCGACCAATGCCTTTTGCTTTAGAGCTATCCTCTCTACCTCTTCCTCTTCCACGGCCTACTCCAGGTGGTCTCCTATCTGGAAAACATCCAAAGACAGCAGTTAACTTATGAGAAGAACGTGCGTAAGTTTCTATCATGTCAAAATATTATTAACTTTGAATTTATGAAGCTACAATCTGACCAAAAAATAAATCAGAAAAATGAGTACTAGAAAGAACACATCAATCGACAAGCAGGGCAGGATGATCCGAATATGCAATATACAGGATAGATAACACATTTCTCCACATCTCTCATTGTAGAATAAGAGTAACTATGAGGCCACAGGACAAAGTGCATAACTAGGAATGGAACCTAATATACAGAAAGTATTTAATAAAATCTCACGCGAATTTAATATTAGCATTTCATAGGCAAGGAATTCCAAATAATATCAAAAGACAATTGTACCAGAACGACTCTTATCTTCTTGAACTTTATCGATTACCTGGAAAATAGAGAAAGTCCATCAGATACAAGTAACCAAAACATCTAAAGAAAAATGAAAAGAAAGAATTCATTTAAGAAATTGTTAATTCTATAGTGGTATCAGATATCAGAATTGATGGAAAAATTTTATTAAAAAAAGGCTAAGAGGAGTGGAGCGAGACGGAAAACATGCAATATAAGCATTTTGATGAGTTCAAAGCCTTCTCTATGTTATAATGGACTTTGCATTTCAATCAAAATTCTCAGCACCAAATGTTATGTCCTCAAAAACAACTGCAGAAACAATTCATATTTGCCAATGGCGAAGGAATATTAGTTTAATACATGGATACCTCGAGAAAAGAAAGTTGTTGCAAAGCCATTAACGAGCATTAAAAATAATTTTTGTGATATCCAACACTCGTGTTTTTGTCTAAATATATCGTTTAAACAATTGTATATGGTGATAGTGACTTTCTCAAGATATCTCCTGGATTAGTAAAGGAGTTATTTACAGCAGGGTACTGAAAAATTACTAGAACAATGATGAGTATATTTTATCAAAAGTCTTGACCCATGAATTTTTATACAGTCAAGGAGGCCATTATGTATTTCTTTTGTGACTATGTAGTGTGCTCAAATACAGATAGAGGTTGCTAGTTAAGAAGATAATTCTGTGGAGTTCTCCAAGAAACTTGGCAGATACAAAGTGGAACATTTCCCATATGGAATGTGTATCACATATTCACCTTTTATCTTTACAAACATATACCAAGTAAAAATCCACACAAAATTGCAAAGCACTGTTCCAAGTATCAATATGCACGTACTGCAACAAGAAAATGAATTAATAACAAAAACAATATCAATTAATTTTGAAGATACAGAAGCTCATTTGCAAATACTTGCAGTATCTTACTTTTCATTAGTGGAGTATAAACCAACAAATTAGATCAAATATTAGCAGAAAACTTGAAAGGATGAACAAAACCGAAAACATCATCTGCAAACAACATAATGATCTAAGATATACCTCATCTGGAACTCTAAGATACTTGATCGTATTTCCCCGAATGTAGCACTCAGGCATTCGCCAAAACCTATCTCCATCCTACATTAGGAAGCCATCTCCAAACCTCATAAGTTCAGCATAAACAGTAGCGCACTTCAACACGTAATAGATCACGTGCACACATATTCCAGAACAATTCACTTAGGGCATCAAGAAAGACGAGCAAAAGTGACAAAATGAAGGACCTTAGATGTACATATAACTTCACGGAGATGAATGTTCATCCAAGTGTCGCAGTTAACCAAATGCCCGTTGTACGTCTCCCCATTTTTCAGCTCCACCAACTGCCACACCACACAAACCATTACTATTTTGAGCAACTAAAACTTAATCGACAAAAATTCTCGATATTTTATATTTATCAAATAAGAATAACAAATCTTCACACCAGAGCCTATAGGTAATCTTTAAGATTCATAATATAAACCACAATGAAGTCCCCGTAGCGAATTGGTTATCTTTCCAGAGCATGTTTGCCAAGCTTAAATAAAAAGAAAGTTATTTTAGTTATTTCTTAACTTCAAATATGTTTGGATAACCTTTTTTTTTAGCTTATAAGATTTTAAAAAAACTTATATAAGTTGAAAAAGCTATAATTACCATCACAATAGGTCACTTATTTCTAACTTTGACCGATGAAAAATGATTTATTTTAAAAAATACTTATTTTACTTATAAATGAACTTTTTAAGCATGTTTACATTGCTTAAGTAAAGTAGAAGTTACATTTTGTACCGAAATATGATTGCGTGTGATACCTTTTCTTACCTTTTAAGTAAAAAAGAGTCTTGTTTTAAAGTAATTCTTCCATCAAATAAGTAACTTACTTATTCCTGATTTTTAGCCAATAAAAAAGTTATTTACTGTAAAACATACTTTTACTTAGAAGTGAAATTTTGAAGTTCAGCCAAACCTGACTTCAATTCAAGAAAAAAATGAAGAAGTAGAAATTATACCATGGGGTGACCTTGAGCAGTCTTGAGTAAAGAAAGAGGAAGCTGCAAAACCAAACAATCAACTAAGCAAAAATCAAAGCTTTTATTCCATGATTTCAAAGACCAAAACAAACCCTATAATATGCAGCGAATATTGACTGACCATTTTCTTTAGAGCGCAAAAGAAACCTGCAATCAAAAGAATTAAAATAAATAAAGATCTCCGAAAACCTAACTTTTACTGGAAGTCGAATTCTACTACTTTTAATTACAAAAAGATGAGGGGAAAAAAAAAGTTGGGTAAAGAGGAGTAACGATTACTAAAATGGAAAAATAAATTAGAACTACCGATTGAGAAAGCTGTCGATCAAGAAACAAGGTTTAGATCCAGAAATTATTCTCTCTAAAGTTTCTGTAAAATAGGAGGTGGGAAAAACTAAGAAGTCCACAAGCCAGAGCAGGGACCTGACTATACGTTTGTTTTCAAGTTTTTAGCCGTCTTCTATAAGAAGCGTTTAGACGTTACGTGGGACCAAAAGGTCAACTCAAGTGGTTTGGCATTTTATTTGACTGTCAACGATAGTTGTTGACCGTTAATGTGTACTTAGGCGTAATTATGCACGTATTAGTATTATTATTATTTTTTTTACAATTCTTTGAAGTTAAAAATTATTAAATGGTAATTTCTTTAGTTTGCCCTAATATAAAAACAATTACTTGAAGTCTTTAACCCAAAAGTTTAAGTTATTGAATTGGAGTCCGATAAAAAGTTAGATAAAATTTAAGTTCCTATGATATTTACTTACTATTTTATATTTAAATTTAAAACTTACATTTTCGTTGAGAACTTTAAAAAAAAATGTATAAAGTTCCTATAAATCTGTTTTAAATGTTTAATATGTATTATTTTTAATTGATTGAAAATTAAAATAATATTAAAATAAGAAAACGTCTTTTTACGCTTTTTTCGCATATGCCTCGTCTAAACTCACATAACCCATAGCTTGACCTCGACGCATCGCTACACATTACACCTTTTATAACACTGGTTTTTAGTCAATGTTTTAAATTTTTATTCAGGGAAAATTACGGTCATGGTGCCAATTTTTTCACTTTTATGCATATTTGATCCAAAATTTTAATTTGTAGCACTCACAGTCGCATCTGAAGTCTATTTTGTTAGTTGACCAAAATCAAAGATCTGACCAAATGTTGACCAACTTTTAAAGGAGGAAAATAATAACTTTAAATTTTTCATATAACAAAAGTAAATTTAAAAAAAAAAAAACTATTCATTTTCTCCACTCACCCCCACACCCCAAGATCAGAAACCACCAACGGCACAAGAACTCACGACATCTACAAGTAGAATGTGTGATTGAAAATGAGTATGTAAAAAAAAAAAAAAAAAGAGTTTTAAAAAATTGAGAGACAAACATAGACTTAATTCTTAGGTAGCAAATTGTCTAAACCATAATACGAAGTGGTAAAGTCTTGTATAAAATAAAAAGATTTCAAATTTTATCAATTATTCCAGTTTATTATGATCCCAAGTAATCAAGATTTTTTATTTAACTCAGTCGGCCATCATTATTTTTAAACTCTTTTTTGTATATACTTATTTTCAAACACACTTTCACACAATAAAATATTTTACACGTAAATTCAATTTTTTTCTTACTTTTTAATCGCATACTCTCATAAAATTTACTATTCAAAATTATGTTTTCCTTAAATAAGGATCGTCTTATTTATCTAATTCAACAATCCCAAGTTAAAATTTTGACAAAAGGTGGACTCGATGAACTAGGTCCATGTTCTTGGCAAGTGAAGCACAAAATCAATCATCGCTCCATAGGACACGTCACAACTCACTTTAACAAAAATTACACATACTCGTCGAATGAAAGCGATTGACCCGAGAAGAGAAAAATTACGTTATCCCCGAGAAGAGAAAATCATGTTATCCCTTCTTTGTGCTGATTCTATTTTTATTTACCACCTATTCACCCCCTTTTTAAGTATAGTTAGGGTCGAATTACGTAACTTTCAAATCCACCGTAGCAAACGTTACAACTTGTAATAGGTTGTTCCAAACTAGTATTTTGAAAATTTCGATAACATGCCAACTTTAAAATTTCTTTGACAATCATACGCTAACCGAATCCACAAATAATTCATGTCATCTCGAAACTCGTTTCGAGAACTATATCATAGGTATATCGAATAGTTCAAATAGATATTGAAAACCGTTAAAGTCAAATGTGGGTCTTAAAAAAAGGGATGTCTAACTCATTTTTTCTTTAAAAATTTCAGTTATTTATTTTACAGTTATAATTTTTACGATGCAAATTTTTCAATAAAATTTACATCATTTTATTAGAAAATTTTACACGAGATATGGTATAAAAAAAATTTTGGAAATTTTACATCCGAAAGAATCATACCCCATTCAAATTATCGGACGTAAAATTATATGAGGTATGATATTTTTATTTTTATTTTTATGTAAATTTTAAATTTTCGAAGTAAAATTCTTCCTATTTTTTTGCAAGTTTAATCGTGCCTCCTAACTCAAAATGCTTGTGTTTGCCCATGTCCATTCTTTACTCTAGCTCTTTTATCTCTGAGGGGTTGTTAGGACACGACTCTATTTCTCACTCTTGCTAACACGCCTCTATTTTCTAATATTGCTCTTTTTTCGCACTATGTATAAATTGTAAAATAGGCTCCATTCCTTTTTATTTTTTAAGAGAGATCGAACGAAAGATTGTTATTAAAAAAAAAAAAAAACCGTGGAAACCTTCGTTCTCTACTGCATTCGTGCATTTAATAGGATAACTTCAATTATATTACATTAACCAACGTTCCATTTGCAATCACGTTTTTATCACAATTATGTTATATTACTCCTCCCAAATATTGTACTCTTCGTCCTTTCTCTCAATTTTTTTATCAATATAACTAGTGGAGGATCGTGCGTTGCACGATGACCGTTATAATTTGGGTATAGATTTTGTTATAACAATGCTCTATTTTAGATTATGTAAGATTTAGTTGTATAGTGTCAACAATGTGAAATGGTTGTACATGGTGAACACAAAATCCCTACAATATTAAAAGAGAGAAGTTGATTGCTACTGTTCAGAACGCGTCACCATTTGCGTCATGTTGATGTCACTTTTTTTTTCCCGCTGTGCCTTTTTATTTTTTCCACTTCGGATGCGAAAACGACGTCGCCTTCCCTGCAAAAGATAATGCCAAAGACGCCCTTTGTTTCTTTCATGTTTGGAGCTATCTGTTCACAAAATAAGGAGGCTCCCTCCCTAGGTAATCATCAACACTGCATTTCGAATTCGATATCTTTTATTTATGTCAAAATGTGTGCTCATCTTCACAAAGAAAATTCACTTCAAACAATAACCACCACAAAATTATTTTGCAACACATTACCAAGAGTGAAAATGCACAAACTCATATCCATTATTCAAGAACATCATCTACTACCAACGATAAGAAACATGTAATGCCCCATGAAGAAGAAATCATTAGAATAAAGACCTAATTCCAGAAATTTTGAGCAAACATTAGTACTATATTAACACTACTATTATTATTCTAATTATTCCAAATTAACAGACTTCCGAGAACCACTAATCAACATAAACTCAACAAAACAAATTCAGAAAGATACAAATTTCCATCGATTTCAGAAATGGGCAAATAGGAAAATATGGCATAAATGGGGAAAGAGCGAGACAAAAGATACGCTAACTTTATTTATATTCATATAAAATTTACATACTGATCCCCAATTGATAAGCAAAAAGCAAGCTTCCAAAAACTAAGCTGAATTCTATGAAATGTATCAGCACATTGTAACACAGTGGGATGTACAAAAGTCTTGCAGCAAAAAAGTTGGATTTTAGAACAACAAAATGAAAGTAATTTCATGGGTACTTGAACTCGTAGAGTTAGTTCTTCATTGGATCAGCAGTGGTGATTGGTGGATTTGCATCACTGTTTTCAACATGACGATCACTGGTCGTCGCCATTTTCTGCTTTTTCAGTTGTTCAATATTTTCCTTTTCGAACACAAGGGTCCTTCGTGCAGTAGGCAGACTGCTGCAATATGAGACATTTTTCTCTTTGAGCTGATACGGAGAAGATGTAGATTTTTGTGCATTGGCAGAGCTGTTCTGAAGAACATAGATGACATCAAATCTTGGTTGATTGGTTTTTGGATCTGGGTTTCCAAATTTCATGTAAATAAAATGGTCTTTAATTTCACAATTGGAGTTTTGAGCATTGATGAAGTGCTCTGGCTGCATGAAGATAATAAAATGTTTAACATACTTGTGAATGTAAACTGAAAATACTGGTAAATGTGAAGTAACAATTCATAGCAAAAAATTGCACCGTTATATTGTCTTTCATCAGTTCCTCAGCTGAAAATTGCAAGAATTTTTCAGCCACATCACCGAATAAAGATGCAGTAATAGTGCTGGTGTCATCAGAAATTAGGACATTGCATTTTGCTCTGGCATAAATGTACATGGGTAGTATCATGCATTTTGAAATTAATAGAAATGAAACTATATATAGAGTGGTCATTTGGTGTACATAATCTGACATGTATTGTTTATTACCTTGGAATTGCTTTGGCATGCATGTATTTGCAATAGTTGCAAGAATACATTTCATTGAGTTGAGCGAAAGACATCCAACCACAAGTATCACATGCCATATACCAAAGTGATTGAGTACCTGTCTTCAATTCGATCTTTCCTTTTATCCATGATGGTTTGCGCTGGAATAAGTAGGAGGAATGTTACCAAATTTGCGAAAGTAAATCTCCATCTATGAAGAAATGAAACGAAATTGAAACTAAATACAAATGGTCTTATGTTCAGTATATTAGTATTTCGTTTACCGTTGGTGAGTGTTCTAAAATATCCTTGATGTTGATAATTTTATTCATCTGAGGCGGCGAAATAGTTGATGTATTCGGCAATTCATATGTTCTTTGAGTAACCATCTCTGTCAACATCTCTTTGTTTCTTTCAATCCTTGTAAATAAGTGGTAGTTATAAATTTAAGTAATGAATGAGGTCTAATTGCATGATGAACTGTACATCTACGATGTAAAAAGTGTATAAAAAAATATGCATACTAACCATTGTTTTATTTCAGCAAGCTTTTCGAATTTCGGATTAATGAGGAGTGAACTGTTTGCTTTTGTGGATAGTGACATTCCTGTTCAATAAAATATAATTATGTAATTAAGTTATATTGAGCTAAGAACAAAGGTTTACTAATTGTAAAGATAAAATTCTGATTTGATTTACCTCTAAAAGATGTGACTTTCAAATGATTTCCAACAATCATTGGTTTTTTCATAAGGCAGTCAATGATTTCAGCGCCTTCACGGTCGATAAAATTGTCCCAGATGGTCAGGATAATTGCTTGCAATCTGCAAATCAAGATATTAAATTCCAGATTAGTTGCATGAATTGGAACACTATCAATTTGTATTTAAAAATTCATATTTATGTATGCATAACTTTCATTGATAAGAACAATGTCTTGGACTGTGGAATCTGCATTTTTGTTGGCAGAAATTCTTCGTTTTGGACGAACATCAACAGCAATGCAAACAAATGCTGTGTAGAAAAACATGGGTAAGTTTTTCTGGATTACTTTTGAAGTAAAAATATTACTATATATTTAAATGTTAGCTTCCATCTCTGATTAGTAGTAAGACTTACCTACTTCGTGGTCCATATCAATGTAGTTTTCGAGTTCATCAAATGGTGTAAAATGAAAACACGATTCCACAAGAGGGCTATGGTCTTCATTTAATTCTTCAATTCGGGTTGAACCACTAATTGTCCACTGTTTATCTCCAAAAACTGATGTGAATCGTTCATCCGTTTGCTTGACATATGCATTTGAGATCAAGTATGTCTTCGATGGTACCAAAGTATTTTCAAGAGCCTTGACATTTTGAGCAAATATTGTTGCTTGGACTTTGTTTTCCTACACAAATTATTAATGAACAAATGTAGCAGACAAATGTAATTAGCAAAATTACCAAAATTTGGAAATGCAACTATGTAAAATACACCACAGAAGCTGGAATATATATTTTGTTCATAATGTGATTTAAAATAAACAGGAAAAATTTGTACTGGGAAAATATTACCTCAGTATCTAGTAGCCATAGGTGTTGATACATTCCATTTCCTTTTTGTGATGTTCTTGGAGCTGTTTTTTCCACAACCACTACCTTACATGTCCATCCAGTTTCTCGTGGTGCAATATCAGGGATTAATTTGTGATTTGGTGCCATGGTTTCTAGTAAAAATATAAATCAGAAAACACAACATAGTTAGAATGCAAAAGCATGATGAACAAATGATGAATAATAATTGAAAAAATAGCATTATGGCAAGATATGGAAGTAACTACTACTTCGTATTTGTTAAAGAAATAAATGTAGTTTAAAGTCAGAGAGAAAATGTCTACCTTGTTCAAGTAATCTGTAAAATGTAGGATGAACTGAGCAATGTTTTTATAAGTAGTTGTATGTAGTAGTATATATATGTTTTTTAATGTTTACATATGTGTACACACACATACACAGACATGCAAACGTATGGTGTAAAAGTAGGTGAATGGACTGACAGTACTGTGGTGGGTATGGGAGCCATACTGATTCAGTTTCAAAAGAAAGTATGGACATAAGTTATTCATATTTAGCTGTAGAATAGAAAAAACAAAAAAAGGACAGTAATAATTAATGTTTGCTTGTAGAACACATAAAGTAGAAGCCTGCAAATTTACTGCAACTAAACAATTTATGAAATTCAAGAAAGTAACTATTCATTTTTTTAATATTTTTTTTTTGTAGGATGTGGGAGCATAAGAAATTTTGGACGGTAACTATTAATTTTTAGTTGTAGAAATATACTGCACAATAATTTCTGGTACTAAAGGTACTAAAGTAAATATGAAGAAGCAAAAAACCAAAAGTAACATGAAACACGACAAAACACAGGCTAGGATCCATATTATTGACTAATTTTAGCCCATTTTGAAATAAAATATGAAATCTTTCGATATATTCACAACATTTCGATCAAGCATTTGCATTCAATAGTTCATTCGTACGCAAAGTTCCAAGCACAGCCAGAAAAATAGATGTGATAAATGAGAAAACCAGTAAATGAGAAAACTTACCAAGACAAATGATAGAAAGACGAATGTAAATACAGTTTCACTGATGTAAGCTTTGTCTTGTTGAAGCTCCTATAATAGTTCCAGAAGTTTGAGATGAGTAAAGCCGGAAAGCAAGTAGGCATCTCATCAGTAGAAATATCCAATGAAAATACATAAATATATAATTCTCACCGGAAGTAGAAAGAAGCTAACATCCTGAAGTATTGGTCTCGGTATATGAAAATAATAAATTTTTCGAGTAGCTAGTCCATGTATGTACGGAAGAAAGAAGATAAAGATAGATTTCACATCTTAAGCATTTTGAACCAACTATAACAGGGAAGAAAAGCAAAGAAAAATAAGCAAAATTAAGTTAATGAAACAGTTGTAATCTGTTAAACTTAAATGGAATGGAGAATAAATATTTCCTTTATTATCTTTGGCCAGATAATACCAGATTAGGTTTATCACAAGAAATTCCCATTATTTTGCTTAATAATCAGCTCGTCTAATTATGGAATTTGACTTCAATTATTCCCTATCTTTATCCATGAAGATGAAGGGGACCCAAAATTATGAGTTTAAGCTGTCAAGAAATGGTCCGATGTACAGATTGGTTTGGTCGAGTCCATGTATGGATAACAATTTGTCATAGACAATAAAGCATGTTGGCTACATATAAAGGTAACTCAGAACTCAAAAAAGTAAATTTTTTTTCAAAATCTGTTTAAAATTTTCTCTGTAAAAAACTAGTTATAATTACAAATTACTTAAACCAGCTCCAGTCACCTCATTCAACCTTAAAGTGAAAACTTGAGTCGAGACACAGCAAGCAAGTGTAGCACTTTTTGTAACAAAAATAAAAACCTATAGATCAACGAAGATTTATTTTCAATCACACTGTTAGATTAATCTCAATCTCAGTTTTAATCCTTAGTTGCAACAAACACGACTACATGCAATATCAGGAATGTTAAACAAGACTCGGCCCTTTTTAAGTTCAGACAAAATGAGCAGATTTGATCTAACAAGGTAAATAAGTAATTGTTCCAAACATGTCAGCCTGAACCCTGGGGGAAAAATCAATTACCTGAAATTCAGTAATGCAGAAAAGGCCTAAGTTGATTAGTAAAAAGAAAATATCTCAAATTACTGAGAAAAAAATCAACTAAAGAGTAGAAACATTATCCACAAGAATGACGTCATTTAAGCAAAGAACTACAGCTTTGTTTAATCCAGTCTTTATGTCCTATGGATGTAGTACCCAACCAGAATACTTAGTAATAGACTAACCAGCACTACAAACATGGAGGCACCACCACCAGCTCGGGTTTTATCTGTTTGTCACCTCCAGTGGCAAATAAAAAAGTCATGGTTTTCAACATCAAGACAAAGCATGAAAGCTGAATGTTTATGTTCTATGACCAGGTGTTTGGTAAAATATTAAATATTTCCACATTAAACTTTTACATGCAATAATTATTGTATTCAAATCCAGAATTAGATTTTCAATATACGTAATTTCAAGTAATCAAATGGACATAGTATAGAAATAAACAGCGCCATGGAAACTAACACTTTTTATTTATCTAGTATAGCATAGTATAGAATATAAGGAAAACGTGGGTCTAAAGTACCTTGTTTCTCATACCGATTGAAACATATGTAGCAATCAACAGTTGGGCCAATTATCGTGACTAAAATCCTTCCTTATGAGAAGTCAAATATTGCTGCAACTGGAAAATAACATTCGAACACAAAACAAGTTAAAAACTTTAACTATGAAAAGCAACCTATTAATAACTTGACACAAATGATTCGTTTAACATTCATAGAGATTTTATAACACAGATATATACTGTCAATAGGTCATACACTCTTCACACATGCAGCGGCAGATAAGTACTACGTCATTGTAAGCCAAACGTAATGAAAGATGGCTTTGTGTAACAGAAGTCTTCATCCACTATATCCCATCCATTCTTCGTTAATCTTTTTTTTAGCACTTGAAGGATGCATTGGAAATGAATCGTGGATCATGGTAGAAGGTGAGGGAACTTGGATATAATTTCGAAAGTTAATGCGTAGCCTAACTGTATTTATCACTATGTATTAGATATAATGGTGAAAGTTAACGGGTTGTCTAACTGTATTTGTTACTGTCTATTTGTGATTGAACAACTGTGAACTATGGAATGCCACAAAGTCAAATCTTGTTTCATAATAACAAATTTGTTGAAACATGCTCCAATCTGGATTTTATTTACTCTTGATCTTTGTAGATGTCACTCGCGAACTTAAATCACATATGAGATGCACGTAAGATGGATGGGCATGTGAATCCTTTTTTTTTTACTCAAAAAGACCTCTTCAATATACTTTTCCTACAAAGGTTTTGATGAGCAGTGGCTCTCACTAACTTTCTCGAAAGCAACATTCATCGCGATGATAGCAATAGAAGCGGTGAATAAGACACTCAACACCGGAACTTTAAAACCAGAAATTACATTATTTTTTTAAACATAAAAAGTAAAGAAAGTAAGTTTAAGCTTCAACAAACGTAAAGCTGCAAAACTACACACGTCTCTGTCCGCCAATCACCAAAATTAACTAAGAAAACACATAAAATAAAAACGAAAATCACATTTAACTGCAAAGATTTCCCGGATTTTACCCTTTTTTTGTCACGAAGATCGCCATACTTCTCTTCTATTACATCAGCAGCATTTCGTTGTCGTTTACTATGCAATTCTACTCCCTTTGAACTCCCTGAATCATCCCCTTCACAAGAACAATAACTATTAACATCAAACATAAGCCAAAAGCAAAAAATGAAGTATGTATTTCATACAACGAAGCTTCATACACAAAATTCAAACATAAAAACCATACAAATGAGTTCACATAATCGATAAGAGCAGAATCACTAACCAACCCCAACAGTTTCAACTGAGGCGTCATTCAGGAGAAAAAACTTATTTCGAGCAGATGATCGGATCATTCTACAATCAGAATAATAGATCAGATAAAATCTAAAAAACAACAAATAGAGAGGAAAAAAGAGTGCAATAACCAGAAACGAACAAAAAAATACCAAAATATACCTGGGTTCGCAATGTTAAGAAAGGGATCTGGTTTTCGGACGAAAAGACAGAGAGAAGGAGCAACAGACGGAGCGCAATCGAGCAAAAAATGAGGAACAACACCAAAATATATCGTCACGAAGAAGAGGATCTGATCTTCGAACTAAAAGGCCGAGAGGAGCAACAGACGGAGTTGAATCTAGCGAAAAATGAGGAACAAAACCAAAATATATCCGGGTTAACAACGAGAAGGCAAAGAGGAGCAAGAGATAGAGTGGAATCGAAGGAAAAATGAAGAACAAAAGCAAAAAATATCTAGGTTATCAAGTGGATCTGGTCTTCAAACGAACAAGGTAGAGAGGAGGTGTAAGAGACGGAGTGGAAATCGAGGGAAAAATGAGGAAGTGTGTAGAAGAAACGAAGGGCGTGTTTGGCATTATCTTTTGCAGGAAGACGACGTCGTTTTGGCGTCCAAAGTGGGAAAAAAAACGCACAACGGGAAAAAAAAGTGACATCAGCACGACGCGAATGGTGACGCGTTATGAACAGTAGCAATAAATTTCTCTCTTTTAATATTGTAGGGATATTTGTACTTCTCTCAATTTCTCATCTAATTGATATATACTCTGCGCTTTTTATAATTCCACCTCGATTTTTCCACTTTAATTATCATTCAGATTTTCATGTATAACTAAGAGTGGGCGAGGTCCGATTCTGAAGAGAATTGAATCGAATATCAATGAGAATTTTAGAAATTAAACCATTGATTCCATATTCAACTATAGAACCGATCGAACCAATCGGTTTTGAGTTGGTGCGGTCTGGTTCTTTATACAGGGATGTACTCATATTTCGCTGGACTTGAGGCGAACTTCAAAATTTGGGCTACTAAATCATACCGGACAATTCATTTTTTCATTTAAAAGAGTCTTACGGAACTAAATACATATTCAAGCCAAGCCCAAACACTTAATTAAGCAAAACCCAAATAAGTAATTATACATATTCAATTACAAATTCAATTTATAAAATTTCATAACTAATATATGCAAATTTATAAAATCCCAATTCAGAGAGCACTAAATTAAGTCCAATTGTCCAATCCCGATCATTACTCATCAGGCCCTCCTTTGTGTAACTCCTCGCAGGCAAGTTCAGTGAAAACATCACAATATTTTGAATCAGTTGCTGGCCCTGGAAAACTCTCATTGAAATGTATTTTATTATTGAATTTCTGGATACTTTAGCACTTGCTAGCACTCACACCTCAATGGAGCATATCTCCAGTTTCTCACAAGCGTCGTCCGCTGCACATTTTCAAGTATTAATCTTACTTTTTCCCCCTACTTTGTCCCTTTCTTTATAATTTTCTTAAGCTATATATGCGATGTCTAATTTTTTGTGTGGTGAATCAATGATAAAGAAGCATTTCAGATTCATTAGACCTTAAATCCTTAATCATCCATCCATACTCAATTAGACAATATATTAAGCAACATGTTGTGTGTCCGGTGTCGTAACTGTGTCTGTGTGTAAACATTAAACAAAATACAGTAAATACTTAGTTACTTGCTCAATATGAATTCACGCATCAATGCCTCACAGTTCTCCTTTTCTCTATCTGTCTCTCTGTATGTATTTTGCTGGAGCCTGGAGGACGGTCGACGAAGAGGTTGAGTCACGATTTTCTCTCTCGCTGTCGGAGCTTCACCTTCTGGCTTCCAATTTCCATAGTTTCCCCGCGACACAGGCTGCAGGCACACAACTACAACTTCTTTCGTTTGGACTTAGTGTCGTAACTGTAGAGGGAAGTGAGTTTTAGGTCAACAAAAAAAAAAAAAGACAAAAAAGGGCTCTGATGTGGTCATTATGGAACACCCAAGCTCGAGGATTGTGTTACTCCCCTCGTTCGACTTTAGGACCGGAGTCCTCGAGATTTGATAGTTCTCGGGATACCTCGAGGGTGGTTCCCATGGATACCTACCAAATTACGTCGGTCATCCTCGAGTTGCATGGTCGAGCATTTGCCTTGGTCAACTTCCCAAAGGCAATCAATGATCGAGCATTAATAATCATCTTGCCACAAGGACTCTATCCTTGTCCAATTACCATAAATTAAGAATTACAGGTCTGCAAAAATTCTATCTTGGAACTTATGGCAAGTTAATACTCCTATTTTTAATCTAATATTTGTCTTACCATAAGTAATTCCTAAAAATAAGGATGATGAGTCATACTAGGAATCCACTACTACCTAACTCTATAAATATGAGACATGAATTATTATTCAGGTACGTTTTTACATATATTTTCTCTCAAACACTCGTTTTGACCTAAGCATCGGAGTGGCGACGAGGCCACACCTCGACGCCTTTGTTTCAGGTATCGAAAGATCTCGTTCGTGCTCGTTAAACTCGAGAAATTCAACACATGCGATTTTTGGTAACATCGGGCCCCTAAATGATCTGGGCTTGAAGCGTAGACCTCTGGGCCTCTCCTCATGTCCGACCTCGTCTTTATATATAAAAAATATAAAAATAAGTGTAAAATTACTTGTCAAATTGAAAATATACAAAAATAGAGTATTGAGTCCCTTGTCATCTTGTAATTTAATAGTACAAAAAATCAATTGAACAAAGACAAAAAACAAAAATCCATTTCAAAGCTCAATGTCAACTTATAAAAGCGAAAAAATGATAAACTATTAAATACAGTATAAACGGTAAAATCTCGATTGAAAAATTATTTTCTAAGAAAACCCATATAACAATAGTCTGATAGTCTTTAGTAATTCTCAATAATTATGATTTTTGATAGCCGGCCACTTTTAAAATAACAAGAAATTTAAATTTTTATGAAATATTGAACTCCGAAATATACTTTTCTTAATGTATTGCATTAAAACCATGAATTTGTAAAATATTTATAAAATTATTTAGATATGAATTTCAATTACCATATAAAAAATGAAATTTTAACATGAGCTAATTTTGGAATCTCAAAGATTTAGTGCATCTTGGTGTAAGTAAAAAAAATAAATAAATTTGGGAGAACTAAAATCACTATTGACTCTCATAGTACCAAAAACCTGATCGAATTGATCGATTCGATCAGTTCTCGATAAATGGTCCCAAAATCGACTCATCTAGTACATGAATTGGAGCCGAACAGATTGATTCTATTTGGTTCAAATCTGGTTCACCAATTTTGGGAAAAAATGCACACCTAGGCTTGTTAAGAATTAATAAATTGCTAAATTTATTAATTATAGAAATAAATAACGAATAACAAATAATAATATTATATATTGTACTACAATAGTCACATATCATACAAAGCACACGATTAAAAATAAAATTTAATAACTTTCGAACATAATAAACTCATTATAATTTAAACTAATCAATCCACAAAATCGAAGGTTTGTTCTGGTCCATCACAACCCAACTTAAAATAAAAATAATAATCTTTAAATTTAAAAATGTTTAAAATTATAGTCTGCTGTTGAAATCTAAAACTTCTGCATACACTCCATTACATTACACACACAAAACCACGTCGTTTGAGGCGCGACTATTTCAAACTATTTTCCTTAATAGTACACAAGCCTAAGATTTACCATAGATAAAAGCAACGCCCATATTAAACAAGGCTTAACAAGATCGCCGGCAATCGGGCTCATCACCCGAAACATACGAGAACACCCAACCATAGCCCCGAATAAAGCCATACACATCACCAACCCGACCCGAGTTGCTCCTGCTCCAAATACAATCGGGTACCACCCCAAACTCAGCCCAAGCTGCCCCAAATAGAGAAGCAAAGCATTGGGCTGCTTGTGAAACCCACCCTCGGCCCAAAAAAGCCAAGCGGACAGGCCCGAGAGAACAGCAGTAGCCAAACAGGCCAAGTGCAAGGCCCAAAGAGGAGGGAAATAGAAGGGCTTTTCGATGTTCCGGTACCGATTGCTCGATCCGAACAGGTAAATATCCATTATCGTTAACAAAATTGGGAACGAAAGTGCAAGTCCCAATGATCGGAGCCCGCGACTGGCCATGCCCCTTTTTTTCTGGAATCTAGGTTTGCCGTTATTACTCATATCCGCGGCGGAAGAGGCGTCGATTTCCTTAGTTTCTCCTTCTCGTTCTTCTGGTTTAGTTCTGTGTTTGAGCTCCTGCGATGCCATAATAAGGTGTTTTTGGGCGGAGAGTGAATGATTTTCAGAGAGAGAAAGTGTGTGTACAGGAGTGATTTGAGGCGTGGGAATTTATAATCGGTGAGTGCTTATCGGTTAGAATTTGAAGGACACGTAGCCGAAATAGGTGATGGAAAGGTGGAGGATAAGCGTACACGTGGGGAGAATTTGAGCTCCAGCGGTGCCTCAACTCGGACTTATTTTCTCCTGTTTTTGGTCTGCTGACATAAGAGTTAACCATGTGTCGATTCTGCAAAAGACGGTATACCGACTTATGCTTCCTCCACCTAGAACGGGCAAAAATATACATTGTAGTGGTACAACAAAGTGAGTTGATACTCATTTCGCGCTAGTTTTACAAATAATTTTTGAGAAGTGATTTCCTAAAAAGTTTTTTTTTTTTTCAATAAAATAGAATAAAGTTAAGAAAATGTCACAAGTAGAATGTCACATACGAAGACTACGAATAGCATTACAAATAAGAATTTTTAAATATTGAGTAATACTATTCATAGCTAGTGACTGTTGTAGTTATCATATGTGATAGTTTGTTATTTGAGATATTAACTTTTTATTTTAGGTAACAGACTTACAGAAAATTGATGTCTAAAATAATATGAACTACTCTTTTCAAGGATTCTATGTAAATATATTTAGTAGTTAGGGTCAATTAACCATATTTCACATAGCATAGCGTCTTGTTCTCACTAAGATGATGTTTGATTGACTTTATTTTTCATGAAAAATGTCATTTACTTTGTGTTTATTGACAAAATTTTCCATGAAAAAACATTTTTCAACTTTTGACCTTGTGACCATATTTTTATCAAAAAGAAGGAAAACATTTCTTTATGAAGGGGTGATTTTTATTTTTCATTAACTCTCTCTCTCTCTCTCTCTCATAAAAAAATGGACAAGTATAATATTTTCTAAGTTGAAAACTAAATTAATCAAACATGTGTAATTAATAATTTTCATACAAATAAATTCTAGATAATTGAATTGTATAGAATTTATTTTATTTTCATGCAAATTTTATATTCCCAATCAAACGGATCCTAAATGCTCTTCATTACTCCTGTGACCCTGATCGTAAAAACAAGAATAGGAATGATTAATTTATGAAATCTTTTCGATAAAGGCAAATTGCAGCACATTTTATTCACGTCTTGCGCCATCTAGGGATATCAACGAGTTGAAACTTGAGGTTTAAACTCGGTTCGAGTAAAAATGGTTTGAACTTTTTTGTCCGAGTCAAGCCGGACTTTTGTTAGGCCAAAAAATTTAGGCTTGACTCGAGCCGACTAATGATTTTTTATTTTTAATTTTTTAAATATCAAGCAATTGCCTGCAAAGCAAGCATCGTGTAGCTGCCGTAATTGGATTTTAAATTTTATTTTTTAGCAGCTAGCTTTCTGCAATTGCAGGCAGCGTGTAGCTGCCATAATTGGATTTTAAATTTTATTTTTAAGAGAAAAATTCATAAATAAGGTGTTTACTTTACACCAAATAAAAAATCAGGTTTATAGTTTGAAAATTCAAAAATCAAGTTTTTTTTTTAAATTTATGAAATAATAAATTATTAAATCAATTTATTATTAAATATTTAATTCTAATATAATATAATTAATATATCCCACATGCACCACCCATACCACTTCGAGGACTATTCCGGCGACCATTTCGACCACCATTCTTTTTCGATGATCGTTCCGATTCCGGCAATTATTCCGGTGACTATTTTCTGTGACCATTCTGGTCACAGATTTACAATTTACGGTCACAGTTCAAAAATTTTATAGGTCACACTTAATTCGTTGGTCACAGATTTCAAATTAGTTGGTCACATATCAAAATTTATAGGTCACACAGTCGCAGATTCCCAAATTAATTGGTCACAGATTTTTTTACGGTCACAAATAAAAAATGGTTAATTTCATTGGTCACATATTTTCAAATTTGTTGGTCACAGATTATTTTTCAGTCACATATTGTCAAATTTTTAGGTCACAGATAACCAAATACTTGGTCACATACCACTGACACTACTTCAGCCACCACCACCACCACACAAAACACGGCCACCACCCATAGCCACCAAACAAAGCACGGCCACCACCCCAAACGCCGATCCATCACCACAGACGCCACCACACAAAACACCTCAGACACAAATCAGATCCACCACAAATCAGCCACACCACCACTACCCACAGCCACCCGTAGTTAGAAGAGCTTTTAGAGAAAGTAATTTATTATGTTTTTCTATAAAAGCACTTCTAGATTAGGAAATGCTTTTAAAAATTATTTTCTTAAATAAACTTTTTTCAATAAAACAAAAGTCATATGCAATGAACTCAGAAGTTGATATGATAGCAGCAATGATACTAAGAACTTTAGCTATTCTTGACAAAATGGGCTGGAGTGTTGTGGGTAAAATGGGTAAAAAGGAAAGTAAGATTAAAAAGTGATTAATAGCAAAAAACCACTTAAAAATATTTCTATGTGCGATGTACCCTATACCTATTAAAAATGGCAGAAAATCTCATGTTTGAAATATTTTGTGTGAAAAACTCTCATATCGTCAAGATCCATTAGATTTGCCGTTAAAAATAATAAAAAATATCAAAATTAAAAAAGAAATAATTGTAATTTCAGTACTCAAACTTTTTATTTTTTTTACAAATTAAATACAAAATTTGGGAATCGCGATGCTGCCAACAGAAGCATCGAATAGTGGAGAGAGGCGATGGAGATAGGGGTAGGGGAAGGGGGGAGAAGGGATGGGGTTGGGGTTGGGGTTGGGGTTGGGGAGGGAAGGAGAAGGAGGGGACGGAGGCGGCGGGGCGGTGGCGGTGGCGGTGGCGAGAGAGAGAGAGAGAGAATAATTTTAGGTTTGAATAGATTTAGAGTTTGATATATAAAATAACATATCTGATTTTTGAACAATTAAATTTTCACTCTGATTTTTAAATTGGTGTAAATTATACACCTGATTTTTGTAATTTTCCCATTTTTTAATTTGTTTTGGGTTCGGCTCGTTACGGGCCAACAATAGCCCGTGACACGAATCAAAAATAGCCCGTGACACTAGTCCAAAATAGCTTGTGATTTTCATTCAGTTCGCCGCTAAAAAAAGGTCAAACTTTTGATACAAAAACAAAAATGACCATACTGTAGTAAATAAATGAAATAAAATAACTAAAAATTAAAAATTATTAGACAAAAAGAAAAGTCTAACTCAACCTACCAACCAATCCCCATAAGAGCATTTCAAATTCAACCATAATAAATGAACTTCTATAAAATAGAAATCAGAATAAATCCCAGCAACACTAGAGATTCATACTCGGTTAATCATCACTTAAATTGTGAATCTCTCTTGATGCAGGGATTTAGTAAAATGACCATATGAAAATTGACCAAGCTTGAACCTCTTTTATTGATGGGATTTAATCTGATTTCTATTTTATAAAAGTTCCTTAGCCACGGTTACATTTGAGATGCTGTTACGGAGGGATTTTAGGGGAGACACTTTCCTCATTAATAAACACACTATCGAAGGGAGTGCTCTACTTTTTCCAAGAAGATTGGATTACTCGTAGGATGAGTTGACTTTTCTTTTTGTCTTAAAATTTTAATTTTTCTTTTTATTTATTCTACTTAACTAAGTAAGGGTTATTTTAGTCTTTATATTGAAAGTTTGACATTTTCAATGGTCAATTGAATGAAAACTATCTAAAAGAACCAATTGCACCTATTAACTGAAAGTTGAGGATGTTTGCACCAAGATTTGAATGCTTAGGACCATTTGGGCCAAAAAAGGTTGTGCATGTGACAATCACGAGCATAATTAACCAAAAATTAGATGGAAAGTATCAAAAAAGAATGATGCTATTTGCACAGAGTTGATAGGTAGAAATGATTTGTGCAGTGACCCAATAGGTTAGCGACGTAACTGATTTGCGCCAATTTCCCAATAAATATTGACCACTACATCTTTTGATTCCCTTTGTTAGATCTTAGACATTTGAGATCTGTTTACTTTTATTCTTTGGTAGCTAATGCCAACTTAACTGCCTTGCAGCTCCCGTGGTGGTCTCTTTCCTTGCTTTCGGTGTCTAGAACTAGAAGAGTGCACTCAATTTTCGTGCTTCGCTTGTTTCAATGACTGTTTTGCAAGAACTCTCTTCCACGCCTTACTAATCTCATTTCTTTATCAAAAGTGGCATCTAGGTTTACTCATTTTCAGGTACTGTTCACTGTTTATTGGTCTGTATTTCGATTTCTTATTCACGATTTTTTTATTGGTGTTCACAGTATTGAAACAAAAGGTGTTATAGTCACTTGCCTTGTTAGCACAGTAAAAATGAACGTGCTCCTTTATGCTCCACCCTTATTACTCTTCATGCTGAAAGTATACTGATTTTGATTGTTCACACTTCAAAAAGTTAGGTCTTTATTTACATTTTTAAGCAATCTCTTTGCGGAAAAAAATTGAAATGCAGGCTACGGATTTTGTCAGGGTGATATCTGCTTTAGCAGGTGCTTATTCTTCAATTCTGATCGATACTTGATAGCTTGTCAATGTTGACATATTACATAAATACTAATGGGTGGTTTAATGTATCTAACAATGTCATTTTGCATAAAGTTTATAATTCATTGCAAATCATTATTTATATTTTCTTTATGGTTACATAGTCAGGCGAGTCAAAAACAATTGAAATATTTTTGGACGGATGAGGTATCTAGTTTAAATCTCATCTATTTCCGCTGCGAATTGTCTTAGGGCTGCCATTCTTGCTGTCACATCCAATCGCATATACATCAAAAGCATTTGATCTTGGTCGCATTTTCATTCACTTTTGGTACTTCCATTGAATTTTCTGCATATGCCAAACTTTTGACATTCAATGATTTTGCACTTGATTGATTTTCTAATGGTCATCCTATAATGCCGTATCTTGTAATATTAGATTGAGTCGTGGATACATTTGAGAGAAAATGATCTTACTGGCTTTACGATTGTGCCATGTCTTGTAATTCTGATTGCTATTCCGCTTAAAATGGTTTCATATCTTGATTTAAAACCGTAGCTGTCAAATGGAAGACTGTGCCAGAGAAGGGTCATATTCGCTTGTATAAATTTGGAACTCGAAAGTTCAAGTGTATGTTTTTGCTTCAGAACTTATTGTAAATGCTGATTTTGCTTTCCTTTTATTGTTGACTTTTAGAAAGTTTACGTTTTTAGGCGTTGGCATGCATAATAACAGAAGTCTCTCCAGTTACAATTTCCAATCAAGGACTTGGGCTAGAATACGATGCATTTTGCTTCCTCCATACATCCAAGGAGGCCTCTGTTATATTATTGACCTTTGATTTCACCAAACCGGGCTCAGTTAATCACCACTTTGCACCACAATCAACCAAAACGATCCCAAACCGAACACTTCCCAAAACCAAACTTAGTTGCTCTAGATTCAGCCCACAAAGGACTTGATGATAAAGGGTTATAGCCACAAGAAGAGCCACTAAGGCTAAGTAGAGAAGTAGAACAAAAGATCCTCAAGCACAAAGCAAGAAAATGCACTAAGCAAGAAGGCAAACCGGTTTTGTGTCTAATTCTCAAGGCAAAGGACGGCTTCACTCTTTTATCACCCTTTTAATGGTCATTAACAACTCACTTAAATAGGTTTAAGAGTAGGTTTAGGGTTTAGGCTTTTAGGTCAAACAAACAGGGCCCAAGAACAGATAGAATAAGTGGGCTAACCCTGAAAGCCATCCAAAACGTTCGGGTCGGGCCATGAGCAACACTAATATAATTAGGCTACTTCGAATGGTCCAAGTGGGTTACGTGATTCGATTGGTTCGATTGTGGTGTCACATATCATTTCAATCATCGGCCGAGACCTATGAAATATTATCCAACTAAATATACCGATTTAACATCATAGCCCGGATTTATTGGGTATCAAAAAACCCAACAAATCTCCACCTTGATCCCAATAAATCTGCAAGTAGACAAAACACACAGTTTACACTTGCACAATCAAGGTAACCAATAAAATTGGCATCACAGACCTTACCTCGTGTCTCCACCTGAAACACATATCATACCTGTTCCATATGCTCACCAGGGCTAAGGTCAAGAACACCCAAGTAGAAACAGATAAGCACAACAATCAATCAAGAGCAAATAAAACATGCGACGGAGATATCATATAGGATAACACAGATATCTTATCACACAAGTTCACACAGAACAACAGATTAACAAATTAATCAACGACCAATACATACGCAACAAATGCATAAATAACCTCACAAAGATCACACCACACTTATCCTATCCCATTCCGTGTTGCTCACTCACCTCGAGAACACATATCTCACATCATCGCCCACCATGCTCACTAGACTAATCACTCAAACAAACTCATGTCTAACAGGTAAGTCTCTATAGATCCTAAGCTCTCGGGATAATCCTCTATCAACACATCACTTCTCTAACCTACGTGGAAAATGGGTCTCCACCTAACAGAAATGATAAAAGTGCCTCACTTGCACTCCACCTGATCAGGGTATCTTCACAAATAAAAGATTCCAACATTTGATCACCTCTCAACCGTGATCCAAATGTTACACACCACATCCCACGGTACAACCAATGTACCCCTAGGCATCTATACTCCACCTTACCATAAGACACACAACACACTGCAAATGCATCACAAAAAACCCACACTTCATGCAAAACAATTACACACAGTAATAAGATCACTTAAAACATGCTAATGCACATATCAAACAATTTGAAAATGTAACATATAACCACGCAACAGAATTAAGTAATCACACATATGCAGAAAAGGATTACACACGGATGCACATGCAGTAACTAGGGTTACACTCAGTAAACCTCACTAGGGTCATCAATCGACCCTATAGCCAGATTCGCATCACCTCTCATCTTACCATTCTGCCTATCCTTCCTTTTGGGACAGTCCCTAATGAAGTGTCCAGACTTACCACAACTGTAACACCGTCTACCACTAGACTTGTCCCACTTCTTACACTTCTTCTTACTATCATCATCACTCGAGTCGCTACTCGAATCACCACTGTTTTGATTTCTACCCAAACTCATTTGCTTAAATCTCATTCTACTCCTCATCATATGCAACTCACCGCTTTCCTTATCATGTTTTTCAGCTCTCATCTCCATCTCCTTACTTCTAAGGGAGTCAGTGACAATTTCAGGCGTCAAGGTGTCTCTACCATACTTAATAGCATTTTAGACTTCACGATAAGTATCAGGTATAGCATTTAGCAGAATGATAGCTTTGTAAGTTTCAGACACTGGCTCACCACAGTTAACAATATCTTGGAACAAGTTTGTTAAACACATCCAAATTGTCATCCAAGTCTTTTGAAGGATCCATTTTGAAACTGAAAAACCTTTCAAGCAAGTACAGTTTATTAGGAGTAGATTTGAGCAAATATAGATCCTCTAACTTTTTCCAAAGTTCTTTTGTAGAATCAAGTTTTCCAACTTTTCTCAAAACAGTGTCAGACAGGTGTAATATAATAGAGGTGTAAGCAAGCTCATCAGCCTCTTCTTTTTGTTCTTTTGAAAAATCAGCGGGAAGACTCCCATCAATAGCTTTTGAAACCTTTTGTTGAACCAAAATACCTCTCATTTTCTGTTGCCAAATAGAAAAATCACCTTTTCCATTAAAAATTCCCAAATCAAATTTGTGCGTTGTCATTTTCAAACAAGAAACACAAAGTCACAATTAAGCCACACAAAGCAGAACTTGGTATCCTAGGGAATAGTCAATGCAACCAAAGAGATATCAACAAAAAACAGTTTCACACACAAAACGATAATATGCTGTAGTTAATCAAAAGAGCAAACTTCAATCACGTAACAGCTACGAACAATTAATTCCTAATTTCTAGCACAAGCAATGGTTACCCCTTCACGGTAACCCCAATCCTATTGTCACCCCACACGATGACGCGCTAGTGCTGAAATTTAACGGGATAAGCCAATTTACCAGAGCGGACTTATCTGAGTCCGTAAGTTTCGAGGAATACAATTTAACACTTTAGGGCCACCACTATTCGCCCTAAAGTTTGCAGCAACCGATGGAATGCAAAACGGAATTTCGAACGAGCAAGGGCAAAATCGTCCAACTTTCTCTGTGAAACCTGAAACACTAAACAAAAAATATCAGCACGTTCACAAAATCAAGTAGAACAAACTGCCTGAAGAGACCGTCGCCGGATTCTTCCCCACGCGCCGCCACGCGTCGCCGCCGCCGGCGGCAGTCACCCCCACGCGCCGAATGCCCAGAAGCTCCTCGACCTGCACGTTCCACCAGTGGTCTTGGATTTTCCAAAAGGTCACTAGTTTGGCCGGAAAATGGATTTTCAGGTCCGGTTTTGGGCAAAAAACGGGACAGAATTTTCTTCTGATTTCAGCTCGATTTCTGGACTGATTTTGGCCGGAAAAATCACCACCTAAAGCTCTGATACCATATGTTATATTATTGACCTTTGATTTCACCAAACCGGGCTCAGTTAATCACCACTTTGCACCACAATCGACCAAAACGATCCCAAACCGAACACTTCCCAAAACCAAACTTGGTTGCTCCAGATTCAGCCCACAAAGGACTTGATGATAAAGGGTTATAGCCACAAGAAGAGCCACTAAGGCTAAGTAGAGAAGTAGAACAAAAGATCCTCAAGCACAAAGCAAGAAAATGCACTAAGCAAGAAGGCAAACCGATTTTGTGTCTAATTCTCAAGGCAAAGGACGGCTTCACTCTTTTATCACCCTTTTAATGGTCATTAACAACTCACTTAAATAGGTTTAAGAGTAGGTTTAGGGTTTAGGCTTTTAGGTCAAACAAACAGGGCCCAAGAACAGATAGAATAAGTGGGCTAACCCTGAAAGCCATCCAAAACGTTCGGGTCGGGCCATGAGCAACACTAATATAATTAGGCTACTTCGAATGGTCCAAGTGGGTTACGTGATTCGATTGGTTCGATTGTGGTGTCACATATCATTTCAATCATCGGCCGAGACCTATGAAATATTATCCAACTAAATATACCGATTTAACATCATAGCCCGGATTTATTGGGTATCAAAAAACCCAACAGCCTCTAATTTCTGTAGCCTTTCCAGCCATGTGGGTATCAAAAATTCTTTTAGAGGACTGCTTGAATTAGGAATAACTGTATTTGTGTATCCGTTCCCTACGCTTGGAAATTTCCTTATAAAAGGACCCATTACCAGTTCTCCGCTCCTAAAAAGTGATGTTTGGAGGAATAAAAAATGAAGACCTGATATGTGTTCGGTTGGTTGGCTACATTTTGATGGACTTCTGGTTTCAGTTACTGTCGTACTTTCAAATTTTTATGCATAGCTCTTTTATTATGAGAATGCTTTTCATCTTTCATCGATTACTAATACAATTAAGGTTGATGAAGAAATATGTTCAATTGTGATTTCAGGTCAGTTAATTTAAAATTTGTTCCAGAACCAGTTTTTGTATCAAGAGGATTTGCGCTTTTCTTATTGGTGGCACTGGCTCATCTCAGTCTGCTTACAATTTTTGCCCATTATAGATGGTGCAGGTGAGTAGAGCTATGATCATATGAGCTGCTGCTAGTATCTATGATGCGGGGCTGCAATATATATTGTTCTAATTGTTTATATGCCTTTAATTCTAACTTCCTTGTCAACATCTTTGGAGTGTTCTTTAAGTTATATCTTTTGATTTGATTTTCTCTTTTCTTATTCGGCTGACTTATGCAGACGCGAAGAAGGGCTTTTCTCTCTCTTGCATTCTAGAATTGTTCAAATGAAGCTGATAACTTTTCCACTTAAACAGTTCAATGGTCACCGCTCAAAATTCCGAGGCATTAGAATGGAGCGTAAATAATGGATTCCTCCTCACAGCCCGCAGGGTTAAATCTTCTTCTATTGTCTTTTCATGGTTAAATATTTGCATGACTAACATTGGTTTTACTCAATTCAGATATTGCAACAACTATGTTTGAATTGTGTGTGCTCGATCCCTGCATTATCAGTTCCATTCTTGGTAAGTCTTGCAAGACAGTTCTGCTTTATCTCTTGTTTGTTTCACTGTTTAGTTGAACATTTTCGCTCAAGTGGAAATTGTAAAGCTATTGGAATGGGATTACTAGGTAAGCCACCCCCTGTTGTTGCAAGAATGATTTCAAATTATTTTCAAAACTTCCCTTTTTACATTGTAGGATGTCTGTCTCTTGCCATTATGCTAAACTTACTAGAATTTTTTTTGGAAATGCTATCATTTATAGTTGAAGCATTATGCAGGTATTTCTATAGCTTGCCCTGTTTATTGTGGAGAACGCCTTTTCCTACATGGCTACGGTATACTGTTTGATAATGAAACTCATTGTTTTGCTTTACTTGCGTCCATGGCGTTCTTCGCGAAAAGTTAAGAGTTCAATCCTTTCCTGCAGTTTAATTTTGTTTGCGACGGTCGAGTGTTGCTGGAATATCTACCCCTCAAATGTTTACTTGTCGGTGCTACTGCTCGGGGTCCACTTTGTTAACAGAATAAAATCTCTCTAAGTTGATATCTTACCATACATAATCGTAGGAATATTATTCCCCAAATTAGATATATGTAACTATATATACCTATCATTGTAAAGAAAATAAACAAGATTGCTTCATTATTTTTGACTCACTTAATATACTAGGAGGTCTTTGGAATGCTTCGCCTGACTATCTTTATGAGCACGATAAAAATTACACGTCATCAAATTCCAAGAAGAAGGGCACCTGATTTGCTAATTTTGTAAGCTTTTTGTTCAAAATTGTGTACCAAGTTAAACTTGTTCTTATATACGAATTGGTATGGAGAGAAAGGTACACTCATTATGCTCCCGTTTGACAACCATCATTTGTAGAAATTGGATTTTTGAATAGTGATTTTTTGGAGAATGTGGTTAAAAGGTAAGGAAAATTTTTGGATTTAGGTACAAAATATTTTATTAGGTGAATATGTGGTAGAAAAAAGAGTTTTGAAATAATTGGTGTCAAACGGGGGCTATATCAACTCAATGAAAGGAAACCTATTCTTCGAAGCCCGAAGGTATGTGTTCGTGAGATATATTTGTTACTCTGGGCCCGAGGAGATTGGACAGGACATAATGGAAATGCATCTTTTAACTCTTATCGAGTTCTGTCTAGTACAATGTAACAAAATGCCATCGAAGTAATAGGAATATGATCAAGGTTTGCCCTAATGGTGTAAAACATTAACCCTTTTCAGGATAGCAGTGTCATGGTTGTCTGTGTTTGCAATTTGAATATTATTAGCTATCGGGTCTGAGTTTTATCCTTGTAAATTGACAAAAATTCCCTTTTGTGTTACACATTTTTGGTTTGAATTAGACTTTAATGCCCTTGTATAACTTAGTTTTGTTGTGCTGAACCATTATTAGATTCTCTCTCGTGCTTTTGTCCACTCCAAGATGAAGCAATAACGAGAATATTTTTAGTAG
Organism: Fraxinus excelsior; assembly: GCA_019097785.1. Classification (NCBI taxonomy): domain Eukaryota; kingdom Viridiplantae; phylum Streptophyta; class Magnoliopsida; order Lamiales; family Oleaceae; genus Fraxinus; species Fraxinus excelsior. The sequence continues at coordinate 27,023,157 of CM032632.1, read as the reverse complement.
AGAGAGAGATAGTTCACTAATAGCCCGAGCAAATGAACCATGGAGGAGTGCACTGGGTTGAACTGAATGACAGAACAATATAGTAAAATATTGTATACTTACCTTTCTTCCTTAATTTGCTCAGTCACATCGAGTCCAAATATCAAATCAAATCTGATGCTACCAAAAATCGCACCTGGTGAGGTTCGAGCTTGAGGAGTGATTCCGAGCACGACGGCGTCTTCCGGTACCTGAAACAAAGGCGTCGAGGGTTGGCTTCGTCGCCCTCCGATGCTTAAGTCAGAGAGAGATTAAGAGGAATATGTATGCTGGAAACAATGTGTGTAAAAACATAACTGGCCAATGGAATCGAATGGCCTATTTATAGGGGCAGGGGGTGTTCCGGAATGGCAAGGAAGTTCCAATACATGGGACTTCTAGTATGATTAGAATTGCATTATGGTAAGTCTTGTGGTCTTAGGTGTTTGGGTAGAAATAGGACTCTAGTGGTAAAAGTAGCGTGCTATTAACAGGATTCTATGAGGCAGATGTGGGTGAGCACTAGCGCGTGGAGGACACGACCCTCAAGCAAAAGGATCGACGAGGTCGTAGGAAGGTCGGGAAAGTCCTACACCCCGAGGAGACATTCCCAAGGAAGGTAAGCAATTTGGTGCCAAAACGGTGTGAAACACGTCGGGTAAGGTCCTCGGGTCGGGATCTAAAATTGGCATGATCAAAATCTATGCTGTAAATTGAGGAAGAGAAAGGCAGTACATACAGATGTATAAATAGAGGCGAAAAAATTAACTCCGACAGTCGGTGACGGCAGAACATTGGCGGCTGTAGGTGTTAGCTTCACCACCCGGTTGGCAGTTGTAGTATGATGCACCTTTCAGGGGGCAGGGGACATTGTTGGCTTGCAGTGCACCATAGCTTATATATTTGTTGGCAACTAAAATGCGCCTGTTTATTTCAAATTCACCACACTCTGCCATTGATCCTTGGCAGCCGGGCTTCGTCGACATCCAGCTGATTTCACGGTTGGCACTACCGGCATTGGCGGCAGCAATGAGTGTAGCCACCAGCATGGAGGAGATAATCAGGTGGAACTCGGATGAGTTAGCCATTATGAGGTTCATATATTCTGGTCACTTAAATCTCTGTGTTTAAGTTTCGCTACAGGGTGTTGAGAGACTAATAAGTAGATGGGGAGTGAAGAAATCGGTAGCCTAAAATCTTGTGCTCCAATTCATGGAATCACTCTTTAATTGTTTATCACTTGGCTAGAATCACGTTTACTGCAGCTAATAGTCTACTTCTTGGTTCCTTGAACACAAATAAATTTTGCATAGGTTATCGATTTTGTCGAAGAATGGATAGATGAACTCTAATCTAGTGTTCCAAGGTGAAGTTCCATTAATTCCAAGACATTTATAAATTGAAAAGAAAGAATCCCTCTTTTTAACTTATTTTCATTTATACGTTTTTTGTGTGTTATCACGTGAGTTGCCTAAACTCATGTTCTATTTCTGCCAGAAACGATAAAATAGCAAAAACTGGTTCTCTTGGCCTTATTGAGATTTCACTAAAAGATCTATATTGTTAAGAACTAAGAGTAGTATTCCAAACCCTTACATGAATGGGACATCGGCATTTTAACCTTAAAAGCGTGATTAATTCTAGAGTTCGAAATAGGCACCGAATCTATACATGCTTCTATTTTTCTGTTTTAATCTACAAGATTTCCTTGATCTCCAAGCTTCAAATCTCCAAGTTTTCTTTGGTATTTTTCAAATTTGATCCAAAAAATGAGTGGACATTAAGAAAATCCAAAACCAATTCCAAAACAAGTTTATCAGAGTGAAATTACACGAGGAAACACGAAATAATTTTTTTCCCTTGCTAGGGCAATCTAAATGTGCTGCCCTGGCTGTCCTCTAGACCTATTAATAGAGTTGGGCTCCACTCCTAACAGGGGCGGAGTTAAGATTGTAGTGTGTGATGAATTTCACAAAATTTTAATTGTGGGGACAAATTTGAAAACTATTAAGAATTTTTTTTGAAAATTTTGTACAAGATCTTGAATTTAAAATTTAGTGTATGGCTGGTGACCTCATAAATCTGCCAGACTCCTAATCATGTTGTGGCTAGGAAACTTGTTTTGGCCTTATTGTACACGCAGTCCCTTAACTTCATCACTAGTGAAATTAAGTTCAAGACTTTTTAGAAGCTACCATGAGACCTGATCAGGCGTTTATAATTCACTCCGTTTAGTGAATCACAATTAGGTTAAGGAAACACTCAATGCCCCCGCTCAATGATCAGGGCATAAAGCAAGGCTCTTAGGTTAATTTGAGACTGTACAAAACAATTATTAGTTTCTGCTCAATTCACTAAAGATGAAAAATCGAACTCCTAGATTATACAAATTGAGTAATATTATTTATCATCATGATGATGGAACATCGGTGATGTAACAATCCATTATTTTTCGCATTTCTCTCTCTCCCTCTCCCTCTCCCTCTCCCTCTCTCATAAAAAAAAAAGATAATTCTTCTTGTACATTAGGGGAGCCATAATGGTGTCCGTGGCTCCCCCCTATTGGAGGGTGTGTTGGTGCTAGTGATACATTAGGGGCCAGCACACCCTCCAATAGGGGGAGCCATGTGTCCATTACGGACACCATTATGACTCCCCTAATGTACCACTAGCACCACTCAAAATTAAATTGCTCAATTTTATTATTCCACATAAGCAGTCACATCATCAATATCCTATCATTATAATGATAAATAACATCAAAATTTTAGAAGCAATATTATTGTACCTCTTTGCAATTACATCCTATTGACTCATCATCTATATGTTTTACTCTCGTTAGATGCTCAATAATTAGATTATGGCTAAAATGACCTTTTCACTCTACTAATAATTTTTTCACCTAAGCTCACTTTTTCTTGAAAAATATTTTGCGTAATGAAATCACGGTCCTCGAATACTGAGCTTAGACTTAAACTATCCCAAAGAAGCACTTGAGCAGACTTATCAATCCATGTAAGAGGGTGGTAGACTGAATGCAACTACGTGCTTGTTACTTCGATTCTTGTTAGCACCCAACGTACTAAGATATTTGATTGTGTAATCTAATCTATTCGTTGGCACGTCAAGGAACATCGAGTTCATTATTAGTAACTCCTACTTTGTAGCGAATTTAGGTAATTTACAAGCCAGTCAAATGCATATTAATTTATGCCCATAATCATTCTATAGAAATTATTCTACACAGTGATCATGTCCATTACACTTTGAGATATATCATTTGATTGAATAGTTAACCAAATCCCTTGTGGTTTGAAGAAACCCTCCACTCCAATCGGTATTTTTTTTTTTTCACAAAAAGCAGAATTGAGATGAGAAATCCAACGTTTCACTAAAATTCGAATAATAATTCAGAACTCAAGTTGATTCTATTTCGCATCTTCTGCAGAGAAAGAGGATCAAATAATTCCCAATATAGTCATTGCGGATCGAATCATCCATATAATATACATAAGACTGAATGCACTAGTGTCTATACTTCGACAAAACTTGCATCATGGTCAAGATAAACCATATACCCTAATTGGTAGAGTATGTGATCCCATGAAGAATAAAGTGTCAATCTTTATTTACCGGGCCCGAGACAAATCATTTTTTGATTGGAATATAAGTTATATCTATCCATGATTCTCTAAGCAAACACGTAACTCATATTTATTATCACAAAAGTGATTGAAGACATTAATTGCATGTGTCATAAATATAAATGCAATAATTATTTGAAATAAAATAACTAATATTTTTTTGATGACAAAGTAAAAATGCTAATAATAGCATTCATGTCCTAATAATATTATATCGTTTTGGTTGTTGAAAGAAATATGTAGCTATGCATACTCAAGAAATTATTCGAGTATGCATATCGATATTACTAAAAATGCATAAATTCAATGTCACCGTAAAGGTTGTTGTAAGAAATTTGTAGCCATGCATACTCAAGAAATTACTCGGGTATGCATAGTGATACCAAGCATGCATAAATTCGATGTCACCATACTAAACCTACCCACCCTTTATGGTTGAGATTTATACCATAGCAAGAATTACTCTCCAATCACGAATCTCACTTAAAACACTCCAAATCCCTCAATCATAATAGCTCTGTCGCAAAACACTCTTTCATATTGCAAATATGTGTCTGGTCCTCGTTAAAAGCAAGTCAAACTTTTAATTTACTTTTAAGTTGCTTATTTCTAAAGCTAACCTTTTCTTGCAACTTTAGAGGATTGGATGTTAGAATAGAACCCTTCATATGCTTCACAATCACAAATCACATTTTTGAGAACGATGGAATCAAATCCCCCTAAACTTTATTTAACTTTTATTTATTAATAATAAAAACTCTTTTCACGACTTTTTTTTCTTTTAAGCTGGGCCAAACAAGTTTTAAGCTACATAGAAGAAACTCCATTAATGCTGCATGATTTGAAGGGATGATCTCATTTGTATTCTTTCATGGCAAAGACTTTCTTCCAAGCAGGCCTTGCTAATATATCTGCACACCAGGCGTTCACGTGAATGCGAGAATCAAACAGTGCTTTTATTTTTGTGCCCATCAAGTAGTTTATAGTGGGAAGATGATGGAAATCTGCAAGAGTAAAACAATCTCCAGCCAAGTATTTGGACTTCGCCAATCGATCTTCATATACGTCCAGAACTTTAGCCAGTTTTTCTTCGTACTCTTCCACCACGGCCTCGTCTGTAGTCTTGCCGACTTTCGGCTTTATGCAGAGTTCCCATGTGAGTTTTGCTGCTGCATTTTCATATCTCTGTGCTTCCACTTCCATCCACACACACTCCATTGCCATTTCCTTTGGATCCTGGCTTATGAGAGGTGTTCCCATACTGGCATATTTGTACGAAATGTATTTGGTAATAGCCCTCGATTCTGCATCACAATTTGTTATCAGTTATTCCTCTAAAAGTTTAAGCAGTTAGACATGTGATATCTTTGTGGGCTTTGATCATATTGAACGCACTCGTGTAAAAGCTAATGATAGGAAAGCAAACTTTACCAAAGAGCTTCAAGTCACCATCTTCAAGGACTGGTACTTGACCAAATGGCTACATCAATTCAAGAGAAGAACGTCAGTGGAGAGGAAGAAAGAATTTGAGTTTCTAAAAAGCAAAAATCATAAAATTGATATCAAGTCGATCGAGAATATGTCTTAATTTGTCGTACTACGGAAAATGAGCTTAAGCATACTTACATTAAGGGACAGAAAAGGCTCCCTTTTTGGCTCTCCAGCCCGTATGTTAACTGGGACGAACTCGTAGTCGAGCTCTTTTTCTTCAAGACACGCTAAAACTCTCATTGTTGCAGTAGAGAACAAGCCACCATGAACCTTGATCGCCATGAGTACAGAGTTTGTGAAGTATATACCAGAACCAGAAGTACTTAAGATGTATGAGTAGGGATTGAAAAGAAAATTGATATGGGAGTGGAGAGTACGTGCTAGTATATATAGTGTGAATTTCGATTCAGGGATGACAAGATTGATTCAACCGATCAAATTATTTTAGTAAAGACAGTTTGACCCAGTTTTGTGTTTGGAAGAGAATAATTTGATTTTCAAGAATACTGCATTTGGATATTACGTACTTGCACATGTCATTTGTCAACCCCACACAGTCAATATATCTTTTATGTCTGAATATTACATATGTGCGCATGTCACTTTAGCAAATATTATTGTAATTCACGTGTACATTACTTTGGCAGAGCCTGCTGTAAATTAAAATCAATTAATTAATTTTTCAATTACATATTTCATTAACTTTTATCAAAATATACTAAAAAGTTTGATTTTTATAATCTACACCAAATAGGGGCATATTTATAACAAGATTGAGGGTCTTCATCTCTTAGAATTAATTTTTTTATAAATTTATTTTTAATCACATATTTAATAAGACTCATAATTTTTATTAATTTTTTGATCATATATTTAATTTTTTGTTTTATTAAAATCTACTAAAATTTTAATTTTTATCCAAATTAAATAGGTACGGAAAGGAGAAGATAATAAATTTTATTAATTGTTTTGGATCATTAGCACAGTGAGCATGAATCAATACTCAATAGCAATATCACGTCAAAAATTTTGTAAGGGAATCTTTCAATTCTGACAAGAATACAACAACCATTTAATTGCAATAAAGGTCTTCACATTTGTTCATTTTTATATTTATGTCCAATTTTTTTTTTTTTCATTAAATTAGCACATTTTATATCAGAGTCGCTCTCGCTAGGCCGGTAAATTGCCTTTTATGTGTTGTTGATTATTTGATAAAATTAGCAAACTTTTATCGATTGTTTCCACTAGAATTATAAAATTATTGTTGGTGTGTGGGTGAACTTAGTTGGGGAAGACGAAAATTTTCTAGATTTTTTTTTTAATGCGTTACTATGTATTTAATTGTTTTAAGTGTGATTTAGTTGTACATACTATGCATTAAGAATCTAAGATGATAAAACTGCACGGTGATATAAAATGTAAACACAAAATTAAAAATTAAAAAAAAAAACTATTTGCATTTCGTACTTCTCAAATCTTTAAGATTTACAAGTTAAAACTGTTGGTTCTACATTGGGATATTAACCACTGATGATACATTATGACCCCCGATCTCGAACATCGAGCCCGACCATTGGCCTCCCCCACTTAGGCCAAATGTCTTACGGGTCCACCTCGAGCTCGGTGCTCGAAGCTTGAGGTCGTGTGGACCACGCGCCTAACCCCCCCCGCTAATCCCGCTTATTTCCAACTTCCTAGATCAGAACAACTTCCATCCCATCTCCGATATCACAGTCCTAATCCAACACAAATACCTACTACAAATCAAACTACACGAAGTTCAATCCTCCTAGGACTCCCCTCCCCCAGCGTCTATAAATACGCACCCTAGCTCCGCCATAAAGGTACGTCTCAATATATGCACCATCAGCATCTTGAGCATTATTTTCTAATTCCCTGTCTGACTTAAGCATCGGAGGGGCGACGAGGACACACCTCGACGCCTTTTTTCAGGTATCGAAGGCCAGGTCACGCGGAGCTCTGTCATTCGGTTCGGGTTGACCCAGGTACGAATTTTGGTAGCATCATTGGCGCCGTCTGTGGGAAACTCTACCAGAAGCCATGGTTAACACTCGCTCAGGACAGCTTCCGGCAAGCTCATCTGCTCCTAACCAACCCCCTGCTACGGACGTTCCGGCGGCGCAGGAGGTTACGTCAGGGAGCCACAACATCCCCTCACGACGATAACACCAGCCGCCTTCGAAGACCTCCGCCAGCAAGTGGCCACGCTAACTCATCTGCTACAAGCGAGAAGAACCCCCCCGATACCGTCCCCGCAAAGTGACAATATGACCAATTCTAGGGCCCCAGGAGCCGGGCCGCTCGAGGTAGGAACATCGGACATACCCCAAGGGCCCATCGCCCCGAGATCGGTCGCAATGAATCCGGCAGACCTAGCAAGGGTTATTCAAGAAGGAATCAGGGCTGGGATGATACAGAAGTCCCAGGCTGCAACGGGGTTTACCCCTAACACGCCATTTACTCCTGAAGTCTTGTCGTACCCCCTGCCAGATCGTTTCAAGTACCCTCGAGTGAAGGAGTACGATGGAACAACAGATCCCATCAACCACCTCAACATCTACACCGACGTCATGAACTTACAGGTAGCACCCGATGCCGTGATGTGTAAAGCCTTTCCTCAGACACTCACCAACGCCGCAAGAGACTGGTTTTCCACGCTAGAACCTAACTCTATAGCCTCATTCTCGGACTTGGCCGATAAGTTCTCAGCCTTCTTCGCCAGCAGCAAGCGCATTAGGAAGACAGCGGCATCACTCATGCAGATTCGTCAAGGATCCAGTGAAACCCTTCGCAACTTCATGGCAAGATTCAACAAAGAAAGACTCCTGATCCCCGACCTACATATCACAGCAGCAGTCTCAGCCCTTACATATGCAGTAAGGTGCGAGGCGTTCAAGATGTCCTTATCAAAGACACCTCCGAAATCGGTAACCGACTTGCTCACTAGAGGCGAAAAGTACATTAACATGGAGGAAACAATGTTTCCTAGAAGAGATGCTCAGCCGGTAAAGAAGCCCGACATGAAGAGACCTCATGAGTCCACCCAACGCTCTGATGTTTCCCGGAGCCAGCCAAGGCAAGAGGTATCCCCGACGTCCTTCACCAGATTGAACAGCACGAGGTCAAACATTCTGATGGAAATCAAGGACCTGAAGGAGTTAAAATGGCCTCCGAAGCTACAATCTCCCCCTGAAGCCCGGGACAAGAACAAGTATTGTGATTTTCACAGGGACCATGGCCACACGACAGAGGGATGCTTCGCCCTCAAGAGGGAGATCGAATCACTCATCAAGAGGGGCTTTCTAGGAACGTATGTGGGTCGGGACAAGCGTCCCCAGAACACTCATCACAAGGGAGGGCAGCCCGGCGACAAGAGGGATCAACAACCAACCGCAGGGACAATCAACGTCATTACTAGTGGAACGGCCTCGGGAGGAGACTCAAATAATGGCCGTAAGCAGTACGCCAGGTTGTACCCCCTCGTCTCGAGTGTAGATGTGAGCAAGGTGGAGGACATAACTTTCGGAGCAAAGGATTTGGAAGGCGTGTCTTTTCCTCATGACGACGCCCTGGTTATATCGGCGATCATCGCTAATTTTGAGGTAAAAAGGATCTTGGTAGACAATGGTAGTGCAGCCAATGTACTATCACATGAGGCTTTCGAAAAGATGGGCATCTCGACGGAACAGCTCAGGCCGGTGAAGACGCCTCTTCAGGGATTTGGAGGAGGCATTGTTGTCCCGGAGGGGGTTGTTGACTTACCCCTTACCTTGGGATCGGGAGGGAAGCAGATAACACAGATCACAGCGTTCCAAGTGGTTCGCACACCTGTGGCCTATAACGCCATACTTGGCCGACCACTGCTAAATGGTATCAAAGCAATCGTCTCGACGTACCACTTGGCGGTAAAGTTCCCTACAAGCAGAGGGGTCGGGGTGGTTCGGGGAAACCAGACTGTGGCTAGACAGTATTATGTCGCAAGTGTGAAGGAGATCAAGTTGGACGTCATGCAGATAGCAGAGATGGAACTCGAGCCCGATCATTGGGGAAGGCTCGCGCCGGTGGAGAAAATGGATGAGGTCGAGCTCGAGCCTGGCAGGAAGGTCACGATTGGCCAGGGTCTGGACAGCGTGACTAAGGGTAAACTGATCGATTGCTTGGCCCGCCATGCCGACGTATTTGCATGGAGCGTGGAGGACATGCCAGGGATAGACCCCGCGGTTGTCTCGCATAAGCTCAACGTCAACCCGGGCGCTAGACCGGTGAAGCAGAGAAGGAGACAGTTTGCACCAAAAGAAGGGAAGTCATTCATGAGGAAATTGCGAAACTTATGAAAGCCAACTTAATACGGGAGGTGCAATACCCGGAGTGGCTCGCCAATGTGGTCCTAGTAAAGAAGGCGAACGGAAAGTGGCGAGTATGCATCGACTTCACCGACCTCAACAAAGCATGCCCAAGGACAGCTATCCCCTGCCACGAATTGACAATCTTGTGGACAGTACCTCGGGTCACAAGTTATACAGCTTCTTGGACGCTTTTTCAGGGTACCACCAGATTCTGATGTCAGAGGATGATCAGGAGAAGACCTCATTCATGGCAGACTCAGCTATCTACTGTTACAGGGTCATGCCATTTGGTTTGAAGAATGCGGGAGCCACATATCAAAGACTCGTCAATAAAGTCTTTGCTAACATGATCGGGAAGAACATTGAGGCCTACGTTGATGATATGGTTGTCAAAAGTAAGCGGGTAGACTGTCACATTGCCGACTTGGAGGAGGTATTCGCAACGCTGCGAAGATACAGGATGAAGCTAAACCCAGCTAAGTGTGCCTTTGGGGTGGCGTCCGGTAAGTTCTTGGGGTTCATGATCACCCACAGGGGGATAGAGGCCAACCTCGACAATATAGAAGCATTGGTGTCGATGGAACCACCCAAGTGTAAGAGGGATATCCAGAAGCTTACAAGCCGAGTCGCAGCACTGAACAGGTTCGTGTCTCGTGCAGCAGAAAAATGTCTACCATTCTTCAAACTTTTGAGAGGCAACCAGAGCTTTGAATGGAACGAAGAATGCAAGACCGCCTTTCAAGAGCTGAATGAGACATTGGCCACCCCGCCGGTACTCGTGAAGCCCGAGACTGGTGATACGTTGCTACTATACCTAGCGGTCTCCGAAGGTGCAGTGAGTGCGGTTCTGGTAAAAGATTTCGGTAAAGTCCAGCGACCCATATACTACATAAGCAAAGTGCTCCTGGATACAGAGACTCGGTACACATTGGCTGAGCAGCTTGCTCTTGCATTGGTTGTAGCGGCCCGAAAACTTCGCCAGTACTTTCAGTTGCACCCAATTGTTGTCCTCACTAACCAACCTCTAAGGCACATACTCCAGATGCCAGATGTTTTGGGTAGATTACTCAAGTGGGCAATCGAACTGGGGGAGTTCGACATTGAGTTCAAGCCGCGACCAGCGATCAAGGCGCAAGCATTGGCAGATTTCATCGCCGAGCTTACCCCCAGATCTCGGGGGCCACAGGATAGAGACCCGATCTTGGCCTCAGAAGTTTGGAAAATATACGTTGATGGAGCGTCGAACAGTGCGGGGTCAGGTGCCGGAGTTATCATCACTGACCCAACGGGAGTAACTGAAATTCAATGCGCATTCAGATTCGAATTTGAAGCCACCAACAACGAGGCAGAGTATGAGGCCGTCATCTTGGCACTGGAGTTGGCGTACAACCTGGGAATAGAGAATGTTAGCGTATTCAGTGACTCCCAGCTAGTGGTCGCCCAGACCGAAGGCACCTTTGAGAAGAAAGACGAAAAGATGAGCCTATACTGTTTGAAAGCGCATGACCTACAAAGAAAGTTCAAGAGTTGCGAGATTACAAAGATTGCAAGAGCCGACAACTCAAGAGCCGATGCCCTGTCCAGACTCATGTTCATGGGAACCGATGGACTTGACGGAACGGTGCACTTGAAGATGGTAATGGAACCCAGTATCAGCCAGAAGCCCAGTGTAATGGATATTGAGGACAACCCCTCTTGGATGGACCCGATAATAGAATACCTGAGCAGCGGAACCCTATCCTCAGATCATCGACAGGCAAGAAGCATTAAGGCCAGGGCAGCGAGGTATTGTATAATCAGGGGTATGTTGTTTCGCCGAAGTCTTACTTTACCATACCTAAGGTGTCTCAAGCCCTCCGAATCTCTTCAAGCCTTGGAAGAGGTTCACGAAGGCGTGTGCGGGAATCACCAAGGGGCTCGTGCGCTGGCATATAAACTCATAAGGTATGGGTACTACTGGGCCAACATGAAGAAGGATGCATCAGAATATGTCAGGAGGTGTGACAAGTGCCAGAGGTTTGGCAACGTCATACATACTCACGCCGAGGAATTGGCATCCATCCCGTGCGTTGCGCCCTTCGAACAGTGGGGAGTTGATATCCTTGGGCCTTTCCCGTTGGCCAGGGGACAGCTCAAATTCGTCATCGTAGCAGTAGAGTATTTCACCAAGTGGGCAGAAGTCGAGCCACTGGCAACCATATCCGAGCCCAAAGTAAGGTCATTCGTATGGAGGTCTATCATTTGCAGATTCGGGATACCCAGGGTATTGATATCAGATAATGGGAGACAGTTTGATAATGCGCAGTTCAAAAACGTCTGCAACAATCTCGGGATTGACCACCGACTAACATCGGTTGCGCATCCTCAAAGCAACGGCCTCGTCGAGGTTACCAACCGTATAATCCTGCACGATCTCCGGACGAGGATTGGAGAGGCAAAGGGCAACTGGCCAGAGGAACTGCCCGCTATATTATGGACATACAGGACCTCTCACAAAACCGCGACCGGCGAAACTCCCTTCATGCTAGCCTTCGGCGTGGAGGCTACTGTTCCAATCGAGGTTGGCCTCCCAACTAAGAGGGTGACTGAAACATTCGCAGGGGAAACAACCTAACATCTCGACCTGCTCGAGGAAGTAAGGGAGCAGGCTTCTATCAGGGCAGCCAGCTATCAGAACAGAACAGCCAAACACTTCAACACTCGGGTAAAAGCAAGGAGATTTAGAGTTGGGGACTTGGTTCTCCGGAGTGCTGCAGCCGCAGGCCACCCCCCGGGAAAGTTAGGACCCGCGTGGAAAGGACCTTATGAAGTGATACGAAGAGTGAGGGCGGGGTCCTACAGTCTAAGAGACGCCTCGGGCAAACCACTCCCGAGGCCATGGAACGCTGACAACTTAAAAGTTTACTACAAGTAACTGGATGTACGACCAGGCTCACGACCCGAGGCTGTTCTTCAGTTTGCGCTAAGTTTTTGCTAAGGAACGACGACAACTTCAACATTTATCACGAATGACTGAGTCGAACGACCAAGTGGCGAGGGGGCCTGGGCTATTTCCGGCACGGGCTAAGTCTTTGACCCTATGAGGTACTTTCAATACGAGTTTAGTTTTTGATTCTGTCTTTTAGTTTTTGGGCTTGCATGCCATCAGGTTTACATTCGGTTATGGTCGATACACCATGTAAAGCATGCTATTTGAATGCAAGGATGAACATTAAAACAGCCTCTCACAGCTCAACCCCGAACACGACCTCCAACAAATTGTGTGTTGCCTCTGGCAATGAACTTTTTATCGTCGAGCTCGAGCTCCCCCCAAGCCCAAGTAATACGCCTCGTGCTCCTCACAGAGGACTCGAGCTACTTGGCCACAAAAACAGCCCAAGTAATACGCCTCGAGCTCCTCACAGAGGACTCGAGCTACTTGGCCACAAAACAGCCCAAGTAATACGCCTCGAGCTCCTCACAGAGGACTCGAGCTACTGGCCACAAAACAGCCCAAGTATACGCCTCGAGCTCCTCACAGAGGACTCGAGCTACTTGGCCACAAAACAGCCCAAGTGATACGCCTCGAGCTCCTCACAGAGGACTCGAGCTACTTGGCCACAAAACAGCCCAAGTGATACGCCTCGAGCTCCTCACAGAGGACTCGAGCTACTTGGCCACAAAACAGCCCAAGTAATACGCCTCGAGCTCCTCACAGAGGACTCGAGCTACTTGGCCACAAAACAGCCCAAGTAATACGCCTCGAGCTCCTCACAGAGGACTCGAGCTACTTGGCCACAAAACAGCCCAAGTAATACGCCTCGAGCTCCTCACAGAGGACTCGAGCTACTTGGCCACAAAATAGCCCAAGTAGTACGCCTCGAGCTCCTCACAGAGGACTCGAGCTACTTGGCCATCAAACAAAACTCGGGCTCCTTGGCTAAAAATTGGCCAAGTACATTGCTCGAACTCAAACGATAGGCTCGAGTTATTCAGGATCAAATCAAACCGAGTACAATGACCGAGCTTGAATGACAGACTCATGTCCCATGAATTTATATTCTACATTAAATGAACCTCGAGCTTACACAATGAGCCCCGACACACGCGAGAGTAAGAAAGTATCGTAAAGGTACTAGTTACGCAAAAGCATCGACGTTCCATTGATAAAAACCGCAATGCGGGGTCGTACATTACAATTCTTGAAGAATAACAAAAAAAACGTCGAGGTCTAGTCAAGATCAGTCGGGTCGACGGAAGTTTCGTCCTCGGGGCTCTGGGCTGCGAAATTCCCCACATCTCCTTCCCCGTCGTCATCTCCTTCAACCTCCGACGAAGATAGCTCGAGCCCGTCCACATGATCAGCAACCGACTTAAGTCCCTCTGCTAGTGGCTTCAAGTCGTCTGGCAGCTTGGTCCTAAAAAATGCCCGAGCCAATCTCAGGCCATAAAAGTAAGATTTTCCAAAACCCCTTGGGGAAGTGGTGCATCTTCTTCCAGATCCACAACCTCGGGGGTCCCCCTAACGGAAGAGGGTCGGGGAGAAGGCTGTGGAAGAGGCCCCGGGCTCTTCGATGACTGCCCAGGCCCACTTGTTGCCCTGATCGATGTCGTATCCCGAGCTCTCTTTTTACCTTTAGACGGAGCAGGAGGCTTCGGGGTCCGGGCCTTTGGATTTTTTCATAACGTTGCCCAGGAGTGCCGAAGGGTTGAAAGCCATCTCCAAATCTGAAAAGCAAAGAGAAAAACCAAGTGATTAGCCCGAGCTTAAGCCTTGCCTACATCAAGCATAAATGATAAGGGATCGGGCTCATACCCTCGAGTCCCCTCACATTGGCTAGGTCGAGGGTATCATCCTCCAGCAAGAAATCGACCTTAGCCGCCAACGGGTCGTGGTTGACTAACCTCAATCTATCCCTCTCCAATACCTCCAAGACCTCGAAGTAGGCCTGACCCTCATTGAACCTATTTTTGCCCGGGACCGACCACATAGGCCTAAAAGGGTGGTCGGGGTTCGATGGTTTTATAAAGAAGTATCTCTCTTTCCAACCCCGGAGGGAACTCGGGGTATCAGGGGTCCTAAATCCCCCCTTTGCCGACAGGTAAACGAAGCAATTGTACCCCGGCAAATATTTTAGGTCGTAAACCATTCTCAACAGATCGATCCTAGGCTCGACCCCGAGACACCTACACAAAATAAAAAATACACTATTAGCCTCCACCCGTTGGGGGCCAGCTGACCGGGGGAGATGTAGTACGAGGTCAGGAAGCTTATGAAGAACGGGTGTAAGGGCCACCTGAGCCCGGCCTTTAAGGCATCCCTAAAAATCGTTATCTCCCCCTCCCGAGCATCCAAAACTGTTTCGTCAGGTTCGAGCGTCCTAATGTCACATGTGGGCATAACCCCGAACTCACGCGCTATCTTTATTATTACGTGCTCTTTGTACATGGTCGCTATCCTAGGGTACGACAGGACAGACTCGACCTCGGGCTCGGAAGTTATGGGTACTGCCATTGGAATGATAGCTGTGTTATCGGGGTCGGGTTCTATATGGACCGAATTTCTAGATGTCTGGCTACTACTGCTACCACTCGACCCCTCACTACTGCTACTAGACATCATAAATAATTAACTTAAGAGCTCGGACACTTACCTCTCAAAGTCGCTCACCAATCCCTCTACGTCCCCGAACTCGATCTGCTGATGCTTTCAGTGAAAAGTGAAATGTGAAAGTGAAATGTGAGAAAAGGTAAGTATTTATAGGAGTCAAAGGGTAAGTCAAAGGTCGCCTGATCTGGATCGTTGGATCTGCCAAATGTCCTTCATCTAGTGTCGACATCAGCCGCCCCACACGTGGTCTACACGTGGCAGCCCAACCCATCAGGCTTGGCCCAATCCAATAACCACCCGGTGTATCTAGGCCCACAGCAACAGGTCATGTTTAGCTGTGGTCTCGATACACGGGGGCCTATGATGATACATTATGACCCCTGATCTCTAACATCGAGCCCGACCACTGGCCTCCCCCACTTGGGCCAAATGTCTTACGGGTCCACCTCGAGCTCGGTGCTCGAGTCTTGAGGTCGTGTGGACCACGCGCCTAACCCCCCCCGCCGCTAATCCCGCTTATTTCCAACTTCCTAGATCAGAACAACTTCCATCCCATCTCCGATATCACAGTCCTAATCCAACACAAATACCTACTACAAATCAAACTACACGAAGTTCAATCCTCCTAGGACTCCCCTCCCCCAGCGTCTATAAATACGCACCCTAGCTCTGCCATAAAGGTACGTCTCAATATATGCACCATCAGCATCTTGAGCATTATTTTCTAATTCCCTGTCTGACTTAAGCATCGGAGGGGCGACGAGGACACACCTCGACGCCTTTGTTTCAGGTATCGAAGGCCAGGTCACGCGGAGCTCTGTCATTCGGTTCGGGTTGACCCAG
The DNA here is from genome assembly GCA_019097785.1 of Fraxinus excelsior. Lineage (NCBI taxonomy): Eukaryota > Viridiplantae > Streptophyta > Magnoliopsida > Lamiales > Oleaceae > Fraxinus > Fraxinus excelsior. The sequence continues at coordinate 27,007,201 of CM032632.1, read as the reverse complement.
GTACGAATTTTGGTAGCATCAACCACAAATCAGCATGTACATTTCTCCATATGGTTCCTTGGAATTTGGAAAGCTTCTTAAGGATTAAGGAAATTGTGATAGTCCAGCTGGGTCATGTCTCTACCTAGAGGTGTCAAGATAGACGGATCGGTCAAACCCGTAAAAATCGGCCCGAATCGACTCGGAACCGCGGGCCAACCCCTGACTTGAGTAGGCGGTTCACGGGCTAAAGAGGTGTGACCCGATGGTTTAGGCTTCACGGGCCGCGGTTAACCCGCTGGCCCGTGAAAAAAAAAATTCAAAAAATTTTGAAAAAAAAAAGGATGTTTAAACTATAAATTATAGTAAAAGTAGGTGTCAACCTAGTTGGGATGTAGTTATGCTATAAATATTTATAATAGTAATTAGACATGCATTTAGTTGTTATTTGTTTAAGTTAAATTTAACTTTGCAAAGTTATAAATAATTCATGTAATATTAAATTTGAATTCTATGTAAAAATTTCTTGATATAATTATGAATTTATCATTTTATTCAATTCTTAGCTTACATTTAACAAAAAAATATATATTTTTTGCTATAAATATGAAAAATTCTATAATTTTATTTATACAATCATACGGGTCAAATTGGAACGAACCGTGACCCGTGACCCGGATGGGTCAGCGGGCAGGCGGGCCGGGTTATAGTCCAAAATTGTGGGCCGACCCATAACCGGCCCGGAACCCGCAGCAGGCGGGCTTTTTTCATGCGGGCCGTTACCGAGGCTCACATGTTGGCGGGGCCGACCCGGCCGGGACCACTCGGATTGACACCTCTATCTCTACCAGTTACCAAGTCAAACTTGCACAGATAGAAACTGCATGTAGTTCCAAAAACAAATCAATAATTTAGAGAAAAATTAAAATTCAATAAAAACAGATGTTAACTGACCTTCCATCCGAGCAAAGAATTAGTATTTTATTCTCTCGGTTACCAAATGCAACAATGCATTGAGCACCTTCAGGCAAACGAAACTGAGCAACTGATCGATCAGAGTTGAAATACTTACGCAGCATTCCTACCAAAATGGTAATTTGAATTAATCCCGGAGCCCAACAAGAACTGACAAAAATGATACTGATGACCACTGCTTACACTGTCAATGCACATTGATCACCCGACGGGAAAGCGAAATATATGTCATGGTCTCATAGACCTGTGCTCGCATGCACACACTCATGAATCATGGCAGCAGTGCACAACTAACAAAACTTAATATTAACATAATAGCACGTCTAGCTGAGCTTAAAAGCGAGTCAAACTTACTTTTAATTTACTTATTTTGCAAAACAATCTTAAAAGTTAGTTTTTTGTACTATTATAACTTACCTTAGCTCTTACTGCGAAACAGAAAGCGAAAGGCAGAATAGCTGTAGTTTTTTTCACCAGGAAAACAAGAAATAGTATACACACCAAGATGAGGTTTTCATGAACTAGACAATTCAATGCAGAAAACAATAAAAACTCCTTTCCGCGCTTGACTGAATTTTGAAAACCTTGGCTTTTTTATTGATTCAAGGATACAAAAATAGGTTAATACAGTGCTCAGTTTTAATGAAGTTCCCTTCTGTATGCAGTTTTATCAGACTTCTTCCTCTTGACATGTAGTGGATTTATAAAATTCTTTTATTACCTTAGTGATGGCCGTCTCTCAATTTTCTTCCAATGTCAACTACTTTAGGAATGCAACTGATCTTGTGAGTTCCTAATTAATCAGATATTTGATGCCCTTCATAAATTTTCCGCTAGTCCCAGGTCCACAATGAGAATGCAGTTTGCAATAATGTTTAATAAGGGGAGTACAGCGTTCAGGCCAACTTTAAGAAAGCGGTATACCTTTGATGAACGAGAGTGAAGAACTAGATGTGGTTGCAGCAAGATTTCGATCAGGTGGACTATTGGAGCTATCACTTCCAAGGTTTCCTAAATTAACCTTGAGGTTAAAAACATGAACGGTGCCCTTATCACTTGAGAATGCTAACCACTGGGCAGTGGGCGAGAATGCCAGGCTACAGATTTCGCCCCTCCTTACCTGTGTCAAATTTCCAAGTATTCTACCAGATCCGAGATTACGAATGCACAAGTTGATTGAGAGGAAATGCATTCGAAAAGAAGGCCAACAGTTTCAGAATTATCAGGGACAACTGATTACAAGTACAATGCAAAATATATTTTTTCTTTCAACAAGTTGACAAAGGACTCAAAATTTTACAGTAGTACAGATGATGAAAAAAACTAGTGAAGTACAAAATATTTTTTTCCCTAATTCACACAAGCACCTGAGGTGCACAATAAAAAAATAGTGCTAACAAGAACAAGAACTCTTCGATGATACAAAACGAGTAGCAGTAAAATCTATGTCAGCAAAAAGGAAAAAACTACAGCAGTAATAAGTTCAAATATAACATCTAATAGACCGATTGGAGGGGGCGACGATGAAAGAGACACAACAGATAGCATCACAACAATGCATCCATATTTCTACCATCTGCTTCTCCAAATATGAATGCACCAGCAGTCATCTTTCATATAAAACAAACTGGTTCTCATTTAATGAAATTATTACGAAATTCACTAAATCAAGTGATACACTCCACCTGAACTTTTACACAAACTTAGTGAAAGTGTCATTGCTATTGAAGCAAGAAACAAGAAATACAAAGAGTTCAAAAATCAAAGTCTATTCGTAAGACATAAGTTTTAACTTGGTTTCCCACTTCCCCGATCACAAACAGGCACTTCAACCATAAGCAGTCTTTCTACAACAAATACACCCTGAATTCATAACATGTTAATACTAACAGTCAATTACTTTTCACTAGAACACAATTTTATACACACATCAGTAAAAGTCTGATGAGGTCATGGGCATCCAAATATTTCAACCTTCCCTGAAAAGGAAAACCATAGCGGAGTACCCTCCAAGAATGGAGTAGAATCTAGACCTTTTAAAGCCAGGACATACCTTCCCGTCTTTCACTCAATTTCTGAGGTTGTATCCACTTGGGCAAGATCAAAACAGCTAGTACTTTGTTTATGTTGGAAAAGCAAAAAATTCCGAAATTAATTCTATATTAACAGGGATGCACTTTCAACTCCTACAAAAAGCATTCAAGATTTTACTCCCCTTTCCTCAACACGGATTTTATCATATCTTCCTCCTCAATTCAGTCTCTCATTTCTTTTCAAATGTAATTGATGTGGTCAAAAAAGATCTACCTTCGAATTCTAGGTTTATATTGATTCTATTCTAGAAGGTAGAACAAGACTTTTATTTTTATTCCAACACTTATCCCAACAATAATTCCTAAAAATAAGGTGATAAATCCTGCTAGGAGTGTACTACTACCTATCTCTATAAATATGGGGCATTGAATCATTATTCAGGTATGTTTTACAATTTTACGGCACATATCTTTTCCAAATTCTCTTTCTGACTTAAGTATCGGATGGGCGACGATGACACACCTTGACGCCTTTGTTTCAGGTACTGGAAGACCTCATTCGTGATCATTCTCAGTCGTCAAGTTCGGGAGGAATATGTACGATTTTTGGTATCAACAGTAATTAAGCCTTAAAAAGAACTTAAATCTTTAAGAAACCTAGTTTCGTAAAAGCAACCAAATTGTAAACAATTTCTCACCTCCTGCAACAAAGTGCCATCATGGGTATTAAAAATCCGAACCAGAGTTCCCTTGGTAGTAGCAGTGGCAAGCAGATTCCCGCCCTGTGACAGAGTAAAGCACGCGATCCTCGAATCATGGGCCAAAATGAACTTAGTCATCTTCGACCCAAAATACTCCACCCTAACACGACCCATCTGCAACCCAGGGCAAACCAACACAAACGACCCCGCCACCTCTGAAATAGTGTTAAAATTTAGGGTTTCATCTTAAAAGGTCAACCTTGTTAAGAGAAGAAGCCCAAGATTTTTATTCATTGGTCTGTGTCAACATCATTTATCGATGTGGGATATATATCCCTTAACAAACAGCACAGAGGCCCTTCGGGTTCGCAATGGTCTCAATTTGGTGCATCATCTTCAAATCTTTAAAATTGTACACGAAAATTTTCTGCTCGAGAACCACGACAATCCAGTCCCTTAGTAACCGGACACCTCGGACCGGAAGGGGATATCCCCGATGCAGCGATGCGACGAGCTTTCCAGATTATGACCTTGTTTAGGGGATACATCGAGGTTCCACCACCGCCGACGAGAGCTAGGCCCGCCAGGTTGTTAAACTGGAAAAGCATCTCCAACGTGACGACGCCTCCGTTGCAGTTAAATTCCCGTCGTAAAATTTCATGAAACAGGTCGCATTCATAGACTCGAAACCCCCGGTCAGTGCCGATCGCAAAGAAGTCGTAATCCTGGTTAAACGAGACATGAAGGAGCGCCGGAGTTGACCCGAAAACCCGATTCCGATCTTTGCCTAGGAGAACGTAACTTCGGAGATAAGAAATTCTGGAGATGATAGAAATATGAGTTGTTATTTTATTCATTGAGAAACCATCAATATATAGTACAACTCAATAAACTAAATATGTAAAAATGAATAACAATTCCTAAAATTAAGCACATCATCATAAATCATCTTGATCAATTTGTCTCAATGATTACTTGATTTCCTCCATCATATATTTTTTTGTGTAAATCTCCATAATGTCAAGATTTGTTACTGCTAATATGGAGAAGATTGTTGCTGTCCTCGGAGAGTCAAAATAGTACGCGCCGTCGTTCTCGGGCTCGTCATCAGTTGGGTCTGGTTGCATTTCTTGCTGATGTTGGAGGTAAGATTCGAGCATTGACGAGGGAAAAATCTGGTTCGGGTTTGGTTGGGAGGAAAACCTGGATGGAGTGGTCATGGCGATGGAGAAGGGAACATAGGCGGAATTCTAAGAAAATGGTGGAAAGAATTTGGAATTTGAAAGAATCGAATAGATGGGATAGAAGAAATGAATGCGTGTGAGATTGGCGGTGATAACGTTGGGTTTGAATGCTAAGTTTTTAGCGGGAAGCAGTTCAAGTTCAGTTAATCGACTAACAAGATTCGTTTTTTTCAAGTTAACAATTGAAAAACAAATTTTCATTCAATGATTATACTGATTTTTGGTTGCTAAGTGGATGGACGTCGTCTCCTAGACTCGAACTTGCATCCTCAACCCATCCCGTCCCATTGTTATCACTAGGGCTCGACACCTGTGTTGAAGGTCGAGTCACGTAGTTCAATAGATTTTTGAGTTTTTTTTTTGGTTAAATTTTTAGAAGATAAAAAACTTGAGAATTGGTCTCACACAGCGTATATCTTTACATTGAAATAATATTTGATGTAATTGCTAAAATTCTCATTAAAATTAAGAACGAGGTTGGCTTTAATACCATAATTGTTGTACTTTGAAAATATTTGGGTTTTCTTAGGGAGAGGAAAAGAAATACCGTGGGTTGAAAAAATTGATGCCTTGTTTGAGCCATATTTTAAGAGAAAAATGCAATTTTGAATAGTGAATTTTGAAGAATAAGTGGTTAAAAATGAAGAATTTTTTTTCGATTTACGTGTAATATTATTTTATTGAAAAATGTGTGATTGAAAATGGATTTTGAAAAAAATAAATTTTTGATAAAATATGGCTCAAACAAAGGCTAAATCCAATTTGTATGAGAGGATATATTGAAAATATAATATAATAAATAAATTACAACATGGATAATTTTTTATATGAGATAGTTCGACAATATTAAATATTGAGTAATGCTATTTATTCTCACTGGGGTTACAAACACAGTTTATGTGGCGTTAATGTGACATTAAATGATAAGTGAAATTAAATATTTCACATTTCATTTAACCTATCATTTAAAGTCACATAAACTGTGTTTATATCCCCAATGAGGATGAATAACATTACTCTTAAATATTGATACGTTCTCACTGCATGTAGTAGTAAGGATATCATCACGAACCGCGTAAAAAACCTGCATGCATAATATTCAAACCCTACCCAAAACTTTATCCAATTGTTCCTCACGCACTCTTGGTAATTTTCGGCATCTGACTTAACTGTCTAAGTGCAAACCACTGTCAAACCACCTCTTTGGATTGACGACCTCTGCATCCTAATGCAAATTCAATGTGCAAATAATGCATAGGCGGACACAAAGGTGATAATGATTTTACTGAATATCGTTCAGATTTGAGATCAACGGAATATTTGAAATTATTGATAGTAAAAGATTAGGGTCCGTTTGGTTTGTGTGTTGATTTTCAATTTTGAGTTTTAAATTCATTTTCTGTTTTAAAATTTCTAAAAACGCGTTTTATTTGTTATTTTGATTTTTTTTTTCAAAACAGAAACTAGAAAACACGTTTTGTTTAAAGTTTTGAAAAATTGTTTAATGATACTTTATTCCATTAAACTTGATTATCTAATAAAATAGATCAATTTTATGTTAATATATTATACACATATTAAAGTTGGTCAATCTTATAATATATTTTTTATCGCTAATAAATTAAAATAAAAAAGCTAAATTAATTTCAAAATATAGAAAATAAAAATTAAAAATAATGGCGTGGACTTAAAATATTTTTCTCTGGGTTCATTTATATATGTATATTTTTTAAATTTCTACTAGAACTATTTTTATTTTTCTAGAATTTTATAATTTTATTTTTTAGAATTTGTCAATTTTACTTTTTTTTTATATATATTTTTATATTTTTATTTGTTAGTTTTATATTTATATTTTTTTTAAAAAAAATTAATTTTCAAAGTTTTATTTAAATGCTTGTTTTTCATGTTTTCAAAATTTTCGTCAAAATACATTTTTGAGTTTTATGTTATAAATTTGTCTTTATTTTCGAAAATACATTTTCAAAAAATACTAGATCAAACAAGTTTTTAGTGTTGCGAAACTGAAAACGACTTGAAAATAACAAACCAAATGCACCATTATTTTTTAAGTAAAAAACTAGAAATGATGCCCAAATTTTGAAAGGAAAAAAAAAAAAGTACACCCACCAGAATGAACAACCTTGTAATTGAAACAATTCCAAGCGTGACAAATAAATATCCACCATCTCTGCCTCGTACGGATGACGAGATCATCAACCGGCGCCGTCGACGTTCAGGGAGACACAAGATGGAGCTTAAGTTGCTAAAATACACTGAATATATCATTGTCGCGTTTGATTTAGTTAAGAAAAAATTAATAAAATTTAAGTCAAAATTATTAATTAATTTTAACTACACATATAATGAAATACGCAATTTTTATAAAATCTTCAAAAAAAAAAAAAAAAAAACCTATTTTTATCAAAATTTACTAAAATTTTGTTTTTCAGTAAAACCAACCGGAGGCTATATACACCATGAGGAACTATAGGGTGTTAGTCCAAAGATGCTATTCTTTGGGGGACCCCATGGGATAGCAATTTTTTACTAATAGCGAGCTTGGTCGTTAAATATTATTAAATTCTTTTATAGCCTATGTTTGATCTTTATTTTAAAAAATTCCATTTTTTATCGAATTCATTTTCAACTATAAATTTCATGAGATTCATAATTTTTATCAAAATTTTAACCACACATTTTACCAATTTAAATAAAAGTTTAGTTTTTAGCTAAACGAAACGATGGCAAAAGATGTCATAATAATACAAGTCTTTCAAGGAAGTGATGATTTTGTACAATGTGAAATATCTTTTTTATAAAACTAAACAATAAATGAAGAAATATCTTTCTTTCTTCTTATTTGTATCTTGTTCAATTTACAATGTGAAATATGTTCGTGCACATTTCTAAAAGCTTATTTATAATCTTAAAAATCCCACATTGTAATACTTTGACAGGAAAAATTGCAAAGTTGGTCCCTAAATTATTATTCAAGTTGTAAGTTGGATATCAACTTTCATTATATATATAGTTACACAATCCGTTCACAAAGACAGAAATCATCTAAATATTTATTAAATTATCATGTGACCTTCAAATTTCTAGGTTGATCCAATTGTAGCTAACTACATAAAGTTAGACAGACATGTGATAGACACGTTATAATTTTAAGAGAGTTTTGAACAATTTTGATCGTTTATGACAAATCTAAACTGAAAGGTTGAGAATCAACGTACTCTTTTCCAAGGGTTGAAATCTCGAGATAGGGACCATTTTCCCCTACTTTCTTAAGATGGGTAAAATTGTACTGTTAGTTCACAGCATTTAAAAAGAGTAATTCTATCGTCAACTTTTCATAGAGTTATGCTATTTGTTAAAACATAATGTAATCCCAAGTTAGAAAATCATAAAGTTCAAAATGTAATCCGATAAATTACGATCCAAAATTAACAGAATCAAAGCTTCCTTCAAACTTACATCAACAGATGCATAAGAATCCAATTTACCTGTCAATTGTAGTTGATGAAATGTCAAAATCTTATGATATGTTAATTTACAAAAATGACGAGTGCAATGAAAACCAGAGAAACATCAACAGCTGAAATTCTATCTTTAATATAACACACCTTTGAAGGGGTCGTCTCAATCCATTCCTCAACGTCAATAATATACAACTTTTTTTTATTCTGTGCTCTGCGCGCACTGTTCAGCAACTTATTTCTACTTTGTCTTTATCAACAACTCGAGGAAATTGCCTCCATTCTGAGAGTGGCAAGTGTAAGAAAAAACCTGCAAACATTAAAATCAGAAAATAAATAAGATAAATAAAGAGGATGAATGCGACGGATATAAAGATTAAAATGCACGGCGAAATCAACCTGGAACTGCAATTCTCGTGCCCGCCTTAGATTGTGCTGGAACTCAGTGAGACAGTAGGATCGAATTTATAATGGTGAACCTGGCATGAACTCATCATTTTTCTTTCGGGATTAAAGGAAAAGGTAATTTTTGGGCGAAAAATCGTTCGAATTCCACCAACAATAATGGAGACAGAAAATATTAAATGTCGCCATCTCAAGCGATCAATTCGTCCCAATCATCTTTATCAACATCGTTAGGCCAGCCATGAGTTTGATCATGAAATCAAGCAGAAGTCTTTATTGATAACATCAACCGTGCTTGAAAAACTTGGGACAGTTATTCTCATCCACAAGCAGCCAAATTGAAGAACACGCATTGAGAACTCAACTATTAGAGCATGTATGGTACACAGTACATGACTGGGCAGTACAACAGGTAAGATTTTAGGTTTTAAGTTTCCTCTCGTACTGCCCAGTGCCATATAGAATCCACCCAACCAAACAAGCCATTACTGTACAAATATACAAGGGTGCTGATTTGATTGAGTTCCTAGTATGTATAATTTGGTGAATAAGAGATCCTTTTCTATTTTCTTCCTTCAACTGAAAATAGGAAATGGGAGAAATAAGAGACCGGGTATTGGCTTAGTATTTGTAGTGTAACAGGTAATTCAACGACCGATGGCTTCCATGGCAACCCGAACAAGCCGTAATAATCCATCCACATCTTGGAAATTAAAATCAAGTGCCTTTTTGACAGAAGAGACGCCCTCTCTAGGTTGTGTTTCTCCGAGTCTTGGATTAGCAGCTGCAAAAGCAATTCTAGATTTCCTGGAGGCTTCCATAGCAAAATTAACATCCTGTGCCTATATGAATTAAAACTCAATAAGTAGGAATTTGACGGAAGACATATCCTGGGGAAACTCAAGAAGTAGGAATTTGACAGAAGACATATCCTGGGGAAATAACATAGACAAGTGCCAGGCCATGGTGTGCAGGTTTGCAAATTTGTACCGCAAGTAGATGGATGTGAAATTGACAGGGTTGATGCCCAATCAAACCCTACATGTTTCCAGCTACAAGTATGAAAACTATAAACCAGATATGGTCATAATGGTTTGGAATCAATTTTTTATGGATTAAGTTGTGATAAAAAAATAAAAATAAGCATAACTCAAACGAGCACATATTTATAGTGGTTCAACCTCAATGTGACAGCTGTGTCCACACACTGCTGCTTATGGTTAGGATAAAGTTCACGACAAATATCTATATTCCAAAATATGGAGGGGAAACTATCTTAAATATTTTAAAAATATATTTGAGCATAGCCTCTTTATACAAATTACTGCGAGAAGTCTCGTGATGCAGCTGAGTAATTGATTGTACTTACATAGTTAAGTAGCCTCGTGAAACTAGAACGATTTCTTGGAGAAATAACATGGCTTCCACCAACTTGAGGCGAACTAACACCTTTGGCTAAGGCAGCCTTGTCTACAGTTGATTGGTTGTTCACATTGTCAACATCAGAAGCCGAAGAGGAAGGAGATTCACCTAAATGGTAATAATATTGAAAATTATAACTATTGCCCAAGTTGTCTCGTAAAAGCAAAGAAAGCATTTCACCAACACAAAAATGGCAAAGAAGAAATTTCTACCCAGCTACAATTTCAAGAAAATTGAGACTTCCATTGTATAATAGCAGTCTTTGGAAACACGCTTCGATTATCAATTATATTTAAGCTGTTTACTAATGCCAACACAGATCAGCATCTAGTTCAGACAAATCAATTGAGAGTCATCAATTTCTGATTTTCTAAGGAAAATCCAGTTCAGTTTTTAAGCAGCATTGCTGAATAGAATTGTTGTAGCGCAGTGATTTGTGTCATTATGAGAATAAACAAAAAGCATCAAAAAAGCCATAATTCTAAGTTATGTTCTCCATTGAAAAACAAGCATGCTAATCTTAAAATTAAATACTGACTGAATTAGTTTGAAATCCGATAATAAGAATATTTTGTTTCAAATTACCAGGTGGTACAATTTGCAGAACAGTTTGCAACTCATTCCGATCCCTGCTTGCACTCGTATGTGAAGAATAGATTACTTTCATGTATGCAACCTCCATGCATTTATAGGCCAGGGCAGCAGTAGCCATGTCTTTCAACTTTTCATACTCATGAGCACAAAACCTATAAACAGAAAACAATTAGTTGACGGAGAAGGAGCTGCACAAGACCTTACAAGTTTCCATCAAAGAAGTAACTAGAATATACTAAAATGACAAACAAACAATCTGAAACGACAGATTTAAAACCCAAGCATTCAATGGGTTTTCACAATTCTTCATTAAAAGAGAACACGGAGAATTAATACAAAGGGCAAGTTAGGGAATAAAATTGCATATCGGCCAATAGTTGAAAAACTACAAGTACATTTCCAGAACTATATATATGACATAGTATTACCATAATTACGTGCGTCTTAAGTATGTATGTATGTACGTACACACACACACACACACATATATATATGATTTAAATTATAGAATTTAATATAATTACACGCATCTATATATGTATATATTTATATATGAATAAAATTGATTGTGAAAATTAAGTAAACTTCCTTATACGTGAAAGATAAGCTAGGAAGATTCATTCTTAAATAAGTAAACTACCATATATGCGTGAATATATAATATATATAATTATGATTGATTGATTTATTTGTATGATTACTATAATTACATGCATCATCTATGTATAATTATATATAATTATGATTGATTGAATTAAATTATAGTATTACTATAATTACGCGAGTCTATGTATGTATGATTATATGTAATCGTGGTTGATTAAGTTAAATTATATGGTTACCATAATTACTTACCATCTATATATGTGTGCGTGTATAACTATGATTGTCCTACACTACACACAGAGTTCATGAATGATTGTGGTGTGGCGTTTTTAAAATTCTTGTAATAAGAATTAAGAACGATATTTGAACAAATTGAATAATAATTGATTGTTGTTCAAAATTGTACAGCGTCTTTTGTATTTATAGGCAAAACTATTCTCTAATCCTATTAATATAAGAAAACTAAATTTTGAAATGAAATAACTAATATCCTAATCTAAAAGAAATTAGAAATCATATTCTAATCAATAAAGAAAAAAAAATCATATTCTAAACAAAATATTAGAATAAAAAGATAAGACTTGTTACAATTAGATATCTTAATATAAATATCTAATCCTAGTCCTATTTACAATAAGATTGTCCTATATCACATTATTTGAGGTCAAGTTCTTTCGTACGTGTTTTATGAAATCGTCTTCAAAATTATGAGGTAAGTGTAGTCATATGTTGTATGTTAAATCGTTTCATACTTTAAAATACAAAATTCGATTTATGAATATGATATGAATCCTATATATTTAAATTCAATGGACTGGAGTTAGTAGCATTGCGCACGGAAATTATAGCAATGAAGTACGATTCTTAATTCCCGTGTCTCCCTATGTAACGATTATGTGTGGGGATTATAACCACCAAAGTTTGGTTTCTAATTCCTGTGACTTCTTATGTACATTAAGAATTCTTAAATTCTAAATATAAATTACGATTTATGGTTCAAATATTGAAATTTTATCTCATTATTTATGATTTTCCCCTTTTAAGTAATTGACGTTCGAGGTATTGGAGTTTGGAACTGGCCAGTGGTGGTATAATAAATATATTATTGAATATTTTATTGTTTTACTTCTATGATTAGTAATTCTTCTTTTTTCAATTCCTATAATTGGGACACAAGTCACATTTTTCTGAAAGTTAAGTTTTTTTAACGACTCAAAAGGAAAGTTTTGGGTCGTTAAACAATTGGACAACTTGCTCAATTGGTATCAGGATTCAACTTAAGTCTATCATTAGATAGAAGTCTTGGGTTCCAATCCTGGGAGACGCGATAAAAAGCCGTGAGGGATTAAGTGGGTAAATGTCCACCCAAAACAGACGGTACATATGATATAACGTCTTAGACACGAAGGCCGGGTCGTTGCATTCATCCTCGGACACGAAATCAACACAAAACAAATATATAAAAATTGAATTATGTGAAGCGTGGACATCTCAGATAAATCCTATGTGGGTAACTTACTCGCAGAGTTTTGCCGTGCTACTATACATTTGAGTTGACTGAATTGTCTCATTATGCTTGGTTCTCTCACTGTTTCCAGATTCTAACAAAGATGCCCCATGGAGGAACTTGAGGGCAGCTTCAAAGTACAGTCTTGTACTTTCAGTTGATCCAGAACTCTGCAACAGAGGACCATGTTAAGAAACAGGCAACAAATTAAAGCCAAACACTACGTCAGATTCAACAGGATGTGTCTAAACCTTGAGACGATCAGCCATGTGTTTAAGGGCCTTTGCCTCTTTTACAGCATTCATAGCAGCATGACTGGAGGAATCCCTTCGATTAGGACTTGGGGCTTCAAGATCCCAACCCTTGCGCACTTCCGGAGTAGGATGTTTCATACTAAAGGGCTGGTTTCCACTCACCTCGGCTTTTTTACCCTGTCTATGTGCCTTTGATGCATCACCGTTTTCAAATGCATCAATTGCCGAAATGTTTTCTCCATTTTCTTTCTTAGATCCAGACATACTTGGTAGCGTTTCAGCCTGTCCTCTCGCTAAGGGCGGCAGTGAGTGTAACTTCCCTCTCCCATTGGATTCAAACCCCACCCGGTCGCTTATACCAGATAGAAGCTTTTTGGATGATTTTTCGTCATCGTGGTCCCACTGAAGCTTTTGCTTTTTATCATGGCCATTAGTAACATCTAATCTAACATCCGAACCATTATGGCCCGCAAATTTTTGTTGACTTTCTCCTTTACCACAATCACTTGCTATTCCTTTAGCAGAATCATTCTTAGAAATGAACATCTTGTCCACCTTATCAGGAGTGAGAAATTTTTCATCACAATTGTTTCGTCTGCTCTTCAATTTTTCCTCGTAGGAATGCAAATGATCAACAGATTCAAGGGAAGAATCCGAAATCTTATTTTTACCTTTATCGATGTCTGATCTAGAATTATGATTTTTGTCTTTAGACCGCGAAGAATACCCCTTTCCAGACTTCTTCGTCTGATGCCCACTGTTCTGAGTATTTATTCTTTCTTCATCTTGGCATTCCTCGTTACTTAAGCAATCGACATAGACATTGGTAACATGTTCAGAATCAAAACCACGACAAGTTAAACTCTCTACCTTGACCTTACCATCAGATGGTTGACTCAAATCCCTATTTGAAAATTCAAGCACATGGGACTCTCGTGAATCGTGACAGGTGACGTTGCGAGTTGTGTCCTTCATCACCATTCCAGGTCGCTCACCACCCCCGTTATCTTCACCACCCCAAAACCTTCCTGGACTAGCCATAGTCAAAATCCCACTATCCTGAAACTCATCTTTGTGAACAGGGTTCCTTCCTGTTGATGAGAACTTATCTGCATCAGGATACCTAAAAGGGGATGAAGACACTGATTCAACCGGGGAACCTTTCATTTCATGGACACTAGGTTTGTTTTTACATGACCCAGAAACCTTTGAAGAGCTCGAATTGGCAGCAACAGAGAATTGTAGAGAACCCATACTACTTTTCATATAATCTGCAACATTTTCAATTTGTTGGTCTTTCATACTCCTACCTTTGTTGTCCGTTCCTACATTGCCGTTGCTTCTGCTGGTGTCTTTTCCCTCGGACTTGGATATTCTTGTTTTCTTTTCTTTCCCGTGGTTACTTTCATGGGTTTCTTCGACAAAACCCTCATGGTCTTTGGGATGTTGTTCTGCACTAGGCAAATCATGATGTTCATTCCCTTTCCTCTTTTTAACAGAGTCTTGATGATCGTATTGGGGCATACACAGTAAACCATCATCTGAAGTCCCCGTTTTATTGGCTTCTGGATTCTTAGCTGATTTCTTTGCATTGCCCCTGGAATCCTTAGGGTTGGCATATTTGCTCCGATCAGTCCCTACGGCATTATTTAGCAAACCACTACTTGAACTATGGCCTGCTTTTGAGGATTCTCCACCATTGTCAGAGGTCCAATTTCCATCGCCAAAATGTACATTCTCACTCTTAACTTTTTTAGATATTCTGAAACTCTCTGAATCAGATTCTCTCTTATTCTTTACCTTTGAATTTGTACCTACTTACACATATTAAAGCCAAGATTTAGAGAATTCCAGATAAAGAAGTTCAAGAAGATAAATGAAAAGTCATACTGAATTAAGATACCTCTATCAGAGTGGCCTTCTAGTGATGATTTTTTCTCTTTCTTATTATCCTCGTGCTTCTCTCCAACTACACTGCCAGAGTGACGCAAATGCTGATATGCATCAACAGGAAGAGAGTTGTTTGCTCCATTTTTGCCTAATAGCTTTACGTCATTTTTCTGAGAGTCCAAAAAGTGGGTGGGATCATCTAAGTCAGTTGAATTTGTCACGTCTATTGACCCATATTTTTTCTTTCTCCTGATTATATTTATATCTTGGGAACCAGTATTTTGTTGGTCTTGACCGAGACACTTAGTGTCAACTGATGATACTCCCAACAAAGTCCTAGCAGAATAATTAAGCAGATTCTGTTGACTCTCAGAAGCAGGGGCAGGAGCTGAAGTAGGAGCAAGATGGTAGAGCGCACGTAAAGCCTTTGTAGTCTGCTCCTCAGGGATACTACAGTGGTTCATTCCAGGCCTAGAGAAATGTTCAAACAATAAATTATTAAGAGTCAAGTAATCTTAAGCATGCAGAGAGAGAGAGAGAGCACAACACATTTTTTGTCACAAAAACAAACTAAGCCTAATTCCATATATATTTGAGACAAAATTGTTGTTCTTTATACTAGACAATAACTAGTCTATAAATAAAACACTGACAGAACTTACAGCCAGGTGAGCATCCTACAACGCCATTTATCAGGAAGACTCAGAGGATTTGTACCAAGTGGAAGAAGTCTCCACTGTTGACACCTATCACACTCGACCCAATCTTCTTGGACGAAAGGAGCCACTCTTGCAGGGGTAGCATCAGAAGTGGGCCCACTTACAATTTGAGGAGCCCTACTCAAAGCCACTGCAGAGTAGGGAGATGGCTTTTTGATTTTTTTACCATCACTTTTCTCCGTCAATGCACTGTGGCATTCACTTCTTTTTTCAACTAGCTGAGAGTCCTTCAGCCTTCTCGAGGAAGGCATTTCTCCTGAAATCGATTCGCTATCTTCTTCTTCAAGCTCAAGGTCTCCAAAGAAGTCCTTATATCTGTCTCCAGGCATTCCAGGGTTCCTCTTGAAATCTAGTGAATCATTTTTAGACGTCAGATTGTTACCAAGAGAGCTCTTCCTATTTTTAGGCATCAAAGAAGAATCAAGCATTAACTGATCTTTTGAAACATCTGAACCTTGAGAACCTCCACTCTGAACTCCTTTTGATTTCTTCCTGGACCCTGAAGATAAGTGCTCCTTTCCAGGAGTTGGTTTCACACCTTCCTCAGTACTGGATGCTTCTTTCAGAACTGCTAATTGTTTTGACGGATTAGTGGCTTCAGCAACAGGATCCTTTCTCCCCTTACAGAAATTTGACTCAAATTGAGCTTTTTCTGCTTTGTGGCCATCATCCTGTGGACAAGCTGTGCTGTCAATCCCGAAATTTGCTTTTTTACTTTCCCAAACCTTATCAGGTGGATGCAGATCTTCATCGTACTTCTCAACCCTGTCAGTATCTTGAGCAAACAAACTCCCCAATAGTTCCTTCTTTATCGGTCCAGAGCAGGTTTTGTCCTTCACGCCATCTTTAGCAGAAATATCAACTTCCTTAGAAATACCTTTTGTAGGATCACCAACACCATGCTGTGAACTCATTAAAAGAGGGAGTTTAAGAGTATTAGAAACAAGTTCCTCACAACCTAAAATGTCAATATCAGTTTCCTTCTTCAGCGGACTATCATTGCTCTTCTCATTTATCAATTGTGTGGGAAATGCGCAATGTTTTTCAGATGACTTCCATTTCCTCTGGTTTAAAACTTTTTTATTACTCCTACTAGAAAGAGACCCACTGAATAACATCCCAGAACTTTCCAAAGTTTCTTTGCGCGTGAGTTTGGATTCACTCTCCCCACTAAGCTTACCTTTTTCTAAGAGATCATCAGATAGAGGGGATAAGAGAAGGCTCCCGTGGGCAGGAAATGATGTCATAATCTGTTCCGACGTGGTAATGGTACAGTGTCAAAAAGAAAACCTCGTAATATTGGGTTAATTTACCACAAAAAAGAAAGAATCAGAA
The DNA here is from genome assembly GCA_019097785.1 of Fraxinus excelsior. NCBI lineage: Eukaryota > Viridiplantae > Streptophyta > Magnoliopsida > Lamiales > Oleaceae > Fraxinus > Fraxinus excelsior. The sequence continues at coordinate 26,990,055 of CM032632.1, read as the reverse complement.
AGTTAAGATCAATGTAGATGGGCCATGATTCACCTGAAGAATACTAGTAGGAGACTCATCTGGCAAATCCTGATTGTTACCGCATAAACCTTCACTGACTACGAGATTATCATCTAACGAAGATGATGGAGATACATCCAGACCAAGTCCACTGTAGATTTCAGCATTCTGCCTTGTCAATAAATTTTCAGCACCAACTTTGATTCGGACCTTCAAAGTTCTCTGTTCAGAAGGATTACCAGACTTCTTAACAAGGCCAACATTTGAAGTGAGCTCTTCAGCATGTGTAGAATGGGTGGAGACATCCCTTTTCACAGAATCGTGTATGGTTGCAGTCTTTCCTGAAGATTCTCCCGGCCTTGCCGATAGAAAAGCATTTGTCGAAGCAAATGAGTTTTCCCTACCATCCTGTATTGAGTACAACTCAAAGTGCTCAAGTAAACTAGAAATTTCAAGTCAGGTGAGTCACGTCCTAGTTCCTTTGTGCAGGAAAACATATTGAGCAGAAAAAATCTAGATTCAAACTTAAAAATTATCTACCTCTGAATGCTCATTGTTTGGGAATCTGGGCCCACTGTAGCTATGAACTCCAGGTGAACTCCTTAATCGAGACCAAGAAGGAGACCGTTGATAAGTTGGTAAAAATGAACCATAGCCACCGAATTTTGTCCCTGTTAAGCAATTAAAGTCCCCAATCAGTACTTCATACTATAAGTCACTGTAGTGTGACCCTCGAATTTTATGTGTTCAGTCTCTCTTGTGTCAACTCACCCAAATTCTCAGCCGAAACTCCACCTTCAAAATCTTTCTGGAAATGTCCAAGAACATTTTGGAGTTTCTCCCCCTTCAAAATAGAGCAAAATAACATATCAGAGATACGTTCTAATCAAGCCACCAGCAACGACTAACTTCCCCGACTCTACATGTCAGATCAATATCTAAAGTCCTAGTCTAGCTATCTTTGAAAAGTTCAAAAGCTAGACACTGTTTAGTAGACATCATTAAGAATGTCTAAACACAGTACTCGTCTGTCTCCTAAAAAAATCTGAACAAGATTCCATTAAATCCAATACATCAATTACCATAGAATGCCTTTTATTAGCATATTCTTGTCATGAAATTATTAGGCACGAGTAACTAACAACACTCGTGCTTTTCAACAAATTAAACAAACAAATTATAAAAATGTATGAATCGATCTAAACAGAAATAGCACACATTTGACAATTGAACAGGATATAATTCATAAATCAAACTACATGCAGCTTTAGAAACTGAAAAACTGAATTACATAGAAAAATTAAAAAGATAAATGAACTTACAATGTAAGAGAGGGCAATATCAGGGTCAATGGTGGAATCATCACCATCATTCTGAAAACAGCCAGCCTCTCCTTCTTCAAGTTCGTTTTCTTCCATTTCTAACCCTAAACCTGACAATTTTCCCCCATCTATACTACCCACAGAAATCATCAAAACTAAAAAATAACAATAATAGAAGATAAATAGCAAAAAAGTAAGCTATTAACAACCTCGAGTCACCGTTTACTTTACTCTACAAAACCGCCTTTAAAACCAAAAAATCTCAACGATCCATTTGATAAAATCGAAACCCCAGGAAACCCCACCAAGGATATCACCTGATCAGATATATACTACAATTTATTAACCTACCAAACACAGCTTTGTTGCATATATGGTATTATGTTTATGTTTACGTACAGATACACTTAGAGAAAAAAGGGAAAAAGAAAAAAGAAATAGGAATAATTTGAATGTAAAGTTACGATCTCTGATTTGGAATTTTTAGAGCTTGGATCGCGTCGTGCGATCTCTGAAGCTCAAACCAATGAACGGAGAGACAGAGACTTTTTCCCAAAATAATTATTTTGGTGCATAGGTGCCGCGTTTATTCTATTTTTGTTCCTTGTTAGAAATTGGAAATTTACTTCCCTTTTTTTCTTAAAAAATAATTACTGCCTTTCAAGAGAAAGTGGGGTTTGGGGGGTGGGTTGGGGTGGCGTGGGTTGTTTCAGGGGGCGGTCGATGGTTGAATTCTGTTTCAACAAAACGACTTTGCCTGAAGGGATAAACTTGCAGAAGACACCGAGCTATATAACACAATATCTATAGCGCGTGATAAGCACATTAGTTGAGTCGATCTGAGTATAAAATAAGAAAAATTACTTTAATTTTCTGGGTAATTGGCGCATGACATTTTTGCCCTTCACTATCATTATGCAAAAAAAAATCTCTTAACTTCAATTTTTTAGTATTTTCACCATTAATCACACGTTTGATTGCACAAAACGTCCTTAGTCTCCAACATTTTCATTAAATAAATATGCATAGTCAATTTTTAATTAAAAAAATGAGAGAATAATATTGTCTTAAAACATTTTATTTTCCTTCTCCATTCTCTTCCCCAATTTCCCCCCTCCCATATCATCCTCTTCCTCAACCCCCAACTACGTCATCTTCTTCTTCAAGTTCGCACAATGTTATTCTAATCACTAATCCACCCCCAAAACCTACTCTACACGCAACCCCAACTTACACCCCCCTCTCTCCACATACGCATACCTTTTACACCAACTAAAATTTTGAACTATCAATTATACTACCAGAAAATCGAGAATCAATGTCAAGTGTTCAGCAGATAATAATAGTGAAGCAATTGGGGCACACAAAATTGGGAAAATGGGTACCCAATATTTTTGCGACTAAGAAAGTATTGAGTCCCTGTTTGACATCATTTACTTTAATTTAGTTTAGTTTTCATACTCATTTTCAAACCACACACTTACACAATAAAATATTATACGCGTAAATTCAAATTTTTTTCATATTTTTTAACCACACATTCTCCAAAAAATACTATTCAAAACAATATTTTTTAAAAAAAAATTAAGGATGCCAAACGGGCTTTGATTGATCTCCGCGGCAACATCTAGCACCATTGCCCAATGCATACTCTCTCCCACCACTTTCTTGCACTCCGTCGATGTAATAATCAAATTTTCTCTACTTGACATTTACCCAAGTATAAGGACTGGATTGTTCGATAACCATAGTTAAGGACCATTTTTATGGAGACTAAGGTTCAGGAACACATTACCACATCATCTATTATTTAGGGGTCAAGTTTTACATCTATCCATAGATGAGGGACAAATACCATTTTATGAAAATATTTCCTTTTATTAATTATGGAAACTTCCTTATGAAACCTTTCCATTTATTTATTATGGAAACTTTCCTTTTATTAATTATGGAAATTTCCTTTATGAAACTTTCCATTTATTTATTACAGAAACTTTCCTTTTATTAATTATGGAAACCTCCTTTTATTAACTAAAGAAACTTTCCTTTTATTTTAAGGGTAGTTAACTTATACAATATGATAATTACCGTAATTGAAAGAATAAATTAAGGAAAGTTTTCCTTTTATAAAAATGGTAAATTATATATATATATATATATATATTTCCACAAACACGTGAACATTTTGACAGAAAAAAACATAATTTCTCCTACGTGCAAATTCAGTTTCAGATTCAAGATTCAAGGTAAGTAAAATATACGTATTTCAATATTCAAAACGTACAGAAATCAATATTATGCTTATATTATGAAATCATGGAGTTTAGTAGTGTTATGTACGAAATTAGAATCACGAAGTTCGATTCTTATAATTTTGTGTCTCATAAAGTATGTTCATGAATTCATGGATTTCTGTTATTATTTCTATGTTACGTTTTGGGGTGTCCAAAAGTTCTGAACTGAAACGAGCGGTTCTTCATAAGTTAAATACCCAAATGGGTACCCGAATCGAGAACCGATGAGTATGGGTCGGATTTCGGGTCTAGACCAAAAATCCAAGAACCGAAACTAAATAATTTTTTTATTTTTTTAATAGAATTAATTAAATTATTTAATTTTTTCTAAATAAATTAACAAATTAATTAAATAAATCAGATCATTTTATAATTTTAAACATTGGGCCTCAATTTTTTAATATGGATCACCGACATTTTAATATTAATATATACTTTTTGGTATTTGTATGCATTCATTTAATGTTATTCGACAGCTAGTTATTTATATATTTTTGAATTGTGCTACGTTAATTTGTAAAAGTTACGAATGAAATGTCATTAGTTATATTTATATTATATAGTGTTGATGTAAATGTTAAAAAATTTAATTATGGTATGGAACCGAAAGGAACCGAACCAAACCGAACCGAATGGAACCGAACCCGAACCCGAACAGTTCCATAATTATATTTGGACCCGATGACTCCATTTATTAAATGCCCAAAAATTTTGGAACCGAGTTGAACTAAACTGAATCGACCCATGGACAACCCTAGTTACGTTGTTTGCACTTATTGAGATTATAATCTCACATGAAATATGTAATTATTTTATAGGTAATAAGTAATCATTGATTCAAGCGGATGAGGATTAGACAAGCAATAGACGGTGGTTAATGGTTCAATCATGTTATGGAATTAGAAATGTTTTAGAATTTTATGATATTGTTTTGGAGTTTTTTTAAGGGTTTTGAATATGAACAATTCTTATTGATTTTCTTTATATTCAATGAAGATCCTTATTATTTCAATAAAATGTTTTTAGTTCAAGTTTTCGATTCGTTTCAGTCGATCTTAGAATTAAGCTGGTATTTTTCTTTTGCTGCTGTCATTTTTTTCAATGATGAATTTTAAGTTGAGTTTTGGAATTTGAAGGTGGAAACTGATTTCTTGATGGGATTGTTTGAAAGATGATTGAGAGATGAACTTGAAAATTTTAACAAGTTAGCTTCACTATTCCAATTGACATTACTTGTCCATTTTGTTTGGTTGAATTAATATCCTTCCATTTTGAAAAAGCTACTACTGCTCAATTTCTCCAAAGTGATCAGAATGATATTGTGCAAGCTCGGGGAGAAGATGGGGGAGGGGGTGTTTGAGGTAGAAGATGATGGGGGAGAATGGGAATTGGGAAAGAAGATGGGAAAGGGTAGAGTATTTTTAAGACAATAATACCCTTTTATTTTGGAAAAAAAAAACTACGGATAGGGGTGTCCAAAATATCCGAACCGAACCCGAACCCGAACCGAACCGAACCGAGCGGTTCTTCATAAGTTAAAGACCCGAACGGGTACCCGAATCGAGAACCGAAAGGTTTGGATCAGGTCTTGGGTCTCGACCAAGAACCGAAGAACCGAATGAGACCCGAAACTAAATAATTTTTTTATATTTTTTTATTGAATTAATTAAATTATTTTATTTTTTCTAACATTTTACATTGGTGGAAGATTAATAAATCAATATTTGAATTTTTATCTGAGGTTGCAAGGGATGTTCTTGTCATTCCTGTATCTACAGTTGCTTCCGAGTCAGCATTTAGTACTGGAGGGCGCATTCTTGATCCATTTAGGAGTTCTTTAACTTTTAAAACAGTTGAAGCCTTAATTTGTACACAAAACTGGCTAAGAAAATATTCTAAACTCTTGAAAGTTTCCCAAGATGGAATTTGCATTGAAGAAACAGAGTTCTATGAAGGCATTGAGACATGTAATAGATATATATATTATATTTTTTTTATCAAATCTTATTAGTTGAATATTTTTTAGTTTATTTGTTTGTTAATTGTGCTTTTTCAATTCTTGTAAAGGTTTTTACCATGGCAAGTCAAGCAGTAGCAGTTGATGATTAAATCAAATAGTTGGTAAGTATTAATATCTACTTTTTGGTATTTATATGCATTGAATTAATGTTATTCGACAGCTAGTTATTTTTATATTTTTGAATTTGGTTACGTTAATTTGTAAAAGTTACAAATGAAATGTCATTATTTATATTTATGTAGTATTGCTGTAAATGTTAAAAAATTTAATTATGGTACAGAACCGAACGGAACCGAACCCGAACGGTTCCATAAATATATTTGGACCCGACGGGTCCATTTATTAAATACCCGAAAATTCTGGAACCGAGGAGAACCGAACCGAACCGACCCACGGACACCCCTAACTACGGATGTTCAGTTAACAGAAAAGTCAAGTTGAAATTAAAATAAGGATATTTTGCGTATTAAGGGTTAAAATACAAAAAAAATAAAAATGAAGGCATGGACGTTTTGCACAATAACAGTGAAAAGTAAAGATAGTACGTGCTAATTACCCTAATTTTTATCTTTAAACATTTTTGAATAACTCTCTTTTTCATTTTCAAATAAATAAATTACTTATTTTAAAAGCAATTGTTACTTTGCCCCTGTTTGGTGGTTATTATTTCCCAAAAATAATATTTTGAATATTGATTTTTAAGAGAATATTTTGAAAAATTTTGGATTTACGTGCAAAATATTTTATTGTGTGAATGTGCAATTGAAAATGAATATGTAAAAAAAAAAAAGGTTTTCAACTAATTGTTGTCAAGGAGGGCTTTGTTATCAAAATATTTAACTTAGTCCATATTTGGTACACATTAAAATTTTCATTTTCATTCTTCTAATTATTTTACACATTTTTCAATAAAATAATATTTTCAATCATATCAATGATTTTTCCTTCTTTTTTAACCACACATTCTCCTATTCTGGAATGCATTCTTTTAAAATAATGTGGCTCAATATTAATATTGACTAAAAGGTTTTTCAATTTTATAACTTAATTACTCGTAAGTGAATTTACTTAAAAGTAAACTTGTACAATAACATATTATTTCACATTTGCGTGTATAAATATATCCCTTGTTTGACAACAATTATTTTAAAATTATTTAATCTGTATATTCATTATCAACGACACATTTATATAATAAAATATTTTGCATGTAAATTTAAAACTTTTTTTTCCAACTTTTTAATTATACATTCTAAAAAAATCACTATTCAAAAACTCTATTTTCTCAAAATAATGACTATTGAACATGGCCTAATTACAACATAGCATAAAAATTTAACAAAAATGAGGGATTTAGAAATCTCAACAATAAACATCATGGAAAATTCATTCAAATATATGTTAATAATTGTCCATACTTGTGATAAAATCGTTGATGAAAGAGATGAACGTGATTTATTATTCACACATAATTCTTAATGTTCATCACGATAATCTTGACAATAAATCCTTTGTAGGTTCATAAAAAATACATTAACAATTGTCTTTACGCGTTGTTGACAGGATTCGTAAATGATTTTTAACATTTTTTTTCTTAATTTGAAGAGAAACGACAAGAAAAAAGGGTTATTTTCTTTCTTTTTACAATTTTTTGGTTGCATTGAGTTTGATCGTCTTTAGGCCGCGCTTAAAAACCATTTTGAAGAAAAAATTTCATTTAGGATGCAAGGTGCTAAAAATGAAGGTTGAGAATAAGTTGGTCAAGTATCACGAGTTCAAGAAGCAAGGATTTTATGAACGCATAATAGAACTTAAAAATTTCGAATCCTTTCAATTAATCACCTATGTGTCGAGGAAGAATCCGTGACAAGGATCATACTTTTGATGGTTTTCAAACTTCGAGACAATCTAAATTTGATCAAAATGATCTCAACAAACGTATATCAAGATGTCTAGCCTTTAAATGAAAATCAATACGGAGAAAACACAAATGAAAATACGGCATCTCAGGATTATTATCATAGAAGTATAATCACTTCATCAGTATGACTAAATTGATTATGAAATATGAAGAAAGAAATCACGATTTAACCTCATGTGGCTCTTTTACATTGATCTAAAAGAGTTATGCTTGAAACCATTTATCAACTTTATAACTCAACATTTGCGAATAAGTTTATCCATCAATATAAGTGGAGAAACACGTCATAATCTTTTATTATTTATCCATATAGAATTGCTATTACAGATTTGTTCTCCTAATAAGTTGTCGTGTATTCATTTAAATGTTCCTATATTTTAGTTTGTGAGAATAAATATATTTTCTTTCATTAGAAATAAATACAATACATGCAAATATATCAATAATAATGATATTTGAGTCTTTTTATCACTCGTGACTAGGGATATTCAAGACTAAAAGCTTGTCAAGACACAAATTTTTTTTAAGTGAAATTGATTTTTTTTAATTTTTTTTTTTAAGAATGTGCAGTTAGACTGTGGAGAAAAAAATTGTGAATCTCATAGAAGTGTGGTTGAAATTGATTTTTGGAGAAAAATAATTTAAAAAAAAAACTTGTGGCAAAAAAGCCTCAAAGTGGTAAAGATGGCTGCTATTTTTCCCATAGCCGCGCGGAAAAATATTTTACCCTTACACGTGTCATCACACACTCCGAAAGCGCGTGAAGATATTTGTTTGACCTATCCGACGTGGCCATAGTTCTTTCACTACGATTTTACCTTAACAAGCTAAACGATAAACAACCGGGTCCCAATTTTTGGTGCTATGTGGAATATGAGAGCATTATTTGACCTAAATACCCTTTCATATATGTGGTCATAGGACGGACAGCAAAATGATAACATTGTAAAAAATGAATGTCAATTTTGTCAATTCAATTGGTCTGAAGAACTAGCTAGTATTATTATCCGTCAATTTCAAAGCTGTTCTTAATTGAATAATTCAACGGACACGTGTGATTTTTTTTTTTGCATTTATTTTAAGATCTGATTAATTATGACGATTCTTTCCCGACAACTTAGTAGGTGTCAACGAACCGATTGAGTCAAGCCGATTCGAAATTCAAAGTTCTAGTTTGACTCGAGTAAAAATGGTTCTGAGCCCGTGCCGGCTCGTCCAAAAAATCCAAGCTCGACCCTTTTACGAGCTGAGTTGGGCCCAAGTCGAGTGGCTCGGTAATCTTTTTTATATAATAATACTACTGCCTACAAAATGCAGACAACTGTAATCACTTATTATTTTTTAACCCTTTTTTGTTGCGAACAGCTATAATTATTAATTATTTTCTCAACCTTTTTTCTCTAAAACTTGGCTCAGCTCGACACGGACTAAAACACGAGCTGGCATGTGTGACTCGTCAGCCACACGGGATCGGCCCAAGCTTAGGCTCGATTCAACCGAGCCACGAGCCGATCGGCTTAGGCTTTTTTTGGGCCGAGCTACGAGCCGTCCGAGCCGGCTATCCACATTGACATCCCTACAACTTACCATGGTTGTTAAAATCGAGACTCAAATTGCAGAAAATTGATTAAAAAAAAAATCGTTATTTTGATAGAAGAATTAAGCATGATGTACAATTAGTTTGACACCTTTTGAGGTGTCAAAATTGAAATCATTAATTTAAATAAGTGTTGTTAAAATCAATAGTAAAATTGTATATCATGTTAAACAAAGCTCTCAGTCATGGTCTAAGTATAGCAAAATTGTTTGATAGAATAGTTTAGAATCAAATTGGAATTATTTCGTATGGGAATCATAAGATTCCAACAATTCCATGAATTCAATGTAAAATCTATAATATATTAAATATCATATCAAATGAAAATACTACAAAATCCTTTTTCATGTATGTATTCCTTATTATTAATTCTGAATTAATTAACATTATTATTCATTTCATTAATATTAATTAAAATTTCACATGCACATTCTCATTCGCGTTCACGTTCATGTCCTAACTATTAATTCTCAATTAATTAACATTAACATTCACATTCATTTAATTAATATTAATTATAATTTCACATTTAGGAATGTAGTTCATTTTTCACGTCCATGTATGTTAATTAACATCTATTTTCACTTAATTGAAAAGTAAATTATATTCACATAATATAAATGATTTAACATTCATTGTCGTGTATATATTCCTTGGTATTAATTCTAAATTAATTTAACATTCACGTTAATTCATGTATCGTATATTTCATTCATATTCATTTATGCAATTAGTTGTAATTCTAATACTTACGTTCAAGTGTGCATTTCATTATTTAAATGCATATGTAATATTCAACACTTATTTTCAAGAGAATGCATTTCTCTTATAGTTAAATCAAATGGTAAATAAAAGGTCAAATATTACTTTCATATTATTGATAAAGCATTTCAGAATATTTGCTACGTACGTTCAATTCTGACTAGTTGATCACCCAAAAGTTGAAAAAATAAAATTAACGCAAATGGGTTGGGCAGCTTGATTTCAAGAAATAATGGATCGAGTTGTGTTTCAACCCTTTTTTTTTTTTTTTTTACTTAAAAGGTGATTTTTTTTTTTTTAAGTTTTACTTTTAATTGAGCCAAATCAAAATATTTAATTTCAACATCCACCAATTTGAAATATTAGTTCCCAGCTCTAAATAAATGATATATTTTTTATTAGATATAATTTCTTCCTCTTATAAGTTATAATTATAATATAAAATTTCGTTTGATGTATTGATGAACAAAAGTTATTCCTAAATTTTCGTTGATTTGAGCTATAATCATTTTGGTTTTCCATTACCAGTTTATTGTGCATCATTTATAAAGTTTATGAAAGCTTTTTGTTCATTTTTAATCGTATATTTTAATCCAGTTACTTATAATTGTTAATTCTCTGTAAGAACTTTTATTTTAATTTTATGTTTGTTTTAAAGCAATATTAGATAATCTTCTGATTTACAATTCGATTCACCAATCTGATTCGCAAGATCCCTTCACCGATCGTATCCAAAATACAATGACAATACCTAAGACACAATTGACACATTCTATTGAACAATAACGAATCATTAATGTTGTTTTGAATTCAGTTTAACATACTAAATCTTTAAGGAACTCGAGATTTTATTTCTGATTTTCGATGCTATACAATGGAGGAGGAGAGCCCCTTTTTATAGGGGAAGAGGCCATCTCATAAAGAAGAGTCACACCATATGTGACTGAAGATGGTACAACCCCAACTATCTGGATCCGAACTTTTAAAGCAAAGAGGAGTTGTGGATCTGATATAAGCATGTTGAAGTTTGGAGAAGTCAATAAATTTCGAGTTCTTATAATTATTAAGAAAGAATGACCGAGTTATCAATAGTTGAACTCAATTTAAGATAGTATGTTACGAAATAGAATTTGTGGAAGTACAAGAACATTCTCGAGAGGTCTTCCCTTTCCTATTTAGTATAAAACCTTATATCGTCAAAAGGTAAACCCTTAAATGATCTATATATAGGTTACAACTATGACAACACTAAAGAAGGCCAATCACACTGGTAATCTAGTGTAATCTCGTTACATGTAGGGTTGTCAATGGATTGAATTTTGATCTCAATCCAAGGAAATTAATTGGAGAAGGATTCATGGTCTCGAATCCAATAATCTATTAACCAAATGAATCAAATATGAATATATGTCAATCTAATTTGATAACAATCCAATCCGATTTGTTATAAATAATTCAATCAGTAAAATATATTTATGACATGTTATTTGTCACTAAAATAAATACATGAGAAAGTTAATAAATTTAGAATAAAAAAGTTATCAAATTCAAAACATAAATTTTTTTCTGTAATTTCGGATCAGATTATCGGATCGAATATCCGATAACATAACAAAACATATATGGATTTGACAATCAAATATATGTTGGATTATCAGATCGGATCGAATAATTATTTTTTTGTTTTGATTATTTTGGACTTTCAGCTTTCAACAACAGCTGAAAATGGTGTATCAATTATAGAGCATAAACATTGATTTTGGACGAGTCACCATAATAATGGACTTATGTCATTTAGCACACACGCAACGATAATCAATGGTACATATTTTACGGATGCTACTATTATGTTGGATAAAATAACATAAATTATAATCCTCAACAGTCCCAACATTTCCTCATCACAATTGGATGAAATTATTACCAAAGTTCACAAAAATACATACATGATATTCTAAATTCTTAGTTCTTCAACAACTGAATCGATTTCAATATCAAGAGGAATACCTTGTCTACCGAAAGCTTCTTCAACCGTGAATTCATACCTTGGTCAATCGGTTCAATTATGACCAATAAATAATATGTGATTTAGGAAATGTAATTGTCACTCACAATTTATTAAATTGTGATCGAGAAATAACTTATGATAAATTAACTTGGTCATTTTTTATAATTAAATAAATCGTGACTTATAAAATTTATGATTCGTGATCGGTAAATAAATTGTGACCTATAAAATTTGTGATTTGAATAAATTATGACATATAAAATTTTTATTTGTGACCTAATTGGATAGAATTTAACCTTAATATATATAATTAATAAAATATATATCTAATTAATTATTTCATAAATAAAATTTAATTAATATCTAATTTTTGAAATTTTAAACCTTATTTCTTAATTTTGAAATAGATCATATTTAATCTCTTAGATATTGAATTTTGTCATAAATTAATAGTTGCTTCAAGCGACCCAATTTAACATCGTTGTCTTGATTTATTGGATATTAAAACCCAACACTGAAAAACAACAGGAGCATACACTAATGCAGAGTGTAAAGCTATTGAAAATATTTTCAAGAGGGAAATTTCCCCGCCGAGCTCCTTAATTCATTTTACCCAATGTCTCCTGAAGCAAAGTGGTTTGGCTATAAAATTATTTGATTTTGTTGAAAAATTGTGATTTCGATGTTAGTTAGGAAGCTGAATGTGATGAGGGTATTCGCGTTGAGATTGAGTTAGAACCTGAAAATAATAATGCTGTAGAAACTTTCAATCGGCCAATATCAAGGTCGACTGGAGGTCAACAACGTCAATATTGTTTTGAGGATGTTTTTAGCGAGGTCAATAGGGTTGGACATGACTGAACCCAAATTTCGGGTATTTAGTAAATAGAATTATCGGGTCCAAATTTAATTATAGAACCGTTCGGTTTCGGTTCCATTCGGTTCGGTTCGATTCCCGGGTTCCGTACAATAGTTAATTTTTTTTTATATATTACAACAACGATACATTAATTTGGTCATGATATGTTCAATCTTAACTATTACAAAATAACGTAATTCAATCTCGTGATATCTTTTATACCTCTCTTTGTTCAGTTCTTCATAAATTTAACTGTTAAAATTACAGAAAGAAGAAAATGGCGAGTTCATAAGAATAGAACGGTAGAAACAAACTACGGTAGAGTAAGGGATTTGGGTAAAACTTAAGTCAATTTGATTAAATTGGGATGACTAGAAATTGAAAATAGTAAAATCATATTTTAGATTTGGACTAAATTAATTAGTTAGCAGATATTTCTTAAAAATAAAATAATTTGACTTATTTAAGATAAAAAATTAAAAAAATTATGGAAATTCGATTTTTATTTGATTTTTCGGTTCTTGGTCTAGAACCGAGAATTGAACCGAATCCGTTGGGTCTTGATTCACATACACGTTCCAATATTTAATTTAAGAAGAACCGATCGATTCAATTTAGTTCGGTTCGGTCCGATTCGAAAGTTTTATCCAACTCTAAAGGCCAAGATGATTTTCATCTTCAAATAAAATTCAAACTTATTAACAAATCAAATAAATGGAAAATATTCACTCAAGATCCAATACTACAAAGTTAAATAGTTGGAGGACAAAATAAAGCAAAATTTTTTTGGAAACTTTCGTTCAATTTGCTATACCAATGAGCGAACAATTAAAGTAAAAAAAGAAAAAATTGTATACAATTTAAAGAATGTGCTATGTGTTAGATTAACTAAAACGAGTATTACTTTGAGAGAATCAAAATCACATTTGTTTTTAGTCGAAGTTTGACCATTTCAATTACATTCTCCGTCTAAACTATAAAACAAGGCTGGACTATTAGCTACTTTTCTTTCACCTTTTTTATGACGCCGGCTCACCTTTTCACTTTTTAAATACAGGTGACGCGAAAACAAGCGTAACCGATGACGTCGAAAGAGATGGGAATCCAATAATTTAAGCCCATGTTTGATACCATTAAAAAAATTGATTAAAACTTAAATTAAAAACAATAATTAATTTCAACTACACATTCTATCATCTTTGATCAAAATTTGCTATACATTTTGTTTTTAGTGTTCGAACCACATTATTTTGAAAGAATATATTATGAAATAATAGATTGATAGATAATGTAGGGCTGAAAAAGAAGGAAAAATTATTGATGTGATGAAAAATATTATTTTATTGAAGAATGTGTGATTGAAAATGAGTAGAATAATGAAAATGAAAATTTTAATGTGTATCAAATGGGCCTAATCTCTATCAAACAAAAGAAAATTACACTATCGGTCCCCAACTTATTATCTCATTAACGATTTGGTTCAAGTATTTAAGTAAAAAGTTTCTAACTTCTTATTACATTTGTTCAACTAATACTAACGGCAAAAAATATTCAAAATAAGACTTTACATGGCTCCTTCTCGCTTCAAATTTCTAGACGCCCATATAAAAGACGCAAAACTTAACTTCATAGGGTTATATGCGTTAGGCTCACACAAATACTTGAATAATTTCAGCCATGGAAGGCTATTTATGCAATTAGAACAAGAAGTTAGGGACAATGTTTTGAATGTCAGCTAGGGCATGTAATCGAAAATACAGGGTTAAGGGTCGAACAAATGATAAAAAAATATTTTAAAGTTCGAACTAATTGACTCTTTATTTGGCTTAACACGTATCTTTTTCCTAGTCTTTTTACCCAAAACTAGATAAGTTTCTACACTTGATTTTTTCTATTGAATCGGATTGTCCAGCCACATTCTTGTAACAATGTTTAGAGATCAACCTACGCAATTCACAAAATTGAAAACTAACTAGTAAAGTAATGAGTTGTGCAATCCTCTTAGAAGCAAAGTTGTATAATATATGAAAGTTAGCCCGGTTTGATGTACCTCAAAATCAAATTTTGAGCCATGCTATGAGTACAAAATAAGTTGACAAAATTGGTTTACAAAATATGTGTCGACAAGATCTAGACCAATGATTTAAAAATAATAATTTTTGAAATCAATAACCTTAATTTTGGCACTTTTATTTTGTCAACACATTTTGTCAATCTGTTTTACAAGTAGATTAAGAGCGTGTTTAAACCACATTATTTTAGAAGAATGTATCCTGGAATAGTAGATTGATGGAGAATGTGTGATTGAAAAAGAATGAAAAGTTATTGATGTGATGGAATATATTACTTCCTCCGTCCCATTTATATATATTTATTTTGTTTTCACACGGATTAAGAAATCTTATATAATGTTATTGGAAAAATATTTTTTGTCAAAAACGTTCCTAATTTACTCTCATTTAATTATCAATAACTAGTAGTAAATTATTGTTGAAAGTAGTAAAGAAATAAGTGTATATTAGTAAACAAATAAAGCAAAACATTCTTAATAAAAAAATAAAACTATATACCAAACATGGCCTAATTGTTTTTGCTTTAGGAAGCAAGTGAAAGTCAATTGGGTGGTTTTGGTGTCGGTAAAACCACGGGTTGCACACGCACGCACGATTTCTCTCTCTTATAATCTAGAGACATTCGTGTCTCGGTGTTTCTGTATATTAGGTAAATTTTAATAATTGAATCGGAAGCATCAAGTTCTTTGAAGAAGATGGGATTGAAGGAGACTTTTTATATATCACATGGCTCGCCGACGCTGTCAATTGACGAGTCGCTACCGGCGAGATCCTTCCTCCAGTCATTCCGGCAGAAGGTGTTCCCGGAGAAACCCAAATCCATATTGGTCATATCCGGTCACTGGGAGACCTCAGAGCCCACGGTCAACGCCATCGCCGGCGTCAACAATATTATCTACGACTTCTACGGCTTCCCGGAGAAAATGTACAAGATCAAGTATCCGGCACCGGGTTCGCCGGAATTGGCAAATAGAGTGAAAGAATTGCTCAAGGAATCAGGTTTTGTTAACATCTTATTTAAAAACTGTTAGAAATGAGCTATTTATACTTTAGGATTTAAATCTTGTCTTTAATAGGTTTCAAGCATGTGCGCGAGGATAAAAAACGAGGATTGGATCACGGCGCGTGGGTTCCACTTATGCTCATGTACCCGGCGGCAGATATTCCGGTGTGCCAACTCTCCGTCCAAACAAACAGAGACGGGACTTATCATTATAATTTGGGGAAGGCATTGGCACCCCTGAAAGAGGAGGGGGTGCTCATTGTTGGCTCGGGCGCCACCACCCACAACCTTAGTAGGCTGCGCCGTGGGGTAGGCCGTGGTGGTGTCGATGACGGTTCTGTGGTTACTTGGGCTTCGGAGTTTGATAATTGGCTGAAAGAGGCTCTACTTGAAGGGAGATTTGAAGATGTTAATAACTACGTAGAAAAGGCACCATATGCAAAAGTTGCACACCCAAGTCCTGACCATTTCTATCCCTTACACGTAGCAATGGGTGCTGCTGGTGAAAATGCAGAATCTGAACTTATACACCATAGTTGGAGTTATGGTGCCCTCTCCTATGCCTCTTACAAGTTCAAGGCAACCAGCGGATAGCCAATCACGATATGTTTGCTAAATTGTTCTCCATCGGAGTGAATGAAAAGAATTAGAATCTTATCTTTGATCTATTCCCAACAATTCTATACACTTCTATTGATCCATGAACATGATTGTATTTCACTTTTCACATTTGTTATGTTGTACTTTACGTAATTATGAAAAAAAAAAAAGAGAATCTCGTTGTATCGTGTAGAACAGTCATTTATACTGAACTTGCTATTACCGAATTGTGATTCTATAAAAGAAAAGTTAGAATTTGTGTTGCGCTACCTCTGGTGTACTAAACATGCTATTATGAAATTGTGTACACCTTTTGACATTATTCGATTTCACTTTACTTCCCCGATGTGAGGTAAATAAATTGAATATAACAGAAACCAATTTGCCATGGCACCAACAGACTCAGAAGCTCCTCAAATTAATTCTCTCTGCTCCATGGCAGCACGAGACGGTCAAGAAAAGCACAAGGATTATGTATATTTCGCGCATCATGAACAATAGCAACAATTATGATGATAAGCAACGGAGTGAGTTTGACCTATGTTTGACTGAGTTTTAAAAATTCACTGTTTAAATTACTTTTGTGCCCAACATGTTTTGAGGTTTTTCAATAGTTATTTTTTGAATGGTTACTAAAATGTGCCTGACTTGAACGGCTGTCTAGATGTCTTCATCAAGAAATGGTGTGAGCTCAAAATTCATTTTCAACCGGTGATCTGTTGTTTTGAATTGAATAATGAAAGCAATTGAATAACATTCTATCTATTGAAATATTCCTCCAGAATCAGTGATTTCCCTTTGGTTTAACTTCACTGGCAAAAAGCCAGACCCGAAAGATACTGAACTTTCTAAGGGCACTTGTTTCTGGAGAGCAACGTCAAGGAGTTGCTTTAAGATTTCCATACCATACATTAATTCTAGAAAACATGGCTTTGCATTGCATTATAGTTTTATGTCCTGCAATTTTCTGCACAAGCACCAGGGGAAACTACTTCTAGAGCTTGTCAATTTCAAAGCAACACAAAAGGAAGCAAAGCTAAAAAATGTTGCCATAAGTAAGGTTTGCTTTATTTCAAAGGTGCATTAAGAGATCAATCGCAACTCTGTAGATAATATTTTAGCAAGTAATTCTATTTAGACGACAAACAAAGCCTCGTTCACCAGTAAGTTTTTGACTAATACTATACAAGACCTACAGTTGAGACGCACACAATAGAACAAATAAAAGCTTTAGATGATTGAAACCGGAAGGATCGATATCTTTGAAATGACATGCGAGAAGTTTTACATATTTTTAAATTATGATCAAGAAAATTTGAAAACCTTGAGCTTCATCTCAAGCTCTTTGATCTGATTGGTTAAGCTTTCAATTTCAAAATATCATTTCGGCCATGCCTTCATCGTCACCCACCACTTTTGCTAAAAGCTGGGACAGAAAGAAATGCATTTAGTGAGCACGATAAGTGTAACTTATCTGAAGTACTCTTAAATGAAGAATTTGTGTTAATATAATCTATTGTGTTGATTATTATTATTATTATTTTTTGGTTAGTTTTCATATTTTAGGTTTTATTAGTTTGATTTTGCTATCTCGACTCTTTCTCGACCGTGTTGTTTTGCTGCTACACGTTTCAGCCTTCTCTTCTATTCTCTAATATGGGTAGGTATAAAAATGCAAATTCCAATTCATATTTGCAAAACTGAGAGTAAGTACTACACTGTCACATTACTTAGTTAAATAAAATGAAAAAAAAAAAAAAAAAAAACAGATACACAATGGAAGGTAAAAATTATAGTAGTTTTCCCTTAACAGGTATTAACTACTAACAATAAAGATGCTAAATCCATATGGCTTTAGCCTTCTTGAGCAAGGGGACTAGTTTGCCCTTAACATGAAGACTCATAATCTCATTGGCCCCTCCAGTCAATTCCTGTCCAATGAACACAGTTGGTATAGTTGGCCTTGGTCCGGATGCCTGGAGTGCCGTTTCCAGTTGCTGTCCATTGGGAAGTTCATCAAGTTCATAAACTGTAGGGTTTGCACCAAAACTGCATATAAGTGTTTTTATGGAGTGGCACATACAACAAGAGCTTTTGCTGAATATCACCACTGGCTTTTCTGTTGTCAATCTCATTACTGCATCCATTACTCGACCTCGGAAAAACCTAATGGAAAGTAGTTGAAAAACCCGACTCGAAAAGCACGAAAACCAATGAGAAATAGTTGAAAATTGAGAAAGAAGTTTGATATGCAAGATCAAGACTTGTGTACGGTTGATGTTTAGAAACTCTTACCACTTATGGAGTTTATATATACCAGAGAAGGTGGTGGATTTAGACTTATGTGACAACAAAAAATGTGCATTATTTCCAAAAAGATATTTCTTAGATACCCACGTGTTTCACTGATTATTATGGACAAGTTGCATTGCATATGACAAGACTGATGATATGGAAGAATGCCTTAATGCTAATGTACACATGAATTTATCTACTCTACAAGGTTTTGGATCACAGATTTTGTACAGATTATCTCACATGAGGTGGGTCCCCACCTCATTAAACCCCCCCCCCCCCCACCTCCAAAAAAATATATGTTAAAACACCCCCACCCCCTCTCACATTGCTGTGCTAGGTCTTTTACCGACCTGGCATAGCAGTTCGGTTCATGTACACATTCTCAAAACACTCATGCTTCATGTACAGAACCCCCACCGACAATTCACGGGGGTGGGTAATTTTTTTTTTTTTTGGGTACTCTTATTGAGGTCATGTGATAGGGTGTAAAGGGGGTTAATTCTTCTCCAAAGACATATATGTCACAACAAGAAGTTGGTACTTGTTTAATGAATTCGGTACGACTATTGGTGTTCATTACTCTTGAATCGGTTCTTCTAAAAGTAGACATTTAGAGAAATGATACATGTATTCATTTAATTTTGCCTCCGATATGCTCCTAACTAAACTCATTTTTTTTTCATCAAAGACAATAATACAAAGTTTTGATGATAGGTGGCGTTGCGACTTGAAGTAATTGAGATCTTAATTTGTGTGCTATGACAACGAATCAAATTATCTAAAACTTTAGTTGATAGAGATCCGACAACAATAATGTAACAAGACCTATTCTCAAAAACATGGAGTCGGTATATGAATTCTTTTTCACCATTTGGTTCACTTAAATTATTATGAAATTAATAGCCGTTTACACACTACTGTAATTACATTTCGTAAATGAGCAATCACTTTGTGTTTGTGTGTGTGAAAAGAATTCTAATTGACTTCATTCTAAAGTTTCAGGTGATGTGTAAAAATATGTTTAGTGTTAATCCAATTGGTGACCTTTTTCTAAAATACTGATTATAATCTAGTACATTAAAAAAAATGTAAAAGAACACTACTATTATATATCCTTATCATCCTTGTGAAAAGGTTCCGATTTAAGCATCAAATATTAATGTCGGTTATTTATTGGAAAAGTAAAAAATAAAGCTAATCAATAAACAAATGTGTGGTCGGTCATTAAGATTCTTCATTACTTTGGTAATGCCACGTTGGAGAATTATTTAGTCAATAAACAAAGCTAATTAAATCGATGACTAATTCACTAATTTTGTTTAGGGATTATCAAGAAAAGTTGATTTAATTTTCATTATGTGTGGAGGAGGATTAAAGATGTTTGGATATTGTTACATGTACATCACGAGATACATAATGGTTACATAATGTCATACTGTACTCTATCATTTGTCAGTTTAAAATACAGTCAACTTTTTCATTCAATTTTTTTTCTTCCACATCATATTATGTAATCCCTTATGTATAATTTTGATATACGGGGTAGTAAAATCCAAGATGTTTGGCATTATTATAATGGTCAAACTTTTGTTAATTTCAAGACCACATTATTTTGGAAGAATGTATTATGGAATAGTAGATTGATGGTAAATGTATGGTTGAAAAAAAAAAGGAAAAATGATTGATGTGATGAAAAATATTATTTTATCGAAAAATGTGTGGTTGAAAACGAGTAGAAGAATGAAAATGAAAATTTTAATGTGTACCAAACAGGGGCTCAATCTTTTAATTAAAGTCATGTTTGTTTCGGATTAAAATCAAATTTTAATCTAAGTCAAAGTCAAATAATCAATATTAACCCTATCTTTTACGGGTCCCACAACTTTTCAACCACACATTTCAAATTTTTTTATCTTTATCTATTGAAAATCAAATTTTAATCCCCACCAAACACTCATTAAATCACAGGGTTGTTTGGAATATTTTATAATATTAAAAATAAGAACGTACAAAAACTGAAGAGCAGGGATGGAGATAAGGAGACAGCCCGGGCTAATTCTTCTTCTTCTTTTTTTTTTTTTTTTTAATTCATAAACATAAAAAAATTTATATAAATTTTCTCTTCTATGTATCAACTGCAAAAATATTTTTGTCCTCTCGTGACATGACCTCCAACTAATAGAGTACAAACATTATCACTCTCTTTGTGATCACGCGTTATTCGCAGAAGAGATTATCGAAATTTTCAGATAATGAACTTTAAAATTATGCGTTCGATACAATTTTGAGGATTAGACATACAAGGGAATATGGATCACATTTGACACAAATTTAAGGATGACAAGTATGCCACGCTAAACCTATTTTGTACTTGTTTGTCACAATTTATGAGGAAAAATGATGTTACAAAGATATCAATATCACATCTCACAGTGTATACACGACGGATGTCATAAAATATAATTCGGAGAAATAGTGACATGATCAATGTGTTATAGATCACAAGTAAATTTTATACAAATCGAAGATTATACAACGATGGTCCTTATTGACTTATTGTTGCGTTCACCGGTCATGATAGAAGAACGAGATAAATGAATGAATATGGAGTCGTAATAACTACTTTCTTGAAATGTAGGGTGGAATATGATGAGAGAGAAATATATATAGATATATTTCACGTTTTGTCCTTACATTTTGGTCACCCTCTTTACCTTATACTAGTCAACGTTAAATGTGCATTGCGCGTTATTATGAAGTACTTTATGAGTGCTGTAAATGAAATATTCAAATATGGTTGAATGTTAATTAATTTAGAATTAATATCGGGGAATATATAGGTGGCAATGAATTTTAAATCATTTATTTAATTTTCAATTAAGTAAAATTGAATTTTAATTTGCATACATGGACATGAGTAATGAAATGTATTCTTGAATATGAAATTCTAATCAACTTCTAATCAGAATTAATAATACTAAAATGATGAATATTTATTAAATGAATGTTAATATTAATTAATAGAAAATTAATAACAAAAATTCATATATTAATGAAAGTACACAAGTGAATTGAATATGTCAAGTGTACATGTACATTGATAGTTTTTATATGGTTAAATAAATTAAATACACATTGAAAAACGAAACATAAGGTATTATTGAAATAACTGAATTATAGTAGGCAAGAATTGTCTAAAAAATGATTCTTATTTGATTTGATATATTATAGATAAATTTGTTATTACTTTTCAAATTAAATTGTGAATTATAATTTGATTTTGCATATCATTGGGCTTTAAACGGGCTGGAAGGTTAACCAAATGGTTCGTCCAATCAACTAAAAATGGTCCATCCATGTTCAAAATATCCTCTTGAGTTTTTCTGTTGGGCCTGTGACTTAATAGGGGTAGGGTTTTGAAAAGGGAAAAATTCGTATATAAGAGATTAATTATGACACATTTCAAAAATTAAGAAATTAAGGTTTAAAATTTTAAAAGTCAGATTTTTTTTTAAATTTTATTTCTAAACTAATTAATCAAACATATATTTTATTAATTAAGTATATTAAGATCACAATTCTATACAATTTGGTCATAAATTATAATTAATTGATCACAATAAAAAAAAAATATAATTTAAAATTGTTTTACAATCACAAATAAAAAATTTATAGGTCACAATTTACTCATCAATCAAAAATTTATCAAATTAATAAGTCACATTATTCATTAGTCACAAATCACAAATTTTACAAGTCACAACTTATTTTATGGTCACAAAATATCGAATTAGTTAGTCAAAAATTAATTTAAGATCACAACTTATCAAATTAATAGGTCACAATTTATTTATGGATAACATATTATCAAATTAATTGATCATAAATTATTTTTCGATTATAAATAATTTTTTTTTATAAATCACAATTTATTTATTAGTCACAAATCACAAATTTATATGTCATAATTTATTTCAAGATCACAAATTACAACTTATTTCATGGTTGCAAATTATTACAAGTCACAACTTATTTTATGGTCACAAAATATCTAATTAGTTAGTCAAAAATTAATTTTCGATCACAACTTATCAAATTAATAGGTCACAATTTATTTATCGATAACATATTATCAGATTAATTGGTCATAAATTATTTTTCGATTACAAATAATTTTTTTTTTATAAATCACAATTTATTTATTAATCAAAAATCAAAAATTTATATGTTATAATTTATTTCAAGATCACAAATTACAATTTATTTCATGGTTACAAATTATTAAATTAATTGGTCACAATTGACCAAATTCTAAATCACAATTACAAATTTAATCGTAATCACACATTCTTCTATATCACATATTATTTATTGATCACAACACTCAAATATTCCGACCCCCACTCCCACCCACATAACACTCCCCCTACCACCATGAGCACCATCGCCTCTAGAACCACCACTGCCTCGCGAGCATCACCACGATACCTGCAAAACCACCACACCATCGCCGTACACACAACACACCACCACTGACACCAACGCCGCCACAACCCTCTCCTTTATCTTCATCTATACTACACCGCAACCACCACCCATACCAAAAAAAGGAATAACTCAAACTCTTATAAATTAGCCTAAATTTTCATCTTTATTTGATATGTGATTATATCCTTTTAACACCTATCGCCTACATCCCTCAAGCTAGGGGCAAGGATTCACCTCACTTTTGCCACCTTCTTGGATTCCCTAGGTGGTCCAACAACTTGAGAGAAAAGATACTGTTAAAAGATCCACAACCGAATTTTCATGATTATAGAGAATCACGATTCATACTTTTACATGGGTGATGAAGAAGAGTGGATCAAAGATAGAGAACTAATAAAAAAAAACCTGATGCAATTTTTGCTCAATCCTGTTGGAAAGTGAAAAAATGTTATCTCTCTCTCTCTCTCCCCTTAGCGTACTC
Organism: Fraxinus excelsior; assembly: GCA_019097785.1. NCBI lineage: Eukaryota > Viridiplantae > Streptophyta > Magnoliopsida > Lamiales > Oleaceae > Fraxinus > Fraxinus excelsior. The sequence continues at coordinate 26,966,330 of CM032632.1, read as the reverse complement.
AAATTCTTCATAATCATAACCCAAGGAAATGCATTGTTTTTCCATCAAAATTGGACCTTTCGTCTTTTGGAGCATGAACAAATGTTCTGCAACAAAAAATACTCGAATGATCATAAGAAATATCTTTTTTTCGTCCGAACTCTATTCATAATATTATTGTCTAAAATTGATGTAATTCAATAGGCGCAACACCTTCATGTAACAATATTATGACATGCTTGATAGGTTGATTGATGAAAACTTGGACATTATTAGAGAATGTTTTACTGTCTGCTCTATACAAAAAAAATACACACACTCGCTCTCAGTGTCTTTCATTTCATAAAAACTCTCCTTTTAATTTAAATATCATAACCTACTCAGTCGCCGATCAATACCCCTTTCTTCTACAATTGATCAGGCTATTATTTTGCAGCAGCAAAGGAAGCTACAATCTTCTCGTTACTATTAACAAGAAATGGCGGTTATGAATCCAAGATTTCTTTCTTCGCCGCAACAAATTGATGCAAGATATTGTGCTGTTTGAACATCATAAAAATCTTTTACAGGATTTTTTCTCCCTAACGAAAACCCTCCAAACTGCCATGAATTTTTACGAATAAACCAGAACTGATAAAAACTGCTTTATGCTTTTGATGCATTTTTTTACTGGAATTTCTTATTCAAATTTCTGCAAAGAAAATTAATGAATAACATGGAAATCTGTGTGGTCAAGTATCCTGCAACGTGTATGAAGGATTCAACTGAAACATGATTGACCCTCAATAAAGATCCTGACAATAATATGAGAATTAGCATATCAGACGGTCAGAAAAATCTAAAGATAAATTCAAAAGAGAGGAGATACCTGTATCTTCGACTTGTGACTGGAACAAAATAAATGGTATCTAGCTTTAAAAGTAACTTTAGATGGTTTCGGAATCTAAGTAAAGCCGACCTTCTTTTGAAAGTCATAAAGTTCAAGTTCCTAGAAAAGACGGATTCTATATGGAATCACATATTTCAAAACTCTTGATTTCTCTCATGGATTAAGAATTAATCTCTAACTAAGAGAGTAATAATAAACGGAAAATGACATAAAAAAGGAGCAAACAATATACTGATGTGAATACTATGTTCACTTGCCACTACAATTTTTCAGTATGATGAAGGAGATTTCAAAGAAATTCATAAGACTTTTGAATACATTCATTTAGAATAAAATTCACATGGATATAGTGCAAGTGGAAAATTCTCACATAGGAGGTGGAGGTTCAATCCCTACTTCCCATTTTCCCCTCCTCATGTAATAAAAAAACATTTTTAAAAGAATACAAAATTTAATTCACCTTAATTAAACACATAAATAATCAAAATACAAAAAAATATATTTATAAATTTCAGTATTCTTTGATAAAAAAAAATGAGATTTTTTATTAATATGACATACTTTAAAAAGTAAACAAACCAAGCAACATGTTTAAAGTTTAATTATAAATTAGTCTTTTTTTTTAAAAAAATATATAAATCTTATAAAATTTCAGTACAAATTGATCTTTTTTTTTTAATAAAAAACTGAAATAAATAAAAAATATATATTTCTTTTATAGAAAATGGAGAGAAAATAAAAGAGAGAGAAAAGGAAAATATAAACAAATATAATCGATAAGAGAAAATAAAAATATTAAAAGAACAAAAATATATATTAAAAATTTAATTATTGAAAGTCTCCCAAAATCTTGGAGTGAATGAGATATAAATTTTAAGATCTATTTTTGTACTTTCTGTTATTGATATCTTGGATACACCAAGACTTGTAAAGACGTTTAACCTTTATTTGACAACTATTATTTTCAAACTATTGTTTTCATATACTTATTTTTAATCATATATTTTAATTACACATTTTCTTAAAAATCATTATTGAAAACATCATTTTTTTGAAAATTATGGCCACCAAACATGGGGATAAAAAGTTTTAATTGAACACACGACTTTTAAAGATACTTTTTAAAAGTTTCTATTGAATACAACAATAATTATTTCATAGCGTTTAAAAAACTCACATTGAATATCTCTGAACTTTTAAAATTTTAAAAAGTCTTTAAAAATCTCAATTAATACGCCCCTAGAGTCAACAATTTATGAAGATTTTGCACGTTTTCATGTAATGGAAAAATGAATCTCACCGGCATGTGATGATGTATCTTCTTTCTAATAGCTTAGGCCCTGTTTGATTCCTTAAATTTTTGATGAAAAATGGAAAATATTTTTCATTTTCCCATTTTTTTGCTATTTGACCCCCCCCCCCCCCCCCCGCGCCCTTTTCCTTGTTTTGTGGGAATTGGTGGGAAAATGAATTCTAAGTTTTTGGCTTCGTTTTTTTTTTTTTGGCAATAGAAATAAATTTCTTAACCAATTGTTAAAAAAAAAAAAAATCACTTTAATAGACAATTTTCATGTAAAACGAAGCCAAACGAATACTAAACTTTGATGAAGAAATGGTGAAAAAATAGTTTTTGAGCAAACATTTTTTTTTTTAATGGTAAAAAATTTCATAACCAATTGTAAAAAAAAAAAATTCACTTCAATGAACAATTTTCATGTAAAATAAAGCCAAACGTAAACAAAAAGATCCAAAATTTTAAAAAATTTCGAGTAGAAAATTATATCAATCAAACACACTTAATTAACAATTCCCTGAAAAACAAGTTCTGGGTAAATATTTTCTCTGAAATTCACTTTCTTTCCATCCATTTTTCACCCTAACAATCAAACAGACCCTTAATTTTTTAGATAGGCGTACGTTTCAACCTTTTTTGCTCAAAAATGTGGTCCACTTTCTCCCATTTATAAATAGAGCGGCCACAGAAACTCAAGCTGATCAAGCAAGGTTCTCAACACAGTTTCTTGCTTGCCCACTCAGTTTCATACCCAATACAAATACTTGAACAAATATTTCCTTGTTTATTCGCTCATCATTAAAAGCGTATTTATTTCTCCATTTATCAGAATCCCAGGTATCAAGACATGGACAAGGTACAAAAAATATCATCCGAGAATGGTGTGGTGATCTTTAGCAAAACTACATGCTGCTTGTCCTATGCTGTTCATGTACTATTCCAAGACCTTGGGGTGATCCCTCATGTTCATGAAATTGATCGTGATCCAGAAGGAAAGGAAATCGAAAAGGCTCTCTCCAGAATGGGATTCAACGGCCCCGTCCCGGCGGTTTTCATCGCTGGAACACTCGTTGGATCCACCAATGAAGTAATGTCCCTCCACCTGAGTGGTTCCCTGATTCCACTGCTGCAGCCATATCGGACCTCGAATTAAATCTACTATACAAATATTGTTCTACTACTCGATATTGACGGAAAGTTGTCCAACAATTTTTGATGTCAACGAGTATAATATTAGGGTCTGTCTTAAATATAATGGAGAAAGTATTGTTCAACTATAACTCGACGTTGACGTGAAATTGCCTAACAATTTCGTCAACGACTATAATATTAGAAGAATAAGCTTGGCTCTATAACTATAAAGAGCTATTAATTTAAGTAGTTTAAGTAGTTGTATGTCTGTGTAATTAGTGGCTTCAATTAGCATAAGCATGTACCTTAAGCTGTGTCAAGCACTCATAATTGCCTAGTTAAATAGTATTGTATTGTATGTCTTAATTAAATGAAGTTAATTATGTTACTCGCAGTGCTTTTAGGACTGTATTTGTTTTGATAAGTTTAAATTCTACACACATCGTTTTAAGAGAGCGAGAAAGTGTAATCGAGAAGTGACTTGACGTAACTTTGCCTTCAGGCTCGTTTCAATAATTTTGTCCTTTAACTAAAACGATAGTGAGATGGCAAAAAATTTAAAGAAAACATGTAGGAAGATATAGAACAAGGTCGAAATCGTGACAACTCAGTAACAACTACCTATTTCTTAGTCAACATCCCAACTTTTTTTTATGAATAAAGGATGACGAAGGTTGAATTCAAGTCATTTGGTACCTATTTGACGCTGGGCAGAATAACGATTATTCTGCAGGCGGGGATCAATAGACAAGAACATGGAATAAAACAAGAGAAAAATCAAAGGAAACGATAAGAATTCTTTATTATTCAACAACTGAATGAAAATTAACCACAAGCCGGGTTATATAGCCGAATATGCGAAATTAATGAAAATTTACCAAAAATGGTAAATTCTAATTTTCCTATCAAAATAAAAGACTTAATAAAAGAAACAATATCACCAAAATCGGCTCAAATCGAGCTCTTACTCTATTTCAAAAATGTAATTGAAATATTACCATAAACGGCAAAAAATAACTTAAATTGATGATTCGGAAAGGAAAACAGCTGAATTTGGCTTCGAAATTGATGCTCACCGAGCAAAGCTGGGTGACCACGTTGTGCGCGCCGAAAAGACCTTTTCAGATTGGGGCCATGGGCGTGATTCTGACAACCGTAGCAAAAGTTTTGACCAAATTACCGAAACATGCCCGTAGATAGCCCCAATTAGGAAATATCGCCAATTATTTACCAATCTTGCGCTGATCTGTCAACTCATGGTATTTCAGCGCCATTAACGTACTATCAGACAACTCGACCTCGTCTGACTCGGATCCTTCTGCATCACTATTAGATATATTAGAGTATCTTTTGGTAGTTTAGTTATATGGGTTGTACAGTCCTTTTAACTTTTAAATTTATATAGCTCGTTCTCTCTCTGAGTTTTCATTCTCTTTATTTACACAAGAAACCCTAAAAAGGATATTTATATTTATGAATTTATTCAATATGCTAGTCTAAACTCTAATACATCTCAAGACCATTGTCATGTAAAAAAAATTTAGTGGTTTTAAAAATTTTATAATCAACTTTTTAATTGATCAAACTTCAATTTTAATTGCACATTTCATGAAATTAACAACTTTTATTAACTTTTCAACAACTCATTTCATCAATTTTTATCGAAATATGCTAAAACTTTTATAAAGAAAACAACTCCTTGACTAGAGTTGGAACATGTAATTATTTATATTCTCAAGAAGAAAAAACTATGTTAAATAAAATAATAAGAAACAGCATGCACATAAAAAGCGCGTTCTCAATTTCATAACAACTACGTGCATGACGAGAAAATATTTCATTAATGTTGAAAAAACCAATTTCTATCATCACCTCGAACGTATATGAATCTTTAAATTATACTCAATACCGGAATCGACTAAAAAACAGGCCACACATCTTAAGGCGGTGTCCGGAGGAGGCCGTGGATAGATCAAATTAGTTATATGCTGAACATAAAAGAAATTACATGCATGTGTTATAGGTACATTGTCATATATGTTCATCGTTAAACAATTCAAAGAAAAGAAAGTAAAAAATGGATGTTAGGGTTTCATTAATTCTGCATAATGAAAATTGATTACAAAAAGATGATTTAACATAAATATATATAAGCTAAAACAAAGGAAATTAAAAAGATTATTCTACCCTTAATAAATAATAAAGTAAAATAATACTATATTTCTTAACATTCATCATTCATGTCTAAGTTATATTTTGTTTAAAATATTCTTTCTTTTGTTAGAACGACACGAATTTTATGCTCAACGATTTATATGTACATTGACACAAGTTTGACACCGCCGACACTTTCAACTTTATGAAATTCCATAAAGATGGAACAGAAAATTCTCCACTTGTGCAAGTATAAGAAGCCATGGATTCAACAACTTTATCTTAGATAAGGAAAGGTATAACATTCTCGTCACCTTTTTTCATTGTTTCTTTCAGAATCTTGATATACTATTTCAAGTATCAAATAAATGATTGGATCTCCCATGCCTTTAGGATCCCATAACAGGGGCCTCACTCTTACGCCGGTTGGACTGAGCTGGCCTGCCTAAAATAGTACGAGATTCTGTGTAGATCAATTTGATCTGATACTCAGTCTTTTATAATGTGACTTTCCATTTCATAGTCCACTTGTGCTCTGGTCTAATAATTTTTTCTCATAATGTGACTTTTCTTCCACGAATTCTTAACTGAGGGCCCCTTGGTGTACATGGCCCTGTATACAGGGCGCCGGGCTGACGCCCTGTGATAGGTGGGGGGCTGATGACGTTAATTTATACTGGTGTAATGCGTGTCATTAAAGTCAATATATTTTATATGCTACTTTCTTTTCATTGCGTACTAAGCTCTCGTTTGGTTTCAATTATTTCCAAAATTCACCATTCTCATTTTATTTGTGGCATCAAAGTAGAGTCTTCGAGATATTAAATCCGACTAGAAAATCATTCATCCAATCAATCTCTCATCTACATAATGAAACATTCTTTGTATAGTTGTTCTTTCTTGGGTGTAATAGTTGTACACTGAAATTAAACTCATACGTTACTATTTATAATTTTACCGTAATAGCTTCGACATTCCCGGATAGACCCTTAAATATGTACAATTGTATATCTTTCACAACATTTTTAAGGCTTTTGAAGTTATTAATAATTCTTGATTTGATCCAATTGAAAAACATGCCGATATCTATACTTTGCATGTTAGTCTATGCATTTTCTGTTAAGTCTATAAATCTAATCCTGAATTTTCTAAAATTTTCTAATTGGCCTCTGTGTTTTTACCATTCTAAAAATCGCTCCCTAAACCTTCTTGAATATGCAAAAAAGCTTCCTGTAGTTCCATTTTTGTTCAATCAGTTCCTAAGTTTTCCATTCAGATCCCATATTTTCAAGATTTACAATGCAGACCCTGATTTTTCAACTTTGTAATTTAGTCCATAGGATTTTCAAAAATTGTAATTCAGTTCCTATACTTTCTGAAATATGCAATTCAATCTCACATTCTTCATTTCAGTCTTGATTCCCTACTTTGTTCAATCGGGATACTGGGGGTTACAAATTGCTCCAAATTAACCGTAGAATTTTCAAATAGTTGCAGAGCAGCCCCTTTGTTCTATAAAATCTGTAAATCGTCATCTAGGCAGTGGGCGTAGGGCTGGGTAAACAAAGATGAGCCGTTAAAAGTGGGAGAATTATAATAATAGGCCATAATTGGGGGATCAAATTGAAAAATCAGGTAAAAGAATAAAAATTGCAATATCAAATTACAAAATATGAATTTAAAAAATCCTAATATATTTGTGAGTTGTGTTTCTCAAAACACATTTAAAAACGGTACTGTTTGTGTCAATTGCTTTAGTTGCTTGTTTGGCTTGAGTTGCATCCATTTATTGGTAGCTGGGCCTTTTACACGGATTGTGTTAGTTTAAACTTAAATGGACCGTTAGATGAAATCAATGGTTGGGATTTATTCTTGAGATAATATCGTCTACTGGGTTTCATTTAGTCTGATGATTTTTCATTTTTTCTAGACTCTTCATTTTCTCTCTCTTAGGCTCCTCCATTTTTGAGTCTGTAATTTTCTTTTTGTTGGGTTCTCTATAATTGATCTAGCAGTTATGAGGTGAATGCTTGGTTTTAAATCAGGCCTGAAAGAGTGGCTGATTTCGTGTAGTTTTTCTCCTAAGTGTTGGGTTAGATCTGTGTATTTCTCACTCTCTGTTTTTGCGAGATCTTATGATTGATGACCAAAAATTTGGCACTGAGTGGTTTGATGTAATATTTCTCTCTTGGAATGTAGTTTTGCACTAATGGAACAAGTGTTCCTGAGCCCCCATATTAGGTCATTTTTGGCTGAATTGGATCAACATCTTTTGTGTTTTTGATCTTTTCTTTATCGCTCTTTTACGTTTATGCTTTATAGTTTGTATTGATAAGTGGTTTCATATGTGAACAATATTCATCATGAATCTCATTCAAGTGAAGTTTTGGGTTGAGGCCTTTGGCACTGGTCCAATTTATTTTTGGGATCCAAGTTATTCGAGATTTACGGCTCATGATTTTGGGAAGAAATTTGTTTAAATACAGATTTGTCTAATTTAGACCACTCTTTTCTGCGTCAGTGCTATTAAACTCTTAATTATATACTTGCAACACACAAATGTCTCTGTTTATATAAAATTAAAAGTTATTTCTTTCTATTTAGTCAAAATAAAATAAAAATTTCAATTACACATTCTCAAATCTCAATTATTATCTATTTGTTAACTACACATTTTGTGGAATTAATACCATTAGTTCTGATATTAAGCACTTGCCGAACTCCGACATACAACTCTATTGTGCCAGCTCGATATGAGATAAGGAAATTGATACAAAAAGCATTACAATAAAATCTTGATAAATTAATAATTCATGATTTTTTTCGAGGAAATTCTTTCTAACAATTGATAAAATCAAATAAATTTTAGAGTCTGAACTCTCAAATCATACATTGAAATTCTTGAATAGTTGCCATAACATTTATATATTAATTAATTAAAAAATAATTTATCAAAATATCCTTTATTTTTATTTTTTTTTCCAAAACATTAAATTTTTTGATTATACGAATATTACCTATGGATATATAGCGTGGATTCAAAGAATTTGGATCAACACTGGTGATGGAGTTCAGCAATTTCATATTCTAATAAAAGAGTTGAAGTTTCACGATGGATGTTGAGTAGTACCTTTTAAACTATCCAGAAGAAAACGAGGCAACTTCAAAATTGTAGAGTGACGAGCAAATTATTGAAAACGTCGTGAAAATTGACAAAAAAAAAAAAAAAAACGAGTTACAGATGATAGTTCTATACTTGAGCCTGTCTCGCGCAAACTCCCTAGCTCCCAGCAACAATCGTATTGAATAATTTTCTCTTACAATACAAGAACACTTCACCAGAATTTCTTTATGCACTAAAAAAAATTATAGATGAGGTCCCTTGTTTTTTACTCTTTTCTGGAGACTTTCACTTTCTGTTTTTTAACCACTGTCCCTCGTTTAGACGTGTCTATTATTTTTCGTTTCAGCTTGGTCAATTTTTAGTAGACTATAATCCAATGTCTGTATTAAAAGCTGAAAATGCCTATACAGTCATTTATATCATTCAAAATAAATTAAAATGCGATTTGACGTGTACAAATATTGTAACACCCGATCTCGAACTTAAAAGCCTGAGCTTGTCCTTCCTCAATTATCCGAGGATTGAGGTCGGGCCTTAGAAGGTCGGGACATATTTCATAAAAACGATTTCCTTGTCCTTAACTCACACTTTCTAAAAAACATTAATCTCACTTTGATTGCTCCATACCCATCACAGTATGATTTAAATTAAAAACATGACACTTTCAATATAACACAAATATCATGCATGATAAGGATAAGGATAAGGTTTACAGGTGGTATGATCCTTTTTGAACTCAACCACCAACATCTATAAATACAATATTAAAGTTCATTATTCAGGTACGCTTTTTACCTAGTTTTTAGCGCACAACATCTTGCATAAATTCTCTCTCTAATTTAAGTATGGATGAGCAACGATGACACACATTGACGCCTCAAGCATCCTATTCGAAATCTAGCCGGTGCAGATTTTTGGTAGCATCACGATCGATCGATCTCACTTATTTTCGATAATAAAGAATATAATTTACTTTTAGACTTGTCCACTTAAGTAATCAAGGTCCTTATTAACCAAATAGTTGAAATTAAAATGAGTTTTTCCTCACAAATCAACAGTAAACTTCTTAATATTTTGTAAATAATTATGACAGACTTTCTCTACATGAGAGTTGTGACCATGATCACACGATGGTCTCAATTTCTGCAACATATTCTATGATGCTATCTTCATTTGGCTCAAAGTCTGTTCCTCTGCGGGCCTGTCCTGATAGTGATCTATTATTTCTACAATCTCCACCTTTGATGGATTCTGCATGCGATCTTGTGATTTTCGGTCTTTGATAGTTGCTATGTCATGCACCTTAATTTCAGGTAGAATTATTTGTTGCTTTCTCTTCCTGTATATAGCATACAAGATTGTCTGCGATATTCCCAATATAAATCCAACAACATTTGGAGCCTGTGATTATATATATACACATGATAGAAAAAAAATATATTAGGGTTTTAGGGAAAATATAAAAGAAATAAATAACATAAAGAATTTAGCATACGTATACAGAGGGAGACTTAAGAATGTGACTAGTAATTAACCAAAAAATAGAATATGAAATATGAATTTTAAGAGTTTTATAAGGCACTCACAGCTATGTAGTAATCCTTGATGAAAAGACCATAGAAAAACCATACGATAGCACACAGTGTGAGAAATAACGAGAGAGAAAGTGGCATGTATTCAACACTTTTTGTCTTTATCACTTGCCTCTGCATTAAATAAAAAATATATATATATGAAAATTCTGTTAAATTATTTTGTAAATTTTAGTAATTTTTATCATGGGACATTAAAAACAAATTACCATAATACTAAGAGGAGCACCGAAAACACAGACAGAAAAGGCTGAACAGATCCATCCAACAATATTCACTCTCTTATGCCCTTCTGATAGAAAATATGTGCATCCAATGATCAATCCCAGTGTTCCTATATTGAATAGGATGAGAAGCTTTGTGGTAAAAATCTGCAAAAAGTAAAAAGTTGAGTTAGCATAAATTGAACAAATTGAATGACTTCAAATATATTGAAAACTCTGTTGATTGACTTAAAAAGGCTAAACTAACATCGAATAGTTGAAAAAGGATTCATCCAAATTGATAGTATCAAACAAAAGTTTGAGAAAATTAAGGGTAAGAACAACCTTTGATTGATGAGTTGCATAAACCATGAAGATGGTCAGAAAAACAACTTCAAAGACACATCCAACACTGTTGATGGTTATAAGCATGATCACATTCGTCTTCAGAAAGGCATAATACAGATACAACGTCGAACTGAATAAGGCAACTGAATAAGGAATGGACTGAAACTCTTCTGTCGATTTTCTCTTATAGATCTTGTAAAATGTAGGCCTGAAATCCAAGAAAAAACCCGTAAAATGCAGGTGCTTTTTTTGGTAGTGTTAAAATTAACAAGATCTAATATGAAATCGAGCTCTTACACCGGTGCCAAGTACACCAAGAGGGACACAATATTTCCTGCGAAAAATATTATTCAAATTAATTAACACAAGATTAGCTACAACATATACAGATCTAACATAGAGGAGCTAATTTTAATCTATAAAGATACCAAGAATGCCGAAAATGCAAGCCATATGAGCAGCTGTTACAATTGCCATTCTTGAAGTGAAGTTCTTAGAACTTCAAGATTATAAGCTGCTTGCAAATATGAGAAGTGATTATTAATTCATTTTGTTGAGCAGATTATATAGGCATTAAAAAGTAGGGAATTCTGGAAAAAGAGCTGTAATGGAATTGACATTTTGCTTTGAGCTGTCAAATTTCTGCTTGCGTGAGAATTTTGAGAGTTAAGCTGAGTATGTCATCACTTCAAGTTTGTATGTATATAGGGCAAATGGCTTGTTTTTATGTTTAACCTAAAACTCAAAGCTGCCACAGCCATGGTTTTCTATGTTATACATATAAATCCATCATGGAAAATTGCACTGTAGGTCCCAACCTATTGTATTAAGAGAAAGTTGGTCATTGCATGTCGTTAGAGTAGTACATTGAGTCCTCAATTACATAAATCATCCAAGCCTTTCTTATATCGTAATATGGTCCTTGCATGTTCAATTTTGTGAAGCTAGGGTTTTTCTTGCCAACTTGGATCCATGCTCAAAAATTTGAAACGACACGTTTTCACGATTGCATGACAATTTAACTAAAATTTGAAAGTCTATGTCTTTAGGAGTTGAATGGACACGCAATTAAAATGAAATCGCAAAAAATGTAAATATAGTAAGATGATATAATTATAAGTTAAAGTTGTATGGGATGATGAGAAGCGTGTAAACTTTTTGCGAGCCCATACCGACATGCTTATTGCATGCTTTTTATTTTTAGTGAATCGTCATTGTGTGTCGTTTCATGTCAAATGACGCACGATTTGCAACATTGAAAGTCGCAATTGGTTCATAAATGATTGGCAAGAATTACTTGTATGGCGTGCTTTGACCTTTGTATAAGATCACGTCTCAACTTTTTATTTTTCTTTTAAAAAATATTTTGACTTTAATGTTCTCTCAAAACGTATTTCGTCATACTAATCGTGTTGTAAATAGCGTATGTCAGATAATCATTGTATTCAATGACTAAAAATAATGGTCGAGCATCTTTTACGAATTTTGGTCACCGATAAAAGTATCTTTTATCTCATTGATAAATGTAAAACAACTCAACGTATTTAAATTATCTTTTTCAATCTTTTGTCCTCAACGAACAAGTTATTCTTAAGAAAACTTATATAAATCACTATAAGATATATAATTATGTCAAAAGATGAAAAGAAAAACGAAAATTATTCTCTCTCTTATATGTACAATCAACACATAATAAAAAGGAATTTCAATAGATTGAAATTAAATCAAGTTTTAGTTATAATTATAATTGGAGCAAAAAACAGCCTAATTATTAATTAGAATAATGTTATTTAACAGCAATCTAGGTAAGAGGAGGGACTTACCTTCAATTGCCCATTATTCTTGATTTTATGGGAAATTATTTTACTATATGGCTTGAATTTGTGGCTGAGCTACGACTCGAGAGTCGAGCCGTTTAGAGTTTCTTGAAGAACCTTGACTTGTATAATGAAGTCAAAAAAATGAATGGACGGACGACGTTTCACGCAATTTAGACGGTGGAGGGTTGTAAATTACATGTGAGATGTGTGGGTCCCACACGCCGGTTACGTTTCTTTATGCCATATAAACGGCTTGCCTTTTGCTTTATATGGCTTTGTTCATGAATGTACTAAAAGGGTGTTTTGGTCATATTGAATTGAAGTTTGGACTTGCTCAAAAGGAAAATTACACCATTGATCCTCAAAATATTTTCACGATATCAAGTTAGTCACCAACATTTATACAACGGACCTTTAACATTTCATTATAGTTACATAAGCATATCTTAGTGACAAATGCTGTCTAAATCTTCATTAAATCATGTCCATGACTTAAATGGAAAGTTAACTCGATTTAAATTTTAAAACATCAGTCTAACTTTAGAAGCAAAACCTTACACTTTATGAAACTGAACGTGTGAAAACCTATACGACAATTAGTAAAATTTTGAACGATTTTTTTGTCAATAAGACTTGCTATGCAATTATGGTATAGTGTTGAGCACCTTGCTCCCTTTTAAAGGTTTAAAAATACCATATTATTAAGGGAAGATTGTAAAGTATATCACTTTTATGCAAACTTGATCCAAACATTTAATTTGTTGCAATCACGGTATCAAACATTTCAAAAATTCACATCTAAATAAGAGGGTATATTCATCATTTCACAGTTTTTTTATTAAGAAATTGGATGAAAATTGATAAAAATGATGGTTTGCGCAATTAGATATGTAATTAATGGTGAAAATGCAAAAAAAAAAAAAAATTTACATTTTCTTCATTAATATTTGAGCTTCTTGAATTGATTTTTAACCATTTGGATTGTTGTTGGTTATTTTACATTCAAAATAATGGCCAAACACCTTTGAATATTATTAGAACACATCATGTATCTTAATTTCAAGACAAGTGATTTATAATGACTGAAATAATTAACCTAATTTATATTAGCTTTTAATTAATTGATACCTACCATTTAATTTGTGGGATTTAATTCTTAACTCAATTTTGCCGTTACCATACAGATCATTTAAGACATTCTGAAGATATTTTAAGGTTGTTGTCTGTTTATGCCTAAATTCTATTCCATAAAAATCATTTTAACCAATAATTCAAGACTTTTGAAGATATTAAGGTATTTGTCTGCTCATTACCTAAATTTAGGCCAATAAATTAGATCTTTGCCGTTTTCAGGTCATTTTCAGTTTTCAATTTTCAAAAACATTGAAAACATGTTTATTTAACTATTTTTATAAACGAAATTTCAAAAACGAGTTTAAAATTTACAAAGAAAATGGAAAACGCCAAAAAAAAAATCGTTTTTGTTGTTTTCAGATAAAACTAAATCAAAACTTCATTTGTTTATTTTTGAAAATAATTTTTCAAAATGATAAAAAGAACGCGTTTTCAGTAATTTCAAAATAGACACTCAAAACACAAAACTCAAAACTAAAAATTGAAATACGATCTTTGTCCGCTCATTACCTAAATTTAAGTCCACAAGCATAGTTAGGAATATTTCTATTTTTAGGTTTTTTAACCTTTAAGAGGATATTATGTCATGATAAATTGACTACATATGGAAGAATTATAATTAATTAACTTTTAAGTTACTTACTTTCAAAAAGAATTTTTATTTTTATTTTTTATTTTTTATTTTTTTACCTAATTTAGAATTAAGAAAAAATTATTCAAAGTAGTTTTACTTTTTTAAACTCAACCAAACATGTTCCAAGAAGTCGATGTGGGGAATTTTGGAGCATAATGTCTTATTTGTTCACGCTTGAAATCATAGCAAAACATGCAAGTATTTGTATTGAAATTTAGATTTCCATCTTATAATGTCAATTTTTATTAAGAGGAATAACTCAAGTCTTTATAAATTAGCTAATTTTTTTTTTTATGTTTAACAATTCATAAGTAGCGAAGCTTCTTTGCAATCCTGATTGAATTTGAGTTTTTAGCATATGTTATCTTAGGGGTATAAATTGTTCGATTTGGACGTACTTTCAAGCTAAACTATTTATAACAACTCGAAAAAATATCAACTTACAATTAAAATATCTTTCAAAATTACAATTATAATATCAAAACCTAAACTTACTCGATGGTTTTGAAAATGCAGTTTCGATTTTATTTCGCAATTTTGTGGTTTTCACTTGGATACATATACTATCCTCTATATTTATTGATAATACTTACTTTTTTCACCAAGGTAGAGGGAGAGCGAAATTATATCATCAACAAGTGTTAAAAATATCGGAATTTCAAAAGTATATTATATTAGTCGAGCTTGAACACTCTTTTGACATTATGAATTTAACTTTTTTTTTTTTTTTTTAAACTAAAAATCTTGGACAAATTAGAGCATAGAAGCGACCTAGTAAAGTCTTGTACAACCCAAAAACATGTTGGAATACGCATTGAAGTTAATTAATTATTGAATTTTTTATTTCAATGCCGACAGGCGACAACCTTTTTATGGCTTCAAGGGGGTTGGTTGGTATTTTTTGTCTTTCTTGAGGTTTATTCAATTCGATTAGATGGTGACCTCTTTGCCTTCAAATCTTTTGTTATTTGCTTTCCCAGGGATTTATAAATTGTTAGCTTTGTGGTGTATGGGCTGAATTATGCACCAAAAAATTGAGATGATGGGAATGTCGTCTTTCACGAGCATTATGCACTTTCCTCTTCTAATTCTACCCTTTTGATACCTTGAATGTAATCCGAAATGATTACGACATTACGGATAAAAATAAGATGGATGGAACGAAGGATAAAACTAATTTCATGATCGTTAAAGTACAATTAGACCTAACCAACCCTCCATTTTCTTCGAGTCATTTCAATAAGATAGTGGATCAGGTATGTTAAGTATGCTGAACTAGGCCCCGGTTTCTTACATTCTTAAAAAAATTCATTCTTTCAAAATTCATTTTTCAACCACATATTTTTCAATAAAATAATATTACACGTTAATTCAAAAAAATTCTTTATTTTTTAACAACATATTTTTCATCGCATCACATCATAAAATGCATTTTCTTCTCCATAATGTGAATCAAACACCACCTAGATAATATCAAGTAAATTTAAAAGTATATTATATATTTGACAAAATTTATCAATGTTGTTTATCTAATATTGTTCAATTACGGTACCAAAATTGTTGATGGTTCTTTAGAGTCCGTTTGATGTAAACTTTTGGAGAATAGATTTTGTGAAAAATGAATTCTTTTGGAAGGATGTGATTAGAAAGTATTGTAAAGTTATAGATTTACATATAAAATTATTTTATTGGGAGAATGTTTGGTTGAAAATGAGTTTAGAGCAAAATAGTTATTAAAGAATCTCTACTAAACCAGGGATAATATCGTTTTGCCGATGAAGATTGCAATACCAGCTTATATGTCACCATTAGATTAGAAAGAGTAAAGAGAATGTATCTTCATGACAAGCCCGTCAAAATTTAAAAAAAAACTGTTTTTAATACAAAATAGTTATATTAAGTGCATGCTTGACATCCATTAATTTATTTTATGGTTTGTTATATGACCATTTTCGATGACACATTCACTCAATAAAATATTCTACGTGTATACCAAAAAAATTTCTCTACTTTTTAACTACGCATTCTCCTAAAAATTAATATTCAAAACTCTATTTTCCTACTATAATAGTTGTCGAACGGGCTCTAAAATTCATTTTTTGAAGAGGTCAAGATTTATTTCTAGTAGTAAGAGCGAAGTTTCACCGTATCGTATCATTGATCTAAGTTCAAATCTCCTTTGAAGGATTAATGGTGAAATTATTAATATCCTTTGGGCAGTTGGACAGAGCTGCAGGAACAAACATTGATCTGTTGGTCTCCACTTCTGGTCCAGTGCTGGGTTGACTACTCCAGGGCCCAATAAATGAGGCCATGCAGAAATATTGCCCTAAAGTGAACTGACACAAATAGCACTCAAATAATCTTACAATAACACTTAACACAATCTTTTTGTGGACTCGGAAGAGACAGCCTTAGATGAGGCTGAATTTATCTTGGTCGATGCCCTTTCATACAAGGGAGAGCCCATTATACTTTGTAAGGTATGACTTGTCATACTTATTAAATTATGAGTTTGTCATAATTAATTTGATTGAGTTATGGGCTCACCATATATTAACCGTCGATGAAGATGTATTGAGCTTGTCATACTTAGTAAATTATGAGCTTGTCATAATTAATTTGATGGAGATATGGGCTCACCATATATTAATCGTCGATGGAGAGGTATGAGCTTGTCATACTTTAACCGTTGATGGAGATATGGGCTTACCATATATTAACCGTTGATGGAGAGGTATGAGCCTGTCATAATTAATTTGATGGAGATATGGGCTCACCATATATTAATCGTCGATGGAGAGGTATGAGCTTGTCATACTTTAACCGTTGATGGAGATATGGGCTTACCATATATTAACCGTTGATGGAGAGGTATGAACTTGTCATAATTAATTTGATGGAGATATGGGCTCACCATATATTAACAGTTGATGGAGAGGTATGATCTTGTCCTACTTTAACCGTTGATGGATAGGTATGAACTTGTCATACTTTAACCGTTGATGGAGATATGGGCTTGCCATATATTAACCGTTGATGGAGAGGTATGAGCTTGTCATAATTAATTTGATGGAGATATGAGCTCACCATATATTAATCGTTGATGGAGAGGTATGAGGTTGTCATACTTTAACCGCTGATGGAGATATGGGCTTGCCATATATTAACCGTTGATGGAGAGGTATGAGCTTGTCATAATTAATTTGATGGAGATATGGGCTCACCAAATATTAACCGTTGATGGAGAGGTCCTTAGATGAGCTATTTTATCTCATTGCAAGGGGATAGTTCTTCCTTGTTAGGGCTTTCTTCATGATTTTTGATCCATCCATGGAAGAAATTTTAAACATTGGAGCACTGATGCATATATGGGACGAGGCATTGTATTATGGAGTTCCATATTCCAAGAGAAGACCAATTAATTCCCCCAATATGACCCATTTTCAGGTGTTCTTCCTTCCCTATGAGTTATTATTCATAGCTCCTTTTATTTTTTCAAGGGTTCTTTTATTCATGGCATCTTCAAATGCCACATGTTTTGGGGTCTTCATTTTATGGGAGATGCTTTGATGCATAGGCGAAGCTAAAAATTGCATCCAAAGTCCTTCAACTTTTGACACTTCCACACTTTAGTCCCAAGTTCACTTTTTGTTTGCTTTTAATCACTTTCTCTTCTTTTGCATTGTTCTCCTTCAATTTGGGGATATTTACTTATCACGTGTGGGAGGTACTTATGCATAGGCTAGGAAAAGGCGTTGCATGACAAAAGCGTTGTTGAATAAGCCAATATGAGGCCTCTACACTTGAAAAAATCATGGTTGTAGAGTTGGAGTCCTACAAGGATGAAGCCTCTAAAAATAGATAAGTCATTTGTGTGGAGGCGAATGCCCATGTTTCAGGGATGAGGCATCTTAATACTTCAAACTTGTTCCCTCTTTTTTAGGGGTTCTCCTTCATAGTCTCTTTTTTAGAGGTTTTCAATTTTTCTTTCTTCAAGAATAAAGTCTTTTGCAAGGAGGAAGTCTAGGCACTCTTTGTTTGCTTTTTTCAAGGGGTGCTCGTTTGCGAATGTTCTTTATTCAAGAACCAAACATTTCTTCAAGGCTCTTTCCAAACGGCTTTTACTACAAGGATGTTCGTGGTTATGGTACCAAAGACTCCCACAGACGGCGCCAATCTGTTGATCCCAAAAAATGGTCCAACAGAAAAGAAGGATTCCAAGTGTTTCTTGATTTGCAATGTGATTATTTTTTTATGATAAAGAGGGGGTCGACTTTGAGGAGTAAGCTTTTAAGTAGAGAGAGTGCCCAAGTTTTCTTTGAGTGCATAAACTTGCATTACCTTCAAATGGTACTAAGTGTAAGTTTTTATAGTAGAAGATGATGATTAAGAGCCATTAGATGAAGGGGCAAGTGGCCTCATCCACACAGCTGAGATCTCTTGTCATAGCCATCTATCAATCATTCATAGGCCACTTTTCTTTTAATGTTGTGGCGTCTGGCAACCCTAGACCTGACATGTAAGACTAAATTTGACTTGTTTGATTGAATAGAACTACATATTCAATGAATTGTCACATCACCCACTTAATAAAAGATCTAGTATGAAGATCTTCTCTAATACGCATCTACATATCTCATGTCATCCATTGGGACTCAGCTCTTCATGGGACTTCGGACAATAGAGGTTTGACACTTTGGCTAGTAGGGGGTTCGTTTAATAGTGGCTCAACCAAAAGAGGTTCGGCCAAATTTTCATATGGACATAATGATGTGGGACGGGTCTAGATTTACTTGCTGTGTAGTTTGTCACTTAGCTATACTTAGGATTTCGTTGGAACTTGTCCTTTTGCCACGTGGTGTATTTATTGTACGATTATTTATACGAGTAACACGGTCATTTTTACACAACGCTGCCCATTTTTCATCCATCTCAATTCCATTCGTCCATCTATGCCAAAAAGTCCACTTGATAGATGAAAATCCCATGTGACAATAAACGGTGTTAAAATTTGAGAGTAACTTACATGAATAATCATCAACTTTTATCTTTGGTTATTACTCGCTCACTCAAAAATAAAAAGTTAAATGCACTTTTACACAATGTTACCATCCATTTTCAGTTTATTGGGTCAGTAAATATTTATTCATTTTCTTCTGTTTAGTGATTTGGAGAGAAATTATTACATTCCATGTCCTCATTGTGAGACGAAAAATATGATACGTGTAATCTGCACATACACTTACTTATTTTGCTTCTTTAATAGTCACCTACCAAACATGTCAATAATGCAGAAAAAGTAGCAGTAATTGGAGCTGTCCACAGAAGAGGGTTTAATATCTCATCAAGATACAGTGACCTTCAATTTTGTGCATAGAAAGCTGAGTTATAGACCTGGAATGGAAGCCCAAAGCTTAGACATTTAGGCTATATGAAATGCAAACTTGCAAAGTATGGAAAACATATTATTGTAGGCACAGTTACACAGTGCTTAAGAAAAAAGATTAATTCCTTTTATAATATCTTTGGAAATCTTCAAAATCATCAAATCAAAATTGCTGACAGCCCTCTATAGAGAATTCTCTCTTTCAGGTCAAGTCTTATTCCCTATTCTCACAGATCAGAAAGAATTGAACAGCACATTCTCTATCAACTAATATCACCCCACTCCCTAAAAAGGAAAAGGGAAAAATAAATAGAGTTCAATTGTACAACAATTGCTGAAGGGGCCAACTAAAGTACCTCAAGCATGCCTACAATCTCTCAAAACAATAATTTCTAGCCAATCAGTAGGAAGATTTTACTGTAAAGTATCATAATGTAACCCAAATTATGACCTAAATGGTAGAAAGAATGATTATTACGCCCAAAGTAGTCCATCATAGCCAAATTCTGAATTTGAAACTGCACAGTCAACCGACTCGTGTTGATCTATAGTTGCGACATGTCCTATAGAGTCCACATACGGTTCCAAAAGATCAGAAGACCTTTCAGATGGAATCCCGTAACCTTTGAGGATGCAATCAGATGCAGCCAACGCGTCTTCCCTTTCCATAACGACCAAAAAATTGTCTTCAAATTCGAAGACCAAATATCTGTCCTTGCAAGCTGATCAAATGCAGAATTGTGAGTGCAAGAGAAATTATATCATCACGGAAAGGAAAATTTGCATTTGTCGTTCCCCACCCAATCTCCAATCAATTTTTCTCTGGTTCAAAATCCCAAACCTTCAATTTAGGCACACCTTAGGTCCCCGCTGGATGGAAACCATCACTTTTTAGATAGTCACATAACTTGTACATGACCTCCTTTTTGAGGGTCGTTTTCCTCATTCTAAAGAAACAGTTCAAAAGGGGACAATTAATGGGAAAAAAGGAAAAATTAGTGTAGAAAAAAAAAAATAACCCTCAAATATGAATATGTGCAAGTCAGGTGACTGTTTGACAATTTCCACACAGTACGAACCAACTTCCATAAAAAATTGAAGTTTCAGAATTTGAACGCCAAAAAATTCAATTGGGGACCAGGTGCTCCATTAGTCAAAATTTGAGGACCGTGCTAGATATCTCCTTTAGGATTAATGATGTATAAGATGCTAGTACTTACAATCAACCAGATGTGCTAGGTGGTGAATGTTTCTAATCCAAGTTCCATTTAACTTCAATACCTGTAATAGAATTTGTCTTTAAGTTTCAGTTGTATACAAGCATTCTTATTAGGCTACTTTTTCACTTGCCTGTTCATTGTTCAGATCTTCATACCCAATATTTACTTCATTTGCTAAGACCTGCAAGCAATATGGATATTTAGCAACTTTTCCCATGCACATACAATGGAATATTGATTTGCCCCAAATTTTTTGATGGGACGCCATTCTCTCAAGGCAAACTTTCACTTAGACAAGTGGTGGTGGTGTCGGGGAGGACAGAGGGGAAACAAGAAATAATTTCAATTGACTCGGCAGGACCTAAGCAGAAATTTATGCAGAAGTTTGGTTCAGGCAAGGGTTATGTAAAGATATATTTTTCAAAATTCTATTCTGATACCCATGTTCTTCTATTTATATGTTTTCGTCCTTTTCTTGTTATAATAATTGCAATCGTATATGTTCAGCCAAATGTGTGGTGCTCTCTGTAAAAGAAGTTATAATGAAAACTCCTCGTGTACACCAGTGTCAAGATGACAAAAGCATGGTGCGACAACAATGGATTGGAAGGACGCAGATTTGAATCTTTCTTGGAGCTCTTTTGCTTAGTGTTCTAAGCAAAAACCGCCAAACTAGAAAACCGAACCAAAATCGTATTTTAGAAACCGTCGGTTTGATGCCACGTGGACCCGTTAACGAAATGGTTTTAAACCAAACCAAACCGGTTTAAAACGGTTTGGTTTAAGTTTGAGAATTTTAATTGCGGTTTAAAACCAAACCGGACCGGCGAAAAAATATATAAATAAATAAATGAAATTTTTTGAAAAATCCAAATATAAAATTCAATAATTTTGTCATGTGTGGGTATTTTTTTCAATTTCTAATTTTATATTACACTTATATTATTATTACCCAATAATCCTAATTTATATCTAATAATCTCAAGACTAACCTAATATATCAAAAGTCCATTTCCTCTTCAGAATTCAAATGAACTTCAGCCGACACCCGACATAGCCTTGAGTCACCCACACCACACCAAATCGGAGAAAAAGAGATCATGGGTCTTCAATGATAATATTTGCTACGAATGAAGTTTCGGATCAATAATTTTTTTGAGGAAACTGAGGTAAGAAATATGAAATTATATGTATTTCGCATTTCTTTCAACTATTGGATGATTGTGAAATAAATTTATTCACTTTGATGGAAAGAGTTTATCTACTATGTACATGATTCTATTCTATTTGGAACATACTCTTATTTTGTGACTGAATTAGGCATGATAAAATATGTCAATAGAAGCTAAAAAGTGTTCATGTGCAATTTGATATGTGGATGAGCTGTTTAATAAGTTAAAAGAAACCAACAATAACTCCAGTGACAACTATACTTGCATCAATTTAATTGTTGTTTTTTATTGTATGATTAGATATTTTGTTAAACGGTTTCTTTAAGTGTTTTGAATTAATAAGGATGATATCTATTTAGTTAGCCTATTAAAGTCTTGGATTTTGATCCAGTAGGCGTAAAGTTTATCATTTAAGGTGTTGCCTTATTGATGTCTTAGTAACTGTTATGGAAATATATGCTTTCAAATAAATATTTAATTTATAGGTGTTTTGGACCTTATATTTAGTTTATTATACTTGTATTGTAACATTATCGTAACGTCTTAGCCTAAAAAGGGTGAACAAAAAACTATTATTATGATTTCACTTGGATTTAGTTGGTATTTAAATTTATAGTAGATATATTTAGTTGTTTTAAATTTATTGCTAGTAAGATATAAATATATATTAAATTCAATGAATTAATGACATAAAAGTAGATGGGCAAAAAAATATACGACGAAACCGGCGGTTTAAAACCGGACCAAACCGTTAGATTTAGGTTTGGGTTTTTTTTAAACCGTTCAAAATGGTTTGGTTTAGGTTTGAGCTTTTCTCAAATCAGTTTAAACGGTTTGGTTTAAAAATCTGTCAAAAATCAGTAAAAACGGACCGCTTACACCCCTAGTTTTGCTATGTCAAGTGAGAATCTAATGGTTGGGTGCATTCTTTGGAATGGAATAAAGTTAAACCCTTCTGTGTCCTCGTATGAGAGGTTCAATAATGGTCACAACAGATTTGGTGTATATGAACCGCATATGTGCCTGGCATAACCAGAGGAGCAACGAAGAAATGTTCTTACTGTTGGACTCCGTGGAGCCTCACTATAGGAGTATATCGGACATTACTAATCTTGTATTAGGTCGCCCTAGTTTCCTTTTTTTAAAAGATAAGACAGAGACTTGTGAGAAAAAACCTTGTAATTTCCTCTATTATAGTGAAAAAATTCCATCAGCAAGTCAGTGTAGCTCTCAAGGTGAGGTGAACCACCTTAAATCTAAGTGTTATTATGAGTTTGAGTTTCTGTTTTCAGTTTTGTTGAGTATTGCTCTTGGGATTGAGATTAGATTAGGACTTTATCACTAACACTTTCGGATGAGAAGCTGTTTGGGAAGTATTAAGTATTAACACACAAACCTGTGATAGGATCACGATCTGTTCCCCTTTGAACCTAGCCATTGAGTACCGTGCCTTTGTCAACAGCTTCAACTGACCAGAAGACAAAAGCTACTAATAAACCACGGAGTTCGAGCAACGTATAGTATTATCACGTCATTAGAAATAGGAAGAGAAAACTACCCCAATGGTATCTTCACATTCTTCTCTGTTGAAATAAAAAAGTACAAATTAGCTTGTAATAGTAATAGAAACATCATACTGTAATTTATTTTGAAATTGTGAGAAACACTAAATATAAGGAAAAAGGTCAAATAAACAAAAACAATCTCATACATACTCGATTAAAGGTTCTGATAGAGGTGTAAACACCAATCCAGCAACTATTAAATATGAAGGCTGACCTCCTTCAATATGATACGGAACCTTGAGGAGATTTTTGTAAAAAATCATCAATATAAAAATGTCCAATCATATTATCCAGAAAGAGAGCAATTTATTCAAAGATTTAAACATCTCTCTACTTACCAAATGCACACGTGGATTCATGATGGCTTGAACTTTCATAGATTGTCCTCCTCTGATAATGCCAAGCTCTGATACATCACCTGCAAATCTGAAATTGAGTGGTCTTTGTATTAGAATCGAGGACGAGTGACTTTGTAGAAAGCTAAATGTATTTTGTAGATCCTTAATTCAGACTAGGGGAGTCATGATCTCTTTAAAATGATAGGACGCTATTACTCAAAACTGAAGGGCAGTATATAAGATAAGAGACTCTGGATATAAAACATTGGTGGAATTCTAAATAATGGCAAAAAATAAAAAAAATAAAATATGATTGCAAGCACAGAGTTCAGAGACCTAATTCCACGTGTAAAGACTGTCAAGGTAAAAGCTATCAAACTAAAATTGGACAAGAATTTTTATATGAGGACTAAATAAGATTGATGCACAAAGTAATAAGATCTTCTTTAACAGTTTCAACAATTGAATAGAATCACATCAGGACGGAAGACATCATGCTACGGACATCCATACAACTTATCAAGAATAACACGGTGCAACACAAGGATTAAATTAGTAGTCTTTTAGCTATTGATGTGCAATAGATGTACAGTTTAACGTGCTAAAAATGTTAAGTTTATTTAGAGAATGACCCATAAAATGCAGTATTTTGTATGGCTGTAAGGCAGGTTTAACACGAAATTCAACTTTGTTACAGAAGTCAAGAACTTTACTTTTGACTAAGAAGATAGCGAAATGCAATGCGTTCAGTTGTTTGGAATGGCACTGTCCCTTCACAACCAACACGAACATCATCAAAACTTACAATGACGTCCCCCTGGAAGAGAGAGAAAGATTCTGCGTTATTTGATTTCTAACACCATCAATATTTTTGAGTTTGTGCCACCGATAATATGGACACTTATGCTGGTGTCGTGTGTCCGACATGCATAGTGTCGTGCCAGTCACAGACACTCCTCAAACTCTCCAAGACATGTACTATATGTATATTCCTTCACCGGAAGAGTAATCTATAGTTTTAACTTAAAGTTAACATAACAAATAGCTATTTATCTAATTTAAAAATTTCACGAACAAACGTCAAAACTAAGAAAAGGAAAGTATAAACATAAAGATAAGAATATGTAAATATAAAGTTTTAAATAACTTAAAATTAACGTGTCCGTCTCCTAGGTTTTTTAAAAATCCTATCGTGTCTGTGCAACATAGTATGTTAATGAAATAACAGCAGCCTTAGGTATTTGTTTTGATACTCAAAAGAACAAAAAATAAAAAAATAATCAAAAATTATAATAACACAACATTGAGCCACTATCGAGTTGCCTCTTTCTCATGACATCAATTTTGACCAAATCCATCGGCACCATTCAGATGTATCTAATTACATTGTATATGACTATGCGTGATGAGCACGACAATATTATTTAACCAAGGTTAGGAATTTATGCAAAAAAAATTCCATTTTTTGGAAATATTAAATTCTTGAACTAGCCAAACGATGAATAAAAAGATTTCTTGAACTAATAATAATCCGAATGGACAATAATTTGACATACAAATGATATAGGCCTTACTGCAGTTACTCATTCGTATAGCTTCTCTATAATGGGTAAGTTTTCCAATGTTTTTCACAACTTATTCTTTTCAAATAATAGATTTCATAATTTTTTTCTCTTAATTCAAAAAACCAGAGAATTAAGTGTTACAATAACCACATTTAGAAATCACTATGATGAGGTGCCTAGCAATAAGATGTTTCTTGCAAGGTTTGCTAGTCAATAATGAAAACCAAACTCAGATGGTGCAAGGAACTAAAGTATGAGAATAGCACGCAAGAAACTGCAAGTAAAGATGTGATGCAAGAACATATCGGTGGTGGGGAACAAAAGAGATTTCTATTATGAAGGATGGCATACCTTCTTCAGTACATTACTGGCATCAGAAGTTGGCTCAATTCTCCTCACAAGTACGCCCTGCAGAATATAATAATATAGGAAATATATCAAGTGAGTGCTATATAGATTCTATGAAGCATAGACACTCCTAGGTGAAGAATCCATGTCTGACTAGTATTGGACACCGACATACCTTGTGTACTAGGTGAACACGCTACAATGCATGTTTTATTTTTCATAGATTTTTTTTTACACTGTTGATGTCTCAGAGACGTGTCCAACAGGCATGTGGTGCATCTATTTTATACTTTTTTCAATTTTTGAGACGTAGAGAATCTAGAGATTGCCCAACACGTGAGAGACAGGATAAACCCCACTGTAGAATATAAAAGTTGTGGCATACACTGCTTAAAAACATCATGCATTCTCGATGTAAAACATTTTGAAAATGAGCCAAAATCCCAGGTGGCATCCTGAGAAGTGTAAGAAAAACTTGAGATCGTGCAATCTACAGCATGTACCAAATCATATATTTGTACAATTATAAGAATTTAGACAGTAAAAACATGTGGATTTTCTAGTCAAGTTCAATAGAAAATATAGACCTCGTTTGATGGAACATTTAAGCAGGCCCGCAAAGCTGGATTCTCCAATTTCTGCAACAACACCCCAAGAGAAGGAAAACCTGAAAATGTTGCTAAGGTGTTTATTATATGCTTCATCGACAGAAGAAAAAAGTTACTTTCATACATGACCTTAAAGAGTAACAACAAAAACTAAATTGCAACTTTCCTACAAGGTACATGCAATGAATTTACAATGAGTTCTCCACTGCATAAATGATTTCATGGAAGTTCATCTTATTGACAAGTGACAAATTCCCAACTGACACTCTTATCAGTTGCAGGTCTACAGAGTTGTTGGGGTTTCCACTAACATTCAAATCATCTGACAGAACTCATTTTTTTCTCAAAATGGACGATTGTGCTCCATATGGTCGAAAGAAATAATACAGTGCACTGACCCGTTTGTGTACATGTGACAGGGTTGCCTACGGGAAACATGATTACTACGCCAGTAAAAAAAAACAAGAACGTGACAGAAAGAAAAAAAATCAATAACGTAACTCTTGATAGAGTTAAGAATACCAAGGAATTTAATTGTATGAAGTTGTTCGATGAGCCTATTAATCCAAAAATACTAACATGACTTACAAAAAATATTAATGTTTTAAGATACACAAGCAAACGTGTTTTGCGCCCAGCCATTCGTGGGAGGCAGGGGGAGAAAGGCTCATTCTCTGGATCAACTTACCTTGAATATAATTATATAAAGTTGTGTAAGCCTATAACTATAATCTTTAAATACTAAAATGACTTACAAAAATATTAGTGGTCAAAGCATTAGAGCTACACGAGCAAAATGTGTTGGCCATGCCAATTATCAGAAGTAACTTTTAAGCAGTGCAGTCTAAATTCATAAGGTGCAAGAAGCATCACCAGTGTATTTCCCATTCCTCTCATAGTCCTCCAGGAAATGAGATACAACAGTAGTTGGAATCACGTAGCCAATATTCTCAGCCTCATCAGATCTGTAAACCTAAAAGAAATGTCTCGTGAAAACATAAAACTGAAAAGAAATATGCTAACGACTGTCACTCTGTCAGAAAACCCATCAGCCTGCGAAGCTATAAGATTAAAATACTTGCAATAAACAGATATTGACCTTTCAAAAGTGTTGCAGGCAGCAGGCAAATAGATTCTACCTAAAGCAAAATGGTAAATAACAAATCTAAAACCTAACAGATTTTGATATTGAAATTCAACTAGAAAAAACCTACCTGAAATGCCACTCCAATACACTCTCCCCGGTCATTGAATGCAGGGCCACCACTATTACCTAAAATATAGCTACTATAAGCAATGGCACGTGAGGGAAAAATAATAATATATTTTTGTTTGTATGGCTATAGGAATACATGTCAACCGAGTGAGGTTAAAGAAATTTAGAAATACATGGAATATCTGACCAGTAAATAGGAACCATGTTTGGCCAAGCTTAAAACTTAAAACATGTCTGAGGTTTTTTAAAAGTTATTTTATTTTTTAATTTTTTTGGATTTTCAGTAGTTGGTACAATCTTACTTCTTGAGAAGAAGTCTTTACTTACAGTCAAAAAGGTAAATCACATTTTTAAGCTTGGCTATACATGCTCAGAAAGGACAAATTCCTAGTAGCACAATGCATACTTACCAGGATTTATTGCTGCATCAATTTGAATACCAAGTAACTCAGATGAGCCATGGGCATATGATGTAACCTGAAAGAACACACAAGGTAAACGCTAAGTTCTATTATAAACCTCGAAAAAGCTAATAGTCCAGGAATGAGGTAGCTGAACAACTGATTCTTCTTCTCTTTTTGCAAATTGTGTTATCTACAACTTTCAATGGTTTTGCTACTTTTCATCCTAGTGAAATAGGATCACAAATATGTGAGAGATTCATTGGATTCTGGTCAATTCACCAATGTAATCAAACAAATCTTCTGGATTTTCCGCAGTTTCCTCTTCATTGTTATTAAAAGCTAAAATGGTTGATGCAAAATGAATTCATCCTGGCCTTGGTTATGAAAGCCACCACTTAGTTACTGTTTAACAAGGTAATAGCTGACACCCAGGACTGTTGATGTAGGAGATTCCCGTGACTGTGAGAGCAATTTTGCTTTATCAGTTTCGAGCTCAAGTTGAGATCTGAAATTCTTACTTACACATACTTGATATGCCTTGGAAAAGTGGTCTTGCTCTGAAATTGCGAATTCACAATTTCAGAGGAAACCTAGTGATTTCTCTCGAATGGAGAGTTACCCCCAAACATCCAAACCCACCAGCCCACAACCTTTTGACCCAAACTCAGGCATCGGGCATGAGAGTCCGGCCGGTCCACCACAACAAACCGGCCTCACGCCACAAAACCCTGGTCAATCTGGCCAGGGAAGACACATGCAGGAAGTGGCCCTAGGTGGAAACCCTAACGCCGCCGCCCGAAGATGCCCAGAAATAGGAGGCGTCCCGGTCAGTTAGAGAATCGAATCAGGCGAGCAGGAAAAGATTGGCGGCGTGGGTATGAAGGAAACAGCGAACGGAACCCTGAAGCTGATCCACAGTGTTCCGACGCTCTACAGACCCCACGCGTCTGACCGGACGGTAGCACAAGCCATTCCGACCACGGCTCAGGCTACGCATGCGCCCCACGCATCGACGGCTGGTATTCAGCAGCACCTGCATAATCTGCCCAGGTCGTTCCACCCTTCCATATTACTATCGGATGCATCATTTCAGAGGCATGCAGAAACGTTTGGTACAAGGGAGTTCAATTTTTGATTTCGAGTGGAAGCAAAGGAGTTTTTTGTGTCTATTAATGGATCCGGCATTGTTAGACTGACCGAATGGGGACCGAAGACATCGAACGCAATATATATGGGGAGGTTTGGTGCCTTGTGGATGTTGAATATGGTAGATAAATTGAGAGGGGTTAGCAAAGCAGGAGTTTGTTGCCAAGCTTACTGAGTCTTCCAGAGCTTTTATAGCACAACGTTGTGGAAACAGTCGAGGTAGGTATATGACGATAGCGCAATATGGGGAGAGGCGTCGAAAATGAGTGGTGATGGTACCGGAAGGTGCGAATGGAGAGGAATGGGCGTCGATTCTGCGAATGTTTCAGGCAGTGGTCGATTATTTTGTCTCTAGAGACAAAGTCAAGCATCAAACGGCTACAATCAACAATCAACAAATGAGGACTTATGCTGAAGTTACGGCAAACCGTAAGGTCGAGCAGAACACGAAAAAGCCAATGTTGTTGCAAAAGGACAGCGAAGTTTGTGGGAATGACACTTGCACGCGACCCTCAGTTTCTTCGATGCCTAAGTTGAACGAGACAACGCCAGAAGTTGCTTTGGATAGTTCATTGAGTTATGCTGAAATAAGGGCCCGCGTCCAGGGGTTGAAAGGTGAGGTGGATGAATTGTTGAGGTTAATGGGAGGTGGGGCTCTAGAGGCCTCCAAGATGATTAGTTGCCATAAGTGCAGGGCTGGTATGTCTGAGTATCCAGCTACGGAGTTACAATCAAACTTGTTTCAAACCAAAGAAAAGCAGGTGATGAATGAGCCCATTGGTGAGAATCAGGTACGGTATGACGCGGAGTGCAGTGGAGATGACGATGGAGAAGATATTTATCGGGGGGTGGAACCTTCGTCGAAGCGAGGGAAACAGAGAACGAACAATATGGATGTGATGACTCTGAATGAGACCATGGAAAAGAGTTGTGCACTTGTGATGGAGGAGGACATGATCACATCTACAGAGGGAGTTGGGTTGACAGAGAAAGAGACCGGAATAGTGATGACACAAGAATCCAGTCCGACATCGACACATGAGCAAGTGGTGACAGGCTCGACTTCTATGATTGTGAACACTTACAATAGGAGGCATCAGAAGTCTTTTAAAGAAAACGAGTTAGGGAATGAAAAAGAGATAGTAGTGTGGGTGGATGACGCCACAAAAGGAATAATGGACAAGGGGGCAATGCGGGTGGAAGAGGGGGAAGGACAAATCTGTGAGCCTATTGAATGTTGCTATGTAAGGGAGATAGTGAAAGTTAATGCGTTTGATGTTAGACCTCCGGCCTCAAATTGGGTTCTCCAAAAAATTCAGGAATTCAGCAAGATGGTAGGTGTGTCGTGCGATGGTTATGAAAATAGACTTTTGCATTTGTTTTGAGGAGTTGGAAGCTAGTAGGGGACATGGGATGTGCTCACCAGGCGGAAAAGCAAGAAGAAAAGGAGACCGTGAGCTTAGGCCGCTCGAATGCTCGATAAACTATGACGTTAAAGGGGGTGAGTCAAAGAGAGGATTGTTGGGGAGGGAGGAAGGAGAGTTTAAATGATCCCTAAATTCGTTTGCTGAAATGTGCGGGGGCTTAACGAAGTTGGGAAAAGGTTAGGTGTTTGGAATTTGTTGAGGGGCTGGCGGGCTAATCTTGTTTGTTTGCACGAGACGAAATTAGAGGTCATCTCGAGGGCTGTGGTGAGTTCTTTATGGGGGGGACAACATGTTGGGTATCAGTTTCTTGGAGCTTCAGGGGCATCAGGATGCGTGCTTGTCATGTGGGACACTAGAGTGCTTGATATGGAGGAGGTTAGTGTAGGGTTATTCTCTGTGTCACTTTCTTTTAGTAATGTTGCGAATAGATTTAAGTGAATATTTATTGGAGTTCATGGGCCGAACTCAGATGAGAACAGAAGGGGATCGTGCGATGAATTGGCTGGTATGATGGCTTGGTGGAACTTACCAGTGTGCATTGGGGGTGATTTTAATGTGGTCAGGTTTCCTTCTGAGAGGTCGAGTGAGGGGAGACTTACAATGGAAGATTTTTCTAATTTTATTAGTGAAAATATGTTGGTGGATTTGCCTTTGATAGGGGGAGAGTTTACTTGGTCATCCAATTGAGATCAACCTGTTCAATCTCGAATAGATCAATTATTGATTAGTGGTGAGTGGGAGGCTAAGTACGCAGATGTCACTCAGAGGAGATTGGGGAGAGTGTACTCAGATCATTTTCTTATTTCGCTATCTGGGATTAGAAAGGGTAGTGGAAGAAGACATTTTAGGTTTGAGAAGATGTGGCTTAAGGTTGAAGGTTTTGGGGAGCGAGTTCGAACTTGGTGGGCGGGCCGCTTATGATTTCAGGGGGTCTCCTAGTTATGTTTTACATTAGAAACTGAAGGCATTGAAGGGGGTTTAAAGAAGTGGAATGAGGAGGTGGTGGGGGACACAGACTGTCCTAAGAATCAATGTCTGTCAGACATAGGAGTATTGGATAGACAGGAGGAGAGTCTGGGATTGGATGGAGACGAAAGGGAGATGCGTGGAAGGTTAAGGGGAGAGTTGTAGAGATTGGTGGAGATGGAAGAGATTGTTTGGAGACAAAAGTCTAGGGTCTTGTGGTTGAAGGAGAGTGACAAATGCACAAAGTTCTTTCATCGACTCGCTAACTCCAGCCGGTGCAATAATTCTATTACATTGTTGGAGGTAGATGGAGTTAAGTATGAGGATCCTCAAGATATAGTGACTCAGCAGGTGAGATTCTATCAGAATCTCTATCGGGCCACGGCTTGAGTTGGAGGGGCTGGACTTCTTCACTAACACCGAAGAGGAGGCTAGTTGGGTTGAGAGACCATTTGAGGAGGATGAAGTTAAGGATGTGGTGTTCAATATGAATGATGACAAGGCCCCTGGACCGGACGGGTTCTCGTTCTTATTCTATAAGCATGTTGGGAGGTGGTGCGATCAGATATTATGGAAACAATATCTTATTTTTTCGAACGTGGCAGGTTCATGAGAAGTCTTAATGCCACTTTTATTGTGCTTATTCCTAAGAAACTGGGAGTGTCGGATATTAAGGACTATCGTCCAATCAGCTTAGTCAGTCTATAAGATCATTGCTAAAGTTTTGGCGAATAGACTAAAGGAGGTTCTGGGAAAAGTGGTGTCTAAGTTCCAAAATGCTTTTGTGAAGGGGCGCCATATTTTGGATTCAGTTCTTATAGCGAATGAATGCATTGATTCGAGAATACGTCAGGGGATACCATGGATATTGTGTAAGCTTGATATTCAAAAGGAGTATGATCACGTCAACAGGGGATTTCTTATGTATATGCTCGGCAATGCGACTTCCGAGATAGGTGGTGTAAGTGGATTCAGTTCTGTATCTCTACGGTCTTGCTCTTAGTTTTAGTTAATGGCAACCCTGAAGGTTACTTCCGGAGTAGCATAGGTTTGAGGCAAGGGGATCCGTTGTCCCCCTTGTTGTTTGTTATTGTGATGGAGGTTTTCAATAGAATGATTGAGAAAGCTGTGACAGAGGCTTTGTTAAGAGGTTTTGCGGTTGGGCATCTACAGGTCTCCCATTTGTTATTTGCAAATGACACTGGTTTTTTGTGATGCAGATGATATGCAAATTAGGAATTTGCGTCGATTGCTGCTGTGTTTTGAAGCGGTCTCGGGTTTGAAAGCTAATCTGGGGAAATCTGAGGCTATTCCAGTGAGGGAGGTTGCTAATGTGAAGGAATTGGTAGCCATACTCGCATGCAGAGTTGCACAATTGCCCATGTCATACCTTGGGCTTTCGCTAGGAGCGAGGTTCAAAAGCAAACAAATTTGGAATGATATTCTTGAAAGGGTGGAGAGGAGGTTAGCGGGGTGGAAGCGTATTTACCTGTCAAAAGGAGGTCGTCTTACTCTCGTCAAATCCACTCTTTCTAATCTTCCAACCTATTTTCTATCATTGTTTCACATTCCCGTTGCAGTGGCAAATAGATTAGAGAAGATGCAGAGGGATTTTCTTTGGGCAAGGCTGGGGGAAGAGAGGAAGTTTCATTTGGTCAGATAGGGTAACGTTTGTTCCCCTATTAGGGCGGGGGGTCTTGGATTGAAGAGTCTTGTCTTATTTAACAAGGCATTGTTGGGCAAGTGGCAGCGGCGATTTGGTATGGAGAGGGAGAGCTTCTGGAGAGAAATTATTGAGGTGAAATATGGTGTTTTTGAGGGGGGGGGTGGTACTTAGGTGAGGGTCGTGGTTCTTATGGGATGAGCTTGTGGAGGTATATCAGGAAAGGATGGAGCGATTTTCAGAATAGATTGGCTTTTGTGATGAGGAACTGTACGAATGTCAGATTGTGGGACGATTGTTGGTGTGGAGATCAATCATTAAAAGTGCGGTTTCCTTCTTTATATCGCATCGCCTTGGAGCCCGCGGCTATGGTGAGTGATGCTATGGCTATATTTAATGGGAATCCTAGCTCGAACATCGCTTTCGGGAAGGGCTTACATGATTGGGAGTTGGATGATTTTACCTTGTTTTTGGCTTCTCTGTATGATGCGCACATTCGGGTAGGAGAGGACGACTGTAGCAGGTGGAGGGCGGCACGGAATGGTTTGTTCTATGTTCGCACTTACTTCAGATCCTTAGTGGAACCTGTTGAGAGTTCATTCCCTTAGAAAAGGGTATGATAAAGTAAATTACCTCCAATGGTGGCCTTTTTACTATGGACAGTTGTGAGGGGGCAACGGCATACAATCTTCGTAGAAAGGGTTGTTGTATTACGGAGTGGTGCTACATGTGTAAGAGGGATGGAGAGACGATCGATCATTTGTTCATTCATTGTGACGGTGTTCGTTAGATGTAGAATGATATTATGGCATCGCAACATATGAGTTGGGTGTTACCTAGGATTATAAAGGAGGTAGTGTGGGCATGGAAGAGAAAGTTTCGAGATAAGAATAGCAAGCTCGTTTGGGATCTCATTCCAGGATGCATCGTTTGGTGTGTATGGAGAGAAAGAAATGATCGTTGCTTTGAAGATTAAACACGGACGACAGAGCAATTTAGAGAATTATTTTATTTGACTTTGTATAGTTGGTTTAAGGTTGCTACTATTAGTCCGATGGAAGGGTTGCCGAATTTTTTATCGTTTATTTCTTGTTTAAATTGATAATGCACTCCTTGTGTGTTATCTTTTGATATTGATTTATAAAATTGCGTGATTACCTATAAAAAAAAAAAGTTATAAGACTAAGATGTGGATTGATGTGAACTAATTGATCAAAATACAGTGAGAAACAGTCACAATTTCAGGACAGGAGTGCTGCCAATTGTAGGTGAAATTAAACTTAGAAGCAGATTGTCGTTCAACTATTACACGTGACCAAATTCAGCTTGAGACAATCCAGCAGCTGGGGAAAATAAGAGATTGAATACAGAATTTTCTATATTATGAACCAAACTAAGTTGCACTTCGTATGTTCAATGTTTGTCGAGATCAAAAAGATGCAAACTGATACATAATCAAATTTCAGCTTCAAACAAACCAGTAGCTGGGGACAAATAAGAGATTGAAAACGGAATTTCTCTATTATGCACCAAACTAAGTTGTAGTTCACGTGTTCACTGTTTGCTTCTCGTTATGAATCACTAACCATTTGGAATAAATTAGACATGTAAATAATCAAACGACAGTTAGGAGAGCAAGAATGGTCATATCTTTTGCTTCTTTTCTAATCATTTTTAACTCCAGAATTTGCATGTACCATATGCCTGCTTAGGATAAAACATTTTCATAAAATGGATATACAAAAGACTCCTCATACCTTAAAGTTTTAACAAAAGTCATTGTGATTTATCTAAAAACTCATAGATTATAAAATAAACAAACAGTTACCATCTAAATGTAGGATAAGGCTAAATAATGATTAAAAATAATAAAACCTGAAAGCATGGAGAAATGTACAAACCTCTATTCTTGATACCACACCCTTTGTTACTGAAATAGTATCTCCACCAAGCGGATATCCAACAACAGTCACTGCATCCTGCCAATTTGAAAGCAATGGACCAGTAAAAAATTTGTGTTTTTAAGTTGTCGCAGCAGAATAGTTAGTAGAATTGCCGGTTGATTGTATTCATGTATCCTTTGCAAGTTTCCATTTATATCAGGCATAACTTCGAACCAAGCAACTGAGCTAGTCATGTGTGATTATTGTAGTAAACCAGTAGATACAAAATGGCATAATAAAATGCATTGTAGAAGCATTACTAACAGTGATTACACACAAGCCAGAAACAGAGTGGCATGGACACTTGAGAGAATTGATCTACATTTATTGCTAAACTTGAATAAAATATGCACAAACCAGTTTCAGTGAAGCCAAACCACCAAATCTTTGTGAGCCACAGCTGTGTAATTACAGGTCTATATGACTAATATCAATACCATGTACAGTGTTAAGCTACAGAAACAGTTTCCAAAATATAAAGAATCATTATCTGATTTTTAACTATCTGACCCAGAAATAAAGGCCATGCTCAGCAGCTCAATTTGCAGAGAAACCATAATTTTGACTTAAAAACAGCAAAATCTGCCATTGAAAGGATAGAAATATATAACAATCATTAGGGAACAGATAGGTATGTACTATGTAGTCATATAAATCCATAACCATCAATTGGGAACCAACGTGAAAATTATAGAATAGTTGATGAAGTAATTATAAGCAAAAAAAAAAAAAAAAACGTGTGAAATTCTTTTAAATGCTTCCACAAGGAAATCACCAAACTAGCACCAATGACAAACTCAGCCCCTTCAGTAGTTAATGTCCTAGAACCAGCAATGAAGCAA
This sequence comes from Fraxinus excelsior, assembly GCA_019097785.1. Taxonomy (NCBI): domain Eukaryota; kingdom Viridiplantae; phylum Streptophyta; class Magnoliopsida; order Lamiales; family Oleaceae; genus Fraxinus; species Fraxinus excelsior. The sequence continues at coordinate 26,930,216 of CM032632.1, read as the reverse complement.
GCAAATTGTGCATTTTCCCAATAAATTCCTGAACATATGTATTGAAACTAACCTCAGATGGACCTCTAATCAACAATTTGGGAATACCCTTGCTAATAACTTACAAACTGTACAGTGAAGTTTTAGTTTATAAGTGTGATGGGTAATATTTAGTTTCCTTCTTTTCAGTATCTCATCTCAAGAGACCTATCCAAATCACTGAAACCATGAACTTGAGTACTTGCTCAAGTGTGAAATTTCAAAAGGACTATCCATCTGAATATAATTTCTCTTTTTGCTCTTTAATAAAACGTTAGATTCACTTGATCTTCTTGGAAAACTGGAAAACGATCCTATCCTGGGAGACACATCAAAACATACTTATATCAAACAGAAGAAGAAAACAAATGCATCACATAGAGATAGGATCCAGCCATAATCAGTCAGCTTCCATATCATTAAAATGCTACCTGTGAAGTTCTGATCTACTAACTATTTCCTCAAGTAAAATATCATCTTGCAGCATTTAGGCCAGAAAGGTGAAAAATACTACCCAGTTTCTTCAATCATTTATGCTGGTCACTCCACATAAAATTGCTTGTTGCAGATAGTATCAATGGAAAAGCAGAGGAAAAAGAACTAGGCAATAAATAGTTCCAATGTATGAAGATGGGAAAAAGCAACAAAAAGTGCTCCTCGTAGGGAAAAATGAAGACAAATCAAGAGAACCTGCAGAAAAGGCAAGCATCCAAACTTAAGGGGCTCAGCTCCTTTCCAGAATTCCTCGTTCTCAATAGAAAGCAGAGCTATGTCACATTCTACTCCTTTTGCGAGAACCTGTAAATCATTTCACTGAGTAGAGAATAAGTGCAGCATCAAGATTTTAAACCGATTTTCCACCACCAAGGCTGCCTCCCAACACCAAAATAAGTAAATATATGAAAGCAAAAGGAAATAAGGACATTAACATGCAGTAAAACACTAAAGACTAATTTGATTAATCATGGTTATGAGTCGGTATTGGGTGAAAATGTTGGTGTATTCTATAATTTAGAGTATTATGTTTTAATGGCTACGAACAACTGAAAATCACATTTTTTGATAATGATAAAAGATGCATTCACTATGATCATTAATAAAAGCAATTTCAGAATATTGAAAGTGGAAAAGGAAATAAGGGGAAAAAATTAAAGTGAAAAGTGGCTAGTAAAATTGTTCATCACAGGATGTGAAGGGTCAGCCCGTAATATTAGAAAATAATGTTTGTTACTACAATCAAGCTCCATTCAAGAAGTTCTAGTGTTTTACAGCTTTGATATGAAGGGACAGGCATATCGATATTTCTAGTGTCTTTTCATGCAAGTCCTTTTGATGTAGGACAATCCTATTATAAATAGGATAAAAGTTAGTTATTTATGAAAGGATATTTAAGAATTCTAGTTCTAAAAGGTTTTATCTTTTAATTCTTATTTATTGATTAGAACAAGATTTCTAATTTCTTTAGATTAGGATTTTACATTAGTTTCCTTATATTAGTAGGATTAGAGATTAATTATGTCCATAGAGGTATTGCGCCCTTTTTTATGACAATCAATCATAAATCAATACAAAGCAAAATTATTCCAATATAGTTCTTATTTTCAATTCTTATTACAAGAATTTCTAAACGCTTTTGTACCACCTTTCCCATTCATCCTGCCTGCCTGCCTGAACCTTCCTATTACTTTTTGCATTTGTCCATTTGGAAATCTGAACGTGAAGGTTGTCACTTGGTCTTAATAGTCTAAACAGTATAAACATCAATGACTCCTTCCCCCTGATGTTTGTCATTTGGCAGGAAAATGAATCACGTTTTCAAACTGTCTTCACAGGCTTTCGAGAGTGAAACGCGAGGAAGTTGTTCAAATTATAGGAAAAAGTTCTATGATTCCCACATGCCTTGGCGAGTTTGGGGTTTTGGTGGCAGCTAAGATGATAAGACTGGTACAGAAGTGCTATGATGGCCATTGTGTTAGGCTCTATCTTCTTCTGTTTTTTTTATTATTTTGGGATATCTTGTCCTCAACCTTTCTTTTTCTTCCTATTTATATTTATTTTTGCATCGAAATAAGGAGAGAAGAAATAAAAGGTAATCATGAAAGTCAGCCTAGATTAGCAGAGGGAGAGCGTTGGATTGGGTTCTTCCGGCTTTCAGGAGAAAAAACACTACTATTTTTACAGGATATTCGACATCTTTCTGCTCTCAAATAGTAGGTCTGAAAGTGACAAAGTAATAGAGGAACATGACAATATTCTTTCTAAGAATGCTACCTTGGCAACATATTTTGTATCATCACCCCTTTTCTTCACTTTGACCTGCGATGTATAGAAAAAATACACCAAAAGTAACAGCAGCAATTTAGTGGTGCTCTTTTATAAAACAAAAATGGATTTGGTAATCAACAAGTCAGTATACCAAACTCACCAACAAAAACAGAATAAACATATCAAAATGATAGCTTACAGATTGTTCCAAAGGAACTAAATTTTAAGATAAAAATGTTCATAACCATGGCCAAATACATAGGAAACACAAGTATGCATGGAAAGAAATATAGATACTTGGGAGATTTAAATTTTTTAAATGATGGCACCAAATCAAGCTGTCAATTCGAAAAATATTCTTTTATAATCTCTCAATAGTTCCCAATCTTTTTCAGGGAATTGATGTCCCCATGTAAGATGGATTATTATCAGCTCTCTATAGAATTCTTGAAAATAAGATTTAAATTATATACATGTGTTTCTCTAACAGCTTAAGCTTTTAAATCAACTGGTTCATCATGGTATCTTAGATGTAAAGGTCTTAGTTCAAGCCTTGCTGTCACCCCTTTATCAAAAGTTTTGAAAGGAAGAAATATGAATCCCGCCTATACATAACGGGGCACATTGAAGAGAAGACTTAAATGATATACATGTGGGTTGTTGGATGTGTGAAGCCTAGGAGACATTACACTTTTCCTCTTATTTGCATTTTGTGGTAAGGTCAAGGGAGGACTGGGGTGGTAAGCCCTGAGGCGAAACTTTTTAATTGTTATAGGGTAATTTGTGAAATTTGCACATGTATTAGGTCACTCTAACTATATTAAAGAATTAGCAGTGAATAATGTGAGTCCAAATTATATTGTAATTCTCTGTGGATATAGTTCAAATGGACATTTATACCTGATGCAGTAGCTTACATTGAGGGGGGGTGAAGCACGTTATATCATGTGTTATTTTTTCATTTTTCTTATTTCAAATTATAATTCCTTACTAATGAATGATTATTTGTTTAATCCATAACACAGCCTTCTTTAACCTCTTAAACTTTTAAATCAATGGATTTAACACACTGTAATGGAAGTTAAATTAGCGAAAGAGTCATATATTGACTCAACTAGAACTTTGTCAAGAAAAGAAGTGTCTAATCTTTTTCTCTGAATACTCAAATTCTTTATTGCGGAGCAGGTTTAGAATGGAATATATATCATGTCCAATCAAAATATCACCCCAATCAGTCAAGGATCAATTAAAACAACAAAGGTAAAAGTTCTACTTAAAAAATGAGCTCCACTATACTAGCAACACTAAACTAGCTTATGTGACACAGTTTCCCGGTTCAAAGAAAGATCGGCCTGATTTATCACCCAAATTTCCATCAATCTCTGGCAACATGAAATTAGCATATGTGTCACAATTTTTCTGGTTGTAAGTAGCATTCACTTGATTTAACACCCAAATTCCATCAGCTTGAGAATCCTCAATTCAAACATGCAGGAAATCCAAAGAATTAAAGAAGGAATAATCAGCTAGAGTCATATCATGACAATACCATTAATCGTAACATATCTACTCCGAAGTTAACAGATAGAATACTGGTGCTTACATTACCCAGACTCCCAGTCAAATCATCAAGCCTGCTATGGCATGCAACATTTACATGAGCAGGACAATTCAAATGGCATTAAACTTCAAAATTTACCTGTGTGTTATGTTCAACACAGTGTGCATTTGTCAAAAGCTTCCCATCCCCGATCATAAAAGCACTGTACAGTGCATGCAAAGGTTATTATGTGAAAAGAGAATATTCGTAAAACTGTATTTACCGCAAGAATTGTATTAAAAGAAAGATTTAATTTCCAGAAAATTCAATTTTCTGAGGGAAGCCATTGGAGAAAGGTCATTAAACATACCTTCCAGTACTTTGATACTGCCTTTGTTTCTGCCAAGGAAGAGAATAATCCGGTGCAGTGTGGGTACAGTAAACCTAAATGAAGGAAAAAGAGAAGGTAATAGTAACATATTTTAAACTGTAGTGAGAATCACAATTTGTTACAAAGATATCAGCAAATGGCCAATATCGTCAAGTCATTTTTTTAATATAATAAGAAAAAAAAAAGAGCATTGACAAGGAAAACAATTCATGAACTAAAGGTATCTACAGAAGTATATATTAAATAATGGGCTACATTGATGTTGAGAATATTTTCAAGGAGTAGGTGGTAATTGATGAACACCAGTAAATAGCATCACATGCTGCTTCAAGAGTCAAATATAAAATCGGTAAATGGCAAATTCACGAAAAAATAATATGGTTACCTTATTGGTATAAAATATTTCTGAAAGAACTTCGTTGTGTCAGTTATCAATTGATCGAACACATAAAATACCTTAATGTTGACTTAGATGATGAAATCTACATATAAACTGACTACCGCCGACAAAATAACAGCTAAGAAGGGCATCATGATTGCAACTCCTGTGCCACAGAATATTGGCTCTCCTAAGATGGCAAATCTTAAAATATAAAATAGGGTGGATCAGATCTTCCTCTAATTCTCATGATGCTCCGTGAGGAAACAGAGTAGGAAGATAATAACTAGCCAAAAGTTAAATAGCAAGTAAAGTATAGGACTGAAAGAAAAGAGGGATGGAGCATGCTGCATAAGATAATGTAAAAACAAAAGAAAGGAAATGATATCCAGCTCTATGAAGAGGGTAGCAAAGCACAATCTAAAAATTTTCAATAAGATAACTAAAATATCAAGCAGAATTGAACATTTACCTTTACAACAGCGTTAAGAAATGCAGCATCTTGAAGATTACCAGTCTTTACCTGGAACACGTGAGTGTGGTACTCTAATAAATACAATCACTTGAATGTTGAACGAATGAACTTGATACGAAATAATGGCACCCATAGCTATTGCATGAAAGAACACAAAAAATGGACCGGCGGAGAATAATGTAGGCTCTGAGAGGGGGAATTCATCCAATAACACATAAACAAAGTCACATTATAGATGAACTGTAGTTTTAATCTGTTAGCAATAAAAGCTCTGCATTATAGGATTCTTTATGAAAAATTGTTGATATGAAATGTGCCATGTATGGAAACCAAAAAAATGAAGATATGGAATCAAATATAAGGGTTTCATAATGATAGAAGTTACTTATTTTATTACACCCCATTATAGGATCCTAGAACATTTGTAATCATAAAGGCGATTTTACAATAGTGAATGCATGTGATTGTAAATGCTGCAGCAGCATGATGGACATTACGATAGATTTTTCAGCAACTTTAACAAGCCTTGGGAAAATGAAATGATAATTGTGGAGCAGAGATAATGATAGCAAATAGGGGGAGAAAATAGTAGAGAGAGTTTCTTTACTTTCATGGTCCAGCTGGCACTGAGAAGGTCTGAGAAAGAGTGTCTTAAGGAACTGAGAAAGAGTGTCTTTAATAAGATTTTCAATCTCCCCCCTATATCTTAATTATGTCAGGGCAACAAGAATACAAGATCGTGATCTACTAAGCGTTTGTTTGAGAGAGATTTTTCCAAGCGAAAAATGATTTTTTTGGAGAATTTGCGGTTAAAAAGTATGGAAAATTATGAGTCCCACATAATTTTGTAATTGAAAATGATATTGGAAAAAATAATTTTTTGAAAAATCTCTCTCAAACAAGCTCTAAATGTGGTACCTTCACTACCATGGGAATATGATTTGCAGCTTACACAAAGATATCGGCCAAATCCAAGTACTAGATTTTATAACACTAATTGTGGATTTAAGTGCCATTGCAGCAAGGTCAAAAGGATAGCTGGCTCTTCATAATTTCACGTCTATCCCCCCAATGAAAGGAAACACGTGCTTCAAATATTAAAAGAGAATGAAATACAATATGAATGTCCTACATACCTGTTGGTCTATTGAGTCAAACAGAACTCCCTCGTTCCCTTTCCTCTGCATGGCAGAAGATCTAAACGAAGTTGATTGAGGTCTCCCTGCATTTTTCCTACTAATTCGACCATCTACATTTGATGAATGGATTTCATCTCTTGATCTCCCTGGCAATTTTTGTGCAATAGCTTCACTCTGAATTTAACAACAAATACAAAGGATTTCATAGGTTCATGGTAGTAAATAAATTAAATTTGTACATACAGCAAAAACACTAGAGTAATCATTGTTAAAGATGTGCTTTAGTGCAAAACACAGACCTGTATGCCTTTTTGTGTGTTTGTATTTAAGCTTGTAGCTTCAATGAGGGAAAAAGAACAAAAAAAGGTGAGTTTTCATAAAATCTGGGACTTTCGAGCTCTTTTCATCTTATAATTCATTCTAGATGCAGTTTATGTCTTGTATTGATATTCAGTGGTTACTGTATTTTTCCATATTTATTCACTCTCTTTCTAATATAAAACATTCAATAACTCAATTTGCTGTACGAACGCTTGCATTCATTTATCAAAAGAGAGAATATCATTCATAACACAGAGTATAAACAAAATCACAAAAATTAAAATAAAATTCAACAGCGATGAGTTTTCGGATTTGTTTTACCTCTGTGCTGAATTTACCCGGCGTTTCCCTGGGCAATTTTTGTTTCGGATTCTGATTTCGGTCCTTGGAAGATTTAACAATGGATGTAAGAAAATAAGTAGGTCTTCGGGAGGTGGAAAAAAGCCGTTGGGAGGTTAAAGAACAACGGGAAGTGGACCCGGAGGAAGAAGAGAGCATTGAGAACCAACAATTTGCGCCCGCCATTGCCATTAACGGATAGAAAAAATGGAAATGCGGCAGAGTTTGGGGTTTAGGTACTCACTGAGCGTGAAACAAAGGTTGAAACTTGGAAGTTGTTTGTTCCCTTATCCACTTGCAACGTAAATATCTAATTTGCCTATCTATTTTGGCGCCTCTCCGGGATGTGAAGACGGAAATCCAATCCGTAATATAATTATTTGGATGAAATTAAATTGAAGTGTAATTATTGAATAAGATTATATTATAATTACTTGATTCGCTGTTTGTGGCTTTCATATTTTAACCCCTGGTTTAATACTAATCTCTTTACAATCCATGTGTGACATCTTCTTTAATAAAAAGGTTAAGTCGAACTACTAGGAACCGACACTTGCCATTTAAAATAGAGTCGAGACTTTGCTAGATAAAAGAAAAAGTTGTCAAATTCTATATAGGTTATTAACTTTATTTTTATGATGATTGATTATCGGAATTGATCTCCTGCCCATCCATATTTTGTCTACCGACAAGATCTAAAATACTGGTGAGATGGTAAGATCACATCTTGTTACTTCATTATTGGACAAGATATATCATATCCACTATGAACAGGAGATCAATCTTGATTGACAAATAACTAAGTTTGACACTTGGTAGTAAGCTGAAAAATTGATGTGAAAGGCGATATTTTTTGTTAATGTCAGTTTTTTTGTACCTTGTATCATTTTCCCTATCCTGTAACAGATTGAGGTTGAATTGGGGGAACTTAATTTTAATAAAATAAAGTTCAATGGTTCGATTAAACTTGAGATACTTGGCATCTTCAATCCTAGATAAAAAGCAGCATTAGCTAGTTCTTTTAGTTCACGAATGGCTTCCTCCAACTCCGTTATTTTGTAAGCCCCTGGTCTTCATCCTAGGGAAAGCACTCCCTCCACTCTTCAATCAGAAATGGAATCGGAAGGCAAATGGCCGAAATACGATTAATTCCAATACTGTATTTGGATACTCCGTGTGCACAGGATCATAACTCGGGATGAGTTCTTGATCTTGGCCACCGCTCCTTGGAAATTGGTAGCTAGGACACAGTTACAAGTCAACGTGATTAAAGAAAAGGCTAATCGTATTGAATGTAATGTACTTTATCTGTCCCAATTATATAGGCTGAGTTTCCTTTTTATCTTATCCCAAATATATATATGCATGTTTGCGAATATAGAATATTTTATTATGTTCTTTTACCAATATACTCTTCTTAAATTTTCATCACTTAGAGTATGTTTGAGCCACATTATTTTGAAATAATGTATTCTGAATTAGTAGATTGATGGAGAATGTGTAGTTGAAAAAGAAGGAAAAGTTATTGATGTGATGAAAAATATTATTTTATTGATGAATGTGTGGTTGAAAATGAATAGAATAATGAAAATGAAAATTTTAATGTGTACCAAACATGAACTTAATATGTCAACTTCTTGAAATCATCCAAATACACACATTTCTCATTTCTTGGAAACATGGAACAACTCTCATTTCTTCTTCTTCTTCAAATTCTTTATTAATTTCAACAATAGTTTAGTTTTACGTACTAAAAATTAAATAGGGATAAATTAGGAAGATCTTAGGAAAAATTAATTTTCTAATGACATTAAAGAAGCTTTCTTAATCCGTATGAAAAACGAAACCAGTATATATAATTGAGAGGGATGGAGTATCAAATATGTCATAAATGTAATTTAAAGGTGAAAGATTGTGCATTTAACAGAGTCTTCCTCATTCTTCACTTTTTAATTCATTTGACACGGGAAAACTCAAATTCTTAATTGAAGTAAAACCACCATCTACTACAAGATTATGCCCACTAACATATTTGGCATCATCAGATGCTAGATAAAGAGCAGCATTGGCTATATCTTCTGGTTCACAAATAGTTCCCCTCAACACTCCATTATCATGTATCATTTTCGCGAGCCCCTGATCATCAACCCCGGGAAAGTACACTCTCATTTCTTCGATCACAAACGGTGTCGGAATGGCAAAGGGTGATATACAGTTGATTCTGATACCATACCTGCATAGCTCTGCCGCTGCAGATTTCATAACTCCTACAACCGACGACTTGGATATTGAGTACGTGTGCTGCGCCAAGCCTCCCAACACTCCTGTGATACTTGATGTGCACAAAATTGAACCACGCCCCTGGGGAATCATAACCCGGGATGCGTGCTTGATCCCGGCCACCACTCCTCGAACATTGATGGACATGACTCGATCAAATGCAGCAAGATCAAGGTCGACTATAGTCGGTGGAGTGTGACACGCGATTCCTGCATTATTAAACATGATATCAAGTTGACCGTAGTTCGAGACGGCATAATCCACTGCATGTGCAATGTCAGATTCTTTTGAGACATCACATGAAATAAAGCTGGCATGGGTTCCAAGTTCTGTGGCTGTTTCTTTGCCCAGTTTTGTCTGAATATCGGCAATCACTACTTTTGCGCCATTATATATGAATTTTTTCGCTGTTTCTTTTCCAATACCACTTGCTGCGCCGGTGATTAATGCTATTTTGCCTTCTAGTTTGCTGCATAAACGAAAGAACTACCATATTTACACTTGATTTCCAAAGTATGTTTGCCTGAGCTTAAAAGTCAGCAAATTATTTTTCACTGCTTTTAAGTTCGGCCAAACGTGCTAGTTGCACATAAATAGTTTGATAAAATGCCATTTTCTTTTTTGTTTTTTCCTGTTTTATCTTAAACGTGTCTGGTCATTTGATGCGATTTTCTTTTTTTCAATTTAAAGGGAAAATATATAATACCACCTTGCATTTTAAGGGGAAAAGTCGAAAATTAGTGATAAAAATTAAATTGGGAGAATTTTGATATAATTACCTCTGTTTGGCTTTCTAAAAGTTGTTACAAAGGTTTTTTTTTTATATATAGTCAAAGTTAAATATTAATTTTAATCATCAATTTACAACTAGTATTCATTTTAATACCCATGCATTTCATAGAACTCGCTATTATTTATTCTAAAAGTTACTGATAATTTTTAAGCAAGAATGATGCTACTACCAAATTGATGCTTAGCACCAATCTAGGTGACAAATGATGAGACCCGTCTTGACTTGTGGAATGCAATGCATTTTAACTTTATTGGATAAGTATAAATAATCATCAATATCCCCTAAACCGGTGCTAAGCACTAATAATACCAAATAACGTTACTTTCTCTAACTTTTCAACGGTGAAAACTTACAAATATATAAGAACCATTCTTTAAATATCAATTCGTCCCATTAAATAATGGATTTTGAGGAAAATCTTTTGCCTTTCGAGTATTTTTAAAAATTATCTAAAAACTCATCTCTACCCATAAAAATTGTATTTTTCTCCAAATTCAATAACATTAAATGTTCTAATAGTACCTAATTCACTATCACTCGTCACTATCCATCATACTTTAACTCGTGGCACTCAAAGTTCCATGCCACTGTAAAATATTCTTTGGATATAATCTTATGGGTAATTGAAAAATAGTGGAACCCATAAAATCAATTATTAATTTTGACTTAAATTAAAATCTCGGTACCAAATAGAGGCTATATTGTAAACCTAATGACAAAAGGGTTATATTCTAAACCTGATGTTTTATCTCCTTGCTCTTGAGTAGATTTCTGCTGAATTCACTATTACGTGAGTTTATTTTCTTAATTATTGTTCATCTTTTACAAAAATTTTGCTAAGAAAGTTCATATGTAACCAACCATTTAGGGCCCTTTCGGCAGGTATTAAAATCAGATTAAAATTGAAAAACTAGCGGTTATTGTTGACTTTTATTAGATAAATGAGACCCAATAACGACCATATTTTCAATTTTAATTGAATTCGGGCTTTAATATGCAACAAGAAGACTAAATTATTTGACATTTATTAGCCAGGGGAGGTGGGACCTAACTCATACCAAGACTTCAAACCTAAACCACTGAAACAGCATCTAAAACCTATCATTGGATACCATCTCTCGAGGACAGATTTATGTTAGCTCTCAATGGGAAAAGAATGAACTACGAGATCACCCTTAAACTCGTCTCGGGCCTTGGGGTGACGGAAGGATCGTATCATTTGAGAATTGTGTGTGTATGTACTGGTGTGTGGGAAGGAGGGATCTTAACTGACCTCGCAGAAAATTTCCTGATGGAGCTTTTAGTGAGAAAAGCTCTTGAAATGCAGTTGCTCCTGATATATTATCCCGAAACAAAATTTTAAAAATGAGATTTATAAACAAATGCCAGATCTCTGTCTATAAAGAAACGCAGAAACACATTAAGTAAATGAAGAGAGAGAAACTAACCTTGATCCAATCTTGAACATATTCTCTGGTTTTCTAGTGAAAAAGAGCTCTTGGTGTTTGCTGTAGATATAAAACTTACGATAATTTTGTAGGGTGAGACTTGAGAGAGGAGAGGTGTTAGTGTTTGATGCAGATAAAAAACTGCTGTAGCGTAGGTAAGACAGGAAGTCCGCAAAGTTGAGCATCTATTGAAATGCAAATGACAAGACAAAAGATGCCCTCAAAATGGTGTCCCCCATCTCATCACCCAACTCACTAAAATCTTGACACCTCGAACTTATAATGATGTGTCAGAATTTGATTTGTAGGACATTGAAATGAGACAGCACAATAAGAATGATGTTATCTAATATCATAAAATATTACTTATATAATATGTAAGTGACATTAAATCATAGAGTCAATATTGAAATGAGACGGTGTACTGTCACGTAAGATGGTATTTTAGCGTCAATATTGATGCTATATATCGTTATTTGCAAGACAAAGAATAATGTATTTGAACTTGCGCTAGAATAATATGGGACACTACACATATTGATCATTATTGAAGTTTTCCCTTAACATTTTGTAGGTATTCCAAAAAAAAAATTATTTGATACATAAATTCTCTTTACAAACAAAAACATATCTTAACCTTTACTTTCTTTTGAGGATAGTATAGATATAGAGTACCTAAAAAGCTTAAAGACAATAACACAAAAAGTCTCTTATGCAAAATAAACGGCAAGAGATCCCTTTATGATTTGAGTGATTTGAGGTGAGAGGAATTCGTCGATAATAGTTAATTATTCCACGATTTGAATAATAAAATAATAGTGGAAACTCATCCAATAAGAAGTAAAAAAGAGATCAAAATATCCAATGGCTCTTTATTGGAATCTTAACTTGGGGACAAAGTGACAAAACCAAAAAGGAAATTTCTTGTAGCAAGTTGGATGAAAAAAAGCAACTTGCAAATAATTACTTTGTGAACCACCAATCTTTTTTGCCCAATGCCTCTGAAGAGACTAAAGAATCAACATCTGAGCTGCCGTCCAAATATATCATTTTAGAATCCAAGAATGTAGCATAAAGTGGAAGCATATTGGCCTAAAATATTGTTCACTTTATAATCTTGTAATGTTGCATTATTATCCTAATCTAATTCCGTTTACACGTCCAAGTGCAGTTATTTGTGTACCTTGGAGTTTATAATTACGAGTAATTATAGGGATGGACATAATTCAATTTGGTACGGTTCCAAAAGAATTGCATCAATAGGAAATTAAACCATTTAAAAATCGGTTAGCTTGGTCTAATCCTACTGGTTCACAATGAATATTCATCACATAACTCTAGTCTATGTAGTTCAATTTTGTGTTTGCTCAAAGCAATCTATATTTCGCTGGCTCTATTGATGTTTACGATTTGGAATAAAGTAATACTACAAGACAAATTTAATCACTCGATGACAGAAAATATGAGGAAATACAGAGCTAAAAGATTTATTTGGATCGTTTTATTTTATTTTCTTTCTTCATTTCTTCATTTTTTTTTTTTTATTTATTTTGTGAAAAAGCACTTACGTTAAATTTTATAGTCTCGAGCACGTTTAGCCGGGATTTAAAAGTACATTATTTTTAAATTACTTATTTTGTTGCCTTGGAGTTTAACAGAACAGGTCGATTTCTCATTAAGAATAAAAAGGGCCTAGGTTGAGCTAGGGCAGCCTCCCCGACCCCCGTCTCTGTCCTCGCCTGTCGAGATTTTTGAGATGCGGCAATGTGGGTGGTTAAAAAATTCCTATTTTCCACCCCCATTTACTTATTTATTTTTGTTTTTATTTTTAAAATGACGTTTAAATTTTAAAACATAAAAGTCAAATAAGAGAGAGTCGAACGATATCACTTGATTCAGAAATGATCATTTTGTCATCCCTATAAAAGTTATAGCCTTCATTTAGATTTTAGATATAAATTTACAAATGATTTATAAATTGAATTAAATATTAATTTTAATTTTAATCATAATTCATAAGTTATTTATGTTGTAAATAAAATAGTATTTATGAATAACAATTATATCCGTGTAGCCCTAGATTCTATTACCATTGTATCACATATTTCTTCCTATATATATGGGACATTGGTTCTTAATAAAAAAACACAAGTTTATTGATTTCTAATAAATTATAATCAATTGAATTAGCAAAATTTATTTTATCTTTTCTACTTTCAAATTTTTAGTCAGTTGCCATAAAATTTGTTTTCTTCAATCAAAGAAAGATAAGAAGCTGTAGCCAATTGAATTTGCAAAAACACTTTTTTATTCTGTTCAATGAAAATGTAAGTATTGTTTAACTAAAAATTAGATAACAAAGCAGTATAGTTAAGTGATCTGATATATCGATTTGACTATGCCAATTTATTTAGATAAATATTTGTTTGAATGTCATTTTTTTCATTCAATATTGCGAAAGAATATTATATATTATTCTTGAAATAAAAGAATCTAAATCAACATTCTAGAAGAATATTGTAGTATTGCCTAAAAAGAAATATTATATTTATATATATTGTTAATATTTCAGAAAAAATATTAATTGTAAATCTTTTTTATTACAAATATTTTTTTGTTACTCCTAAAGTAGAAAAACGTTATAATTAATATTTCAAGAGGAATATTGCTTGCGAATGATGATATTACAATTTCAATATTTCACAAGAATTTGATTCAATGCTCTTGAAAACACATAACTTGAGTCATATTTATTCTAAACGAAGATGGTGTTGATGTTCTCGAAAAAAATAAAATCCACGTTATATAAATATTCTTGAAGAATATTATATTGTTGCTCATATAGAGCATATCTCTAATATAATATTCGTTGGCTCAAAAGGTAGAACGAATCATCAATGTCAATATTTTAGAAAAGCGTTGTATTTATACTTTTAAAGATTGTATATCTCGTGTGTTCATGAAGAAAGCACGACTTAATATGAAAAAATTTATGTTGATGTTCCTGAATAAACACAACCCAACTACAAAAATGTTTAAGAAGAATATTATTTGGTATTCTCGAAGAAATCAAAATTTTATACAAGTCAATATTTTAGAAGAATATTAAATTATTTTTTTAATCATTCGGAACGTGAAGAAGCACATCTCTGCATATAGTATATGGCTCCTAAAAATTTGATATTTTTAGATAATAGTTTGTTATTGGTCTTGAGGTAACACACCATTATTTACATATATTCTAATTAAATTTTACTTGCTCCAGAATGACACAATTAAATACGATCTAACATAAACCGTGTAATTACTCCTAAAGAGTAAATTCTTGTATAATTTATTATACTGATATTTACTTGCACATGAAAAGTATGAATTATAATTTCCAATATTTTAGAAGAAGAATATTGACATGTTTATCTTGAAGAAGCAATGATAAAAGAAAATGTGTTCTCGAACTCGAAGTAATACATGTTTCGAATATATCATTTTAAATTAGTGTTTATCCATAAAAGAAAACATATAATTTATATTATGTTGATATTGATTAATTTTTCTACTAGATTGATTATTATATGATTATATAATGTTTAATCATATTCTTTGAAATTAAATGTTGGATTATATCTTACATTGAACAAAAAGTGCAATTTGTTATTTGGTATGACCGGTTGGACTTGGATCATTACTACATCAATAATGATGTAAAATAAAAAAAAAATTAAATGGACATAAAATGAAAAACGTGAAGATTCTTCAATCTAATAAATTCTTATATATTATTTGTTCTCTTTATCGAAATTTGATCATCACTAGTTAAAATATGAGTTGAATTCCCTATATTTTCTGAAAACTAATCAGGACGATAAATGGAACCCCGTCATCATCCAAGTTGACCACCTAATCATTATTTGTATCTAATAGATTTGATACATATACCAAATGATTGCATGGTGTTCGCAATCTGAAATTTGCGAAATTATTGCTCAAATTATAAGCATAATTTTCAAATTATACAATCAATATGGCATGCCTTGTTAATACTAGCGATCTTGAATCTCAACTTTTTAATAAGTGCTAGTCGAGATGTCGATAAATGATTTAATACTATTGTTTGTTAAATCCCTCCAATTCATTTAATTGAGAACAAAATACCTCTTCTTTTTGTTTAGGGAAAACCATTACATATCATGTTAATATCGTAGTTCTTCCAGTTATAACTTGACTTATTGTTAGAGTCTAATTTTTTCATCAAATTATTTCGATAGCGCAATATATGTAAAATTGATCCGCCACAATGCACTGAGATGGAAAGTAAAGAATGTTTATAATAAATGAGTAGTTTGAATCTTTATCTCGAAAGAATGATATTTTATAACGTGATTTGTTGACTGTCAATTTGTGCAGAATTTAGGGTGTGTTTGTCTCCCATTATTGGGAGAAGAATGATGTAATTAATAATATTTTTTGGAGAATGTGTGGTTGAAATTTAAAGTAAATTTATTGATTTACGTGTAGAATATTTTATTAAGTGAATGTGTGATGTAGATTGTTTACTATAAAAAATAATATTTGATAAAACGATAGACAAACGCGCAATTAATGTCCTTATAATTTGGAAATTTGTTTTGCTTTGGTTTTCCTTCTTTCTTCTACGGACCACAAGAAAGTTTCATCTTTCCCAACGCGAGGAAATATTATTACACACACTCACACACACACAAAAGAGATTAAAAATATCTCATACACCAATTTTAAATGTTCAAACTCTAATTGACATTCTATATGAGAATTAATTAATATATTATTTGATAGATTTATGACACGTTTGAAACACGATAATATTCGATTTTTTTTATAAAATCTTCAAACAAAAAACTAAGCAATTAGCAAAGATAGTCAATTAAGGAGACATATACTCTTGGTAAATTATTAGATATAAAATATTATAAAATCTCAGAAGAGGTTTAGATGCTTGAAATAATGAAACTTTATATATTTCAATAAGTTATGTCATCATATAAAAGAAATATAATCTAAAAGAAAAAGTTGTTGACAACATTTTTGTACATAATGTACTGCATCATATTATGAATAGCGAGGAATCGAAATAAATTTGTTGAAACATATTGATCGAAGTAATAATTGGCAAAATAAAATGACTCGATCATACTAAAACTGTATTTATTAAAGAAATTTGAAGTTTATGGACATGATCCTAATAAAATTGAACTTACTAGAGAAATCTGAAGTCTTAAGATCTACAATCTAAACACCTAAAAATGTATACTTACATGTGATGAAAATGGAAATGGAAAAAGTAAAGTCTTAATACGAAATTTAGACTCTTTACGTGATAAATTTCGTGAAAACTTTTATAAATAGATAAGTTACCATGCGATGGATGTAATCACAAGTCCATACTGTATTAGCGTGATATGCATGAAATTTGATGTGCATATAATAAATATGATTATTGTCAACTTATCTTGTATAAATTTAACAAAATTCTTGGAGGATTTTATATGCTTGAAACTTAATTTAAGTGATATTATCATGATTAAATATACGTTGTGCTATTTTTCTTTGACAGGTGCTTAATGAGACAATATTTGTGGCATATTCAAAAGAATAAATGTACAATTTTTTCCTTCATTAGGATTTTTTTCTTATAGGATTATTCATTATAAAGTTTTAACGAGGCATATTCTATGTATAATGAATGTCTAGAATTTAAAAGTCATTGATCCTCAAAATAATACTTCAATATGTTTGAAACCCCCGAAGACATCGACAAGAGCCATTTTTTGAATCATCGTGTTACTATAGTTTTCGAGTTTTTTCCTACTGAATTTTCTTGAAGACGTTGACGTACAAGACATCAATATTGAAGATATTGACATGCAAAGTATGGATCGTTTGATACAAGAATTGAGGTCAAGGGAATAGCTGTGTTCTTTTTCTTTCGATTAAATTTTGTCTAATTGAATTTTCTTGAACAAGTTTTAACGAGACAACAATTTATTACTCCAAAATATTTGTTCTCTTTTTTAATTGCTGGCATTTTTGTCCACCATGGCCACCCGACTTTATTCTTAATGTCACCATGGTTATCTAATTTGATTTTATTTCACCAATTTCGTATAACGTTTTATCATGACCACCCAACTTCTTTTCACCATTTTCACTAATTTTAGAAGGGATAAAATGGTAACTTTGTATTATATATATAGAATAAATTTAAAAAAATTAAAATCTTATTTTAAAAAAAAATTAAAAACTTACTTTAAAAAGTGTTACTTAAAAAGGTAAAATAAAATAAAAACTTATTTTTTTAAAAAAAAGTGTTTCTAAGATTAAAAAAATTATTTTAAAAAAAGTTACTTAGAAAAACAAAATAAAACAAATAGTCATTTCAACAAAAATGTTCCTAAAAAATAAAATAAAAATAAAAATCGATGCAAACAAAAGGTTTTTAAAATAAACTAAAACTTATTTTAAAAAAGTATTACTTGGAAAATAAAATAAAAACTTATTTTAAAAAAAAAATTCTTTTTTTTTTTAACAGCACAGCTAGCACTTTTTTAATTCGATAGTTCAATAGCGAGAACTCTTGGCTTCTGAGTCCATATTAGTTTAGGTCTAACTCAAGAAATTAGGTAAGTGAAGTGGCTTAGTCAGCTTTTTTTTTTGGTAAGTTCGTTTTACACCCTCCTTCCTAATTGACTGATCCGGGTGTCACGGACCGCAGTTTTACTTAAGCCCGTGATCCTATCGCAGGCGCAATTTACCCAATTTCGACCGCACATTGTAAATATTTTATTTTAATTGTAAAATAGTTATAAATTAGAAAAGTATAATTCTAGAGATTTTAAACGTCTACTCCCGTTATTTGGATTTTTGTTCCGAATGCTATTATAGGGGGTATTAGTCTTTCAAACATTTTCAAGCTTTTTAGTATTCACCCTCTGCACTAGTCATTGTAATTTTCTGTTTTCAATCTATTGTAATTTATAGCTTTCAAGTAATCAATGATCAAGTTATGTTCAATGTATTTCAATTTCATGTTCCAAGCTTTGTTTAAATTGTAATCAAATTTTCTTTAATCCCGAAACGATCAAGAGAAGACGGAAGGTAGTCTAGTGGAGCAGATTACTGCCACATGATGTCCCTTTCTGTGTCAAGAAGAAATATAACCCTTGAAGCCGGGAGTATGATCCTCACGAATAAAGAAGGCGACATCCAATTCAAGCAAAGTCACAAAGTTGGCTGACTACGCTCGAGCAAAGCTCAAGCAGACTAGAAGTGGTCCTTGTTGTTTGGATCTTACTTGCTGAGAAGAACACCCATGTTGTGGCCAGGGACGTAGCCAGATTTTTTATCTTGGGGGCAAAAATACGGGGGGTGAAGGGGGGCGGGCCCCCCTCTGCCCCCGAAATGTTTTTTTTAACTAAGAGAATTGAAAATGACGATTTTGAGTACCAAAATAGTACTGAAATTCAATGTTCGATTCAATCACTACTGACTATTCTACTACTTAATTCTTAAATTCAAACATTCAATAACTAACACAATTATACAAACTAACAGCAACTACTCTACTTAATTCTTAAATTCAAATATTGAAGAACAAGTAAACATGCATTATGCATAAACCATGTTGGGAATTGAGTTTTAATTAGTTGGGTTTGGGAATTGAGAACTTAGGTTTTGGATTGGATTTGTGCTATTGATTTATTTAAGTAACAATTGGATCTTTTGTTTAGATCTAAGATTTTTATATGATTGAATTTTAAAATGTAAGTTATTTACTCAATATTTATTAATAAAAAAATAAAAAAATTCAAAATTTTGGGGCGAGTCAAAATCTTGAGGAGAGCGAAACTCCATCTTTGGTTGTGGCAATTCTACCAAGGAAGTTCTTTCTTGGTTTCACATGCCAGTTTGCAACTATTCTATTTCGCTACAGCTCAAACTGTATCTCTTTCCTTTCCAACCATGCCCTTTTAGCTTTTAGGTAAGTAAGTTCATTGCTCTTTCTCCGAAAGCTAATCCACCTCAATACAACATGTTTGGCCTTTCATTATTTTATATATATATAATGCAAATTTACTATTTTACTCCTTTCAAAATTAGTGAAAATGGTCAAAAGAAGTTGGGTAATCATTGTAAAACATTATGAGTCTGTTTGTTACGGATTAAAATCCAATTAAAATTGAAAATATAGCTGTTATTGAGTCTCACTCGTCTAATAAAAGTCAACAATAACGACTAGTTTTTAAATTTTATTCTCACTCAAACATGCTCTATATGAAATTTGGTGATCATAATAAAATAAAATAAAACTTGGTGGTTATGATAACAATAAGTATAAAATTGGATGATCATCGTAAAACGAAATCAAATTGAGTGACCATGGTTATAAGTGTCACTAGAGATTGCAGCAGGGCGCGGGTCTACCACGTTTCCTACCCTTTTTTTCAAAAAATTTCAGTTAAAATACAAATTCAAAATTTTAAAATCCAAAGCAAAAAATGTTCAAATTAAGAGGGAGATATGGAGATGGTATGAAGATATGCGATTTAGACTCTAGGGTTGCTTGCCAGTTTCGTTTTTTGTGTTTTTGTAATTTGTAGTTATTTTTTTTATTCTTCACGGGGCGAGTTCGTAGCGGGGCATCTCCGCCCCGACTTGAGACTCGAGGCAGAGGCGACGATCCCCGCCAACTTGTCGAAGCGGGTTTTCTCTCCCCATTCGAGGCCGAGCGGGGCTTTTTTGCCATCACTAAATGTTATAAAATTAGATGATCATGGTAAAACGAAATCGAGTAACCATTGTTATAAGTGTCACTAGAGATGGCAATAGGGCGCGAGTTTGCCACATTTCCTACCTTTTTTTTCAAAAATTTTCAGTTAAAATATAAAGTCAAAATTTTAAAATCGAAAGCAAATAATGTTCAAACTAAGAGATAGATATAGAGATGGTATGAAGATATGAGATTTAAACTCTAGGGTTGCCTGTCATTTTCGTTTTTTGTGTTTTTGTAATTTGTAGTTATTTTTTTTATTTTTCACAGGACGGGTTCGGGGCGAGCCATCTCCGCCTCGACTCGAGACCCGAGACGGGGCAACGATCCCCGCCAACCCGTTGGGGCAGGTTTTCTCTCCCCATTTGAGGTAGGGCGGGGCTTTTTTGTTATCACTAAGTGTTACCATGATCACTCAATTTGATTTTGTTTCATCATGATCATCCAATTTCATATAACATTTTACCACAACCACCCAATTTCTTTTCACCATTTTCATTAAATTTTAAAAGAGTAAAATAGTAAATTTGCATTATATATATAGTAAATTTAAAAATATATATATTTTAAAAAATTTAATTGATAAAAATAAAAATAAAATAAAATAAAAACTTATTTTAATAGCCTTTTTAACTATGAAATTTTCTACTTGTACATCAAAAGATGTATATAAGGGTTTATACCCCCCACATAGGGTGAGACCCGGTAATAAAAAATATTTTTTATTTAAGTGGATCCCAGTCCAATGTGAGGAGGGGAGTGTACACCCTTGTGTATATCTTAATGTACCGTTAACAAAGCTCTTTTACTATTTCTCTTCACAAACCAATTAAACAGAGGCATAAATGGAATTTCTAGAACAAGCCCGCGAACTCTGCTGAAATACAGATCAGGCAGCAAGTATGGCTGCATTGCCAAAATAAGCCATAAGCCACCCAGTCCACTCATGGAGAACGCAATTATCAATCCTATCATTCTCAATTGGCTCAGTTCTGATCGTTCCATTTCAGCTCAGATCTCTCTCAATCGACTCGTTTGGTTTCTACAATTAATTTATCACCATGCCGCCGCCATAGTTTAAAGGTTTGTTACCCAATTTTGGCCATTTAGGGTAAATTTAGTGTTCATTAGGTTAATAATGATCAAATAGTGTTGAGTTTTATTTTTGGTGTTGAACTGCTGTTTGGATCTTCGTTGCTTTAATTAGTTGATTCCGAACTTAAATTATTTTGGACGTTCGCTGTGAAGATGTAAGGAATTGATTCGTATATGTTTTATTGGCTGATCGTTTATAGCTGCTGAAAAGGATAAAGGTAGAGAATTGAAGATTCAACACAGACTTGGAAAATTCTAGTATTTGCTAGGCTTAAGCATGATAAAAATTATGGGGACTTCATCTTTGGCTACATGCCTAAGAAAATTCTAGAGACTACATATAATTTTTATATTTCCACCGCCACACAAGATCCTCCTAGAAGAATCAATTAACCACCTTCTGCTCCTATAAGTAGAAGATTGCTGCAACGTGTAGTGTGTATGAGTGAGATTGTGAAACTTTCATTAACTTGCTTTGTAAGGAAGAGGTTAGCCAAGTCAAAATGGATAACCTACAAGTGGTATGTGGAATTAATAAGTTCATCAATCAAAGCTACACTACATGAAATACGCACGTGATCGAAATCAGCCCTCCCTCCAATAGGGGGGCGATGTGTTTTGGGCCTGGCTTTGAGCCTGGCCCAGAAGCTAGGCCAGAATCAAAGTTCTTTTATGATAGTAAAAGGTGAACATTGGCGACTGAAATGAATTGTCCGAAGCCAAGCCAGGCCCAGAAGCAAAGTTCTTTTATGATAGTATAAATGGTGAACATTGGCGACTGAAATGAATTGTCCACATTCTGTTCAAATATTACACCTTGTCTGCTTCGGACGTGGCTGTGTCATTTTCCATTACAAAACAAAATACTTTGAGCTGTAAAGAATCAAACCTCATTACCTGTGAAAGCCTGGCCCAGAAGCAAAGTTCTTTTATGATAGTAAAAGGTGAACATTGGCGACTGAAATGAATTGTCCAAAGCCAAGCCAGGCGTAAAGAATCAAAACTCATTACCTGTTTTCAATCAATGCGCGAGTTTTGTTTGGTTTGATTTTAATAATGAAAAGGACAGTTATCAATATTGAAGCTTTGTAATAGGCCATTTATATTTTTCTGCTTCTTTGTGCCATATTTATGTCTAGAATTATGCTACTTGTACATAAAAATCAAGAAAATGCTATTAATATATAGCATTTTACATAATTGGTATCATAATGGACAAAATGACGGCCCCCTGTTGGAAGGCACCTGGGGGCCCAAACGCCCTCCAATAGGGGACCGAAGAAAATTAAAACCAGATGGAAAACCTGCCCTCAGTAAATGGCAATGCGGTTGTGACATTCAAAATCTAGATGCATGGCTTCATGATTTTTGAGTGCATAAATGTCATTTCTTATGGGGCATTTTACTTATCAATTTTTGTACTTTAAGACCTTTTTCTGTATCACCCCTTGAGGAAATCTGAAAAATGTTTGCAACAGATACATCAACATTTGTTTTTCGTATTTCCAATGGCTAAACAATCTATCAGTGCAAGACATATGTTCTTGAAGACTCATACAAGGTAAACGCCATTGAATGGTGTATAGGGGACTTCTTTTAGCAGCAAATAGTTGCAGTTTCACTTTTACAAGCACTTCGTTATAGCGTTTTAATATCTGAGATCCTAGTTTCGTGACTCCCGTGACGCTATTATTTCATCTCAGCGCACTCCAATTCAGAACAAAGATCATTCTCACTTTTCAAATGCATGTGATTATCACGTGTTTTTGCAAAATGCTATTGCATTTTAGGACCAATAGTTAGCACTAGCAGGTTGAGAGCTAAACACGTGAAAAATGAGAACAAAAGTGGTGTTGCAACTTCAAAGCTCTTAGAGTTCGACAAGATATTACTGAAAAGAAAGAAAAGATAAAGAAAATGATATTGTATCTGCTTCAAAACCATCTGACCTGCTGAAGCCTGAATCTCAAGTTGTAAACAGGTTCTCCATTCTGAACTCAACGTTGGACTGAGTAGCAGAAACCATTCAACAAGTTGACGCCATAAAAGAGAATGAGAGGAAAAGATCAAATGAAGGCGAAGATTAAGGCTGTTATGATCAAGAAGCGTGTAAATTGAAGTCCAAGAAATGAGAGAGGAATTTATGAACGAGAAAGATGAAGGCACGGATAAGAGGGACAAGAACTCCAGAAAAAATCTCAGTGGACTAATTCCATATGCCATTGCTTCCGGCATCACGTGTCTCAGCAAGCAAGCAAGAGCTCGTAACAGGAATCAAAACAGGTCTTGAGCTTTTTTTCTTTGATCGTGTATGAAATCTAGGAGGCATCTTTTCATGGGGCTATGAAACTTTGTCTTCTTCCTCAATCCATGAGACGTTTTTAGTGATGGCTGTTCATCTAGTCCGCTTTCCAGTTCACAAGGACGTCTTCCACTGCCTGATAGTGTATATATGAAAGCGATCGTAGACAGTTTGTGAGGAAAGGTCCCCCTAGTTCAAGACATAATTATCCTTTTGCAGGAACTTCGATCACGCCACTGAATAGTCTTTCTTCTGTTTACTGCTCTGTTCTTCTAAGCTACTTTTTAGCTGTTCTAGGTGCTACACTTGAAAGTTTTCCTCGTGTTCCTATTTGTAAAGATGACAAGATTACTATGAATCTGCTGGCCGATCAAGGCTGTCAGCAAAGAAATGTAAAATTTACACTTTCTTTGTGGTGCGTGTCATTTCCCCGTAAGGGCTCAACATGGCACATTCCAATGCAGGGGAAGAATATTAGACCAATTTTCCTTATCTTTTGATGTCCGCCTTTTCTACAATCTCTTAAAAGAGAGGCTTTAGGATCACTATTCATTTGCATTTTTTACTCACAAATTACTATTACATATGTGGCGAAAAAATAAAAAATAAAAAATAAAAAAAATTGGCCGTCTATATGCTGTCTATATTGACTTATTTATGTATGAATGTTCTTTTGTAGTCGGTTGATCTTCTTGTAGTCGGTGCAGAGCCACGAAATGATTTTTGAATTTATTATATGTAGGCATGAAGAAAAACGAAATTTTAACCATACTTGCTCCGCAATGTGCGGAGCAATTGCTGCCTAGTGCCACTACTAATTCCAACCGTTAGCACCGCACATTTTGACTCATTTGTGAGAGGATGAGCCCCATTTTTCAAAAATTAACGGTAAAAAAATCCCAAATTTCTTGATTTTAAGCAGCACCAGACATATTCTAAATATCGATTCTTTCAAATAAAGAGCATTTTATATTTAGAGAAATTCTATGAGCACTTAAAAGTTTAGCCAAACAATCAAAATAGACCCTGTATCTCTACATTTAATTGAGCATATCATGACATTATTTATCAAAAAATGTTTATTGTTGTGAAGAATAATACACCAATTGCACCAAGAATCGCCGGGCTCAGTCTCTAAATCGACCAACACAAACACTAAACTACCACAAACCAACACTTCCCAATTTTGTTGCTCCAACACATGAATAGCCCACAAAGAGCTTGGGGATGAGAAGATTTCGGCCAAGAGAAATAACCACGAAGGCTATGTCGAGAGCAAGAGAAAGAGTTCTCCCAAAGAGAAGCACAAAGCTAGAGAGGAAGAAACCGTTTTCCTCAAGGCAATGAGGCTGCTACAATAATCTCATACCTAGAATAGGATGGGTCGGGTAGTATATAATAGGACTAGGTGAGCTTTTAGGTTAGAAGGCAGATTAGGCCCAATAACACATAGTAGTGGGCTATCAACCGTAAGAGCCGTCATAGTTCGGGTTGGGCCATGAGCAACCCTAATTAAATTAGGTTGCTTCAAATGACCAAGTGGATTACGTAGATAGTTATAGTAATTGTGGTGTCAATATACATTCAGTCAATTGACCGATGCCGATTGAATAAAATAAACGAGATTTCATCATCGTGCAAGGAGGTCGTTTGACAACAAATTGCCTAACAATTGTGCGTGTCATATTAAACACCATTGCGTTAAACACCACTTGGCACATGGCATTATTTACCAAAAAAAAAAAATGCTTATTGTGCGTGTGACATTAAATAAAATAATAAACTATCAATGAAAATGTAATGTATTTTTATTGTTAATTTCTTAGTACCTAAATTGACGCAAGACACGGGCACGGAATAGCTTTATTCTATTAAATCTGAGAGCAAGGGAAGCAATTATAAGTTTTGAAATATAAGCAGCTATTTGATAAAATTAAATTTTAGTTTTTTATTAAAATAAAAGCCAAACTCAATAATAAATTTTATCCATATATGAGATTCACAATTTTTCATCACAGTTATATCAACTTTTATGCTGGAAATCTGATCTTAATCTTAATCACTAAAAGCGGCTAAATGATAGGGTTGAATGCATTTTTGTCAATTTGCAAGCTGCAAAGAGCAAAGATGACTTGGCGGGACAGCCTGGCATCCTCAACATTCACCCCTCATTTTAATACATATCTACGATTCTACCATTCAAATCGACGACCTTCCCTTTTTTCTTGCATTTTTTTTTTATTGGCATTCCTGACTCTTTTTTGTACAAGAATAGTAATTATCCATCGATCTCGAGAATACGAGCAATTAGAAGAGACTTCCTAATTATTAGCTATAAAAGAGGGATATTTGGAAACAAAGTTTTGCTGAATCAAGACCAGAGAATTGAATCAAATTGATTGGCATTGCTATATATAAAAATAAAAATAAAAGTTCAAAACGTGATATTTCTTGATTTAGCCCCTATTGTCCTCCATTTTTTAAAATTTATTTTCAATCTCACATTTCATGAACCTACAATTTTAATCAAAATTTACCAGTAATTTAATTTTAATTCAAACCAAATAGGGGCTTAAATTAAATGACACATGAGAGTTATAGTCACGCACTAAAATATTTTCAAATACCTTTTTTATTCTCTTCCTCAATTGTCATATTAATTGTAGATGTTCGAAACTTATTGTCGATGAGCTGGATAATCTTCTTATACGTTGTACCATGACATTTGTGAATGCCAAGTGATAATGTGACATCCACGTGGCAAATGGGCCCCACAGAGAATGACACATCTTTCGTTGAAGAGTTTAGCACGTGATTCCCCTTTTTACCTACTACCACAAAGAAGACCCTCGACTAGTTCACGGAACAAAATGGACCAACGTTCAACAAATAGTCCTTGACTATGCACGATTTTGAAAAGAGATCTATCATGACATGACGTGCAGTGACAAGAGGACTCTGTAGCTTAATCTTGAATAGTACAAAGTACAATGTAGAGTAGATGCCGGCAAACATGCAATCGTCTCGAAAATGTCTTATAACCACAACTATCAAAAAGTGCAATGTAAAATGAGACATTTCCAACATATGTTATTTAGAATTAGAAAGGAAAAGACCAAGGACGAAGCGTTTATTACACCAACAAAGGCAAAAAAATAACACGGAGTACAAAATCCTACAAGTTTTAGATCTCATTTGATTCTAAACTATATATATAAAGCAAATGTATGTTTATGGTGTTTATTTAACCAAGACTTTGTCCATTTGTTTTATCACATCAAAACTTTTATCTAACTCGAGAGTTGGACTGCATATGATTGTTGTACCCCTTACACTCCCTCACTTTCGGATTACATTTGTCTCAGGTGTTCAAATGTTTCAAGATGTAAGTTGATTTGTCCCTTTTTAAGTTGATACTCGTATTATTTCGGATTTTGAGGTCAACGACATTCAAGTAAATGAAAGAATTTGTTTGTGTATCTGAAAGAAACAACAATGATCAAGTATAACATGGTATGCTTTTATTTTTCTATATTACTAACCTTAAAAATTCCACGTATTAACTACTTCACTCTTTTAGAATTCCTTGGAAATGATTCTCTCGCGTCACCTAGGTTGAGTTAAATCATGCAACCGTCGAGAGTGATGTATGTTAAGTTGGATCTCGTTTGGGGATTTGTGGTGAGAGGATATTGAATAAATAGTTGTTTTATCAAAGTATAATCTATCAATCTAACTAATAACCATCTAAAATGTCTAGCTGACAAAGTAAAAGTATCGATGAAACACATCCTCAAAAAACTGACATTTAAGGACATCAATTGCCAGCAAACTTCAGAAAAGGACCGGACAGCCTTTTTTTCTTTTCAAAATTTGGAACCGACCAAAATGAGAGCCAAATCTACTTCAATTAAATCCACGAGAATAAAGAGGGAAAACTTTTGATAGCCAAACGAGGGGTATTTACGTCAATTCTGGATGTCCACTTTTGTACTTACTGAATCTATTTCAAAAAACAGTCAATCGCCGACTTTACTATTTCGGCTTTACCGTTAAGCTGGCTCAAGATTCAAAGAATTCCAATGGCATTCCCGAAAATAGTACATAAATCAGAGGGCTTTTATAAATCCATCAATCATAATTAATTCAGAGAAGATCCAACTTTGCCATCTAGAAAATCCCCAATTTCCCTGCGAAGACTCCAAGCAGAAAACAAGAAAACAGACACGAAATTTAGAGAGAGATCACAGTGAAGCATTTCTGCGGAGAAAGTTGAAAGAGAGAGTTTTGTCTCATTAATGGCGGAGGAGAAGCAAAGCGACGAGAGCGTGAAACTGTTCGTAGGTCAAGTGCCGAAGCACATGACTGAAGATCAGATTCTCGCAACATTCCAAGAGTTTGCGCTCGTAGACGAAGTCAATATAATTAAGGATAAGACTACGCGTGCTTCTCGAGGTTTAATTTTTTACTCCCTCATTGCATGCTTCCTCAATTATTATTATTTGGATCTCAATGTATGATTTGAGTTGTTATTTTTCGACATTTGTTGAATTTGATAGCGTAGTCTGGGGGTTGAAACCATAATTTTGTTGTCTTTTTTGGGAAGGATGTTGTTTTGTGATTTGTCCGTCGAGCGAAGAAGCTGACAAGGCAGTGAATGCATGTCACAACAAGAAGACGCTTCCTGGGGTTAGTATTTACTGTAATTTGTTTCGTTTTATTAATGTTGAATTGTATTGTCTTTAATTGCTTAAAATGGAAAACATTGCTTACATTAATTTAGCAGATTACATGCTTCGAGAAGTGTCTGATTCAAACAGCTAATTGCTTTTTTATGAAAACTTTGACCACTGTTTTATTTAATGAAGTTGCACATTTTTTAATTAGTTCTAGGCCTTGCTTTAATATCTTTTTGGTTTGGAAAATAAGTAGGACCGTCTCATTTTTGGTTATTTTAAATTCAGAAGTAGCTAGTACTGCTAGGAACACTAGTTAGATTAATATTGACTACAATTTTAGATTCAGGTGTAGCAAGATTAAGTCACATTGTAGGTTAAGATGCTATTTCGAGGATCCTACCGTTAACCCCTGCATATGAATCTGATAAGTAACTTTCTGTGGTGGTGAGAGGTTTTGGTCTCATAAAAGAGGAAACTCGAAACTGGAGATTAAGAATTCTGTCAAAATTTGATTTCATTCTGGATTCCCATTTTCCCATTGGTGCGAGGTGAAGATTATCTATGTAATGGAAATAGAAAGCTGAAAAGAATTTGGGGTCATGTCACAAACTCATGGAGTAGATTTGACATGGGAGGAATTGGTAAGACATTTGATTGGGAGTTTGTGATGTTATAATTAGCAACAAGTGGCTGTTGCGCCATCACCATATTTGCTCACTTCTTGATTATGAGCTACTTAAAATGTATTATCCTCCCATACGTTGCAATTGCATCTTCTTTTGTACATCTAGCTTTTACGTGTTAGGACTTCAAGATACAAATCATGGCGACACGCAATTCTTTATATAGGTATCACAGTATTCGTTATTTTGTGAAGTTATAGATACTTGAGTCATCTCTTTCCCATTATTCCTTGTTAACAGAACAAGAAAAGAAGAGATTTTACAATTAGGTTTGTGCCGATATTTTAGGTCGTACAACAAGATTTAACAGGTTTTTTTGGTTAACAATGACATCCTTATAGGTTTTAAGATTGTATGTAAAGCAATTACGATTTGTGAAGCTTCCTATTCTCGAGCAATTTATTTTTGCTGGGGCCAAGTTATGCTTCAAGTGGCTCTGCAAGGGTGAAAGGGTCAAAAAACCAAAAATTATCATGCATGCGATTGGGGGACAGTTGTTATTCTTTCTCTAGAGTCTGCATGCTTTATAACGTTTCAACGTGTATAGTCACTGGAGGAGCTCATGGAGTCCAGGGAGGCACCTGTCACCTGTGGATTTAGGGACAATAATACTATACTAAATGATGCAATCAAGCATTAACAGGAGGAATAGCGTTGTGTCACCAGTTTTGTTTTATGCGGCTTCTTTCTATTACTAGTGAGGGCACGTGCAAGGCACGTGTTGTAGTATAGTTGGCTACGTAATAGCGTTGACAAATTTTTGGTTATTGTTGAGACATCATGCATTTTGGATTCATGTGTCTAAACAAAATGACATAAGAACACAACTCCACAACAGTGGGGTTAGACCGGGAGTGAAGGAAACTAACAAAATATTTCTGATGGAAAATATTTTGTGATTGCTTATGGAAACTGCAATCAAGCTTCTAAGATGAATGTCAAAATCTCATAATCTAACCTTGCTCATCAACCCCATATAAACTTGAATTTTGGAATGTTGAGAAATGCTGTAATTGAATAAGAGTGCCTCTTTAGAGTCCTATGAGATCTATTTCCGCAACACTCAGATTCATAGTTTTCGTTTTTAACGTATCAGGAAGTATCCTTATTATTTAGCATAAATCTTAACGTGATTAAATACTACTGGATGTGCAGCATTTAGTGACCTAGCTCTCGATTGAGAATGAACCACTATAAATTATGCATTCTTGCTTTCAATTTTCCCTTTTCATGTTATTTTTGCTCTAGGTATTATGGGATAGCGACTAATCATAACAAATATAATGTGTAAAGACATTTAAAATAAAGACATGTCCACCATTTCTTGCCATTCATTCCAATGCTTTTGGAGTACCCAACAGAAGTATATATCTAGACATATAAGCTGATGTAGTGTAGTAGTTTACCTCTGCCCAAAGAAAGGGAATTTTGACTCTGCTCATATTGATTTTCAGTTGTAAATAAAAATTGATACGTCAAAACTATGCTCCGCTCGACTAAGTCAAATGTTGAATATAATATCAAAACCCTTGTTTTAAGTGAGAAAAGGTGTTACTGATGAGAAAGTGAGCAAGAAACTAATTACATATTGTTGATCTGATGCCTTGTTCTTGTTGTTAAAATAAGATGGTGCTGCTGATGTTCCGCCCAAAGTAGAGTTAAATGGAAAAGGAAGAAGACCTCTGAACCCATCATCTATCCACAGAACCTCACTCACATAATCAGGAACAAAAAAGGATGATGGAAAACGGTGCCACTCACTTCCAATGCAAAGGGTAGAACCTATATTACATGTAACCAAAATAATACTAAGATATGCACGTGAACTAATTGGAGAAAACTGTGAATGCATTGATTCACGGACACTTTGAAGTCCACATCCAACAGGACAATCCTCATTGCACACCACAAAACGAAATGTGTCTGAAAATCGGGAAAAGAACACCGAACGCATGCTCAACATACATTACCAGTGGCAAACACAGTTTGGACTCAATTTAAACAACACGGCTAATGTTTTGATTCAGTGTTGATTTTAATTGAAAAAAAATTGCTTTTTTCGGTCAAACTCTATCATATTGACGCACTTAGTATAAATATATATCTCTTGGCACTTAGAAGATGGTTTAAGAAAAGCCACCTCATGTTGATACGTCCCACCACTATCTAGAATTAAAATTCTATCCTCCACTTTCTAATTGATGTTGCTAAATGAATTTGAATACATGCACGTCACTTTTCTCAATTTTCCATATCCAAAGAGTAAGGTAGTTTTGGAATCTAAGTGATGTTTTAATATTTTGTAATGAAATTCTTTCTGTGACAACCAATAATAAGAAGAATGCCTTGCAACATGGGATGAATCTGTATGTATGAAGTATAAAGACTTGAGAGTATATAATCGCTTCCAATTTTCACAGTAGAATTGCTGTGTACACGCTTAGCTTCAAGAACTGAATGTCCACGCCATTTATTTAAAGCAAAACCAGAGTTTGGCGCATATTAGTGTATAGAACCAAAACAATCACAAGCATCCTTTGTTCTCTCTTGGGGTACAATTCTTTAATATTATAGGCACAGGCTCTTCCTAAATTTGTTTAAGTGGAGAGCATTTCCAGCAAACAAAGCATGTTCTCAAACCAACCAAATTCAATCATTATTGTTCTCTCGTTAGAATAATTTTGCAAGTTTCCTGCCAATGGCAATATAATTGTTAAAATTTCAGTCATTGCCATTCTTTTATTAGGATAATTTGGCAGGTTTCCTGCTAGTTGCAATAGTTTTGTTAACATTGGAAAAAGCGGATGGTTGCTCATCAAAAAAAAGTTGTATTATTACTATTCAGATCAAATAAGAATTAAAAAATGAAGAAAACAAGTAATAGACAAAGGTCAATACTTTCTTATTCATATTATACCCCTAAAGTTAATTCCTTCTTGTTCGTTTGTCGAAATCTTAGGCATGAAAATTCTGGAATTCTAGTACTTCTAGAAAAAAACCCTTCAAGACAAAAAGGAGATGATCTACAAGGGCCATGACATGTAAGTATGATTCTTACCTGTCCCTGCATCATCGTGGTGCTCCAAATGTTTGTATATTTCTAAAGGAGCAGAATAACCATTAATCAAGGAAAATGTCCTGGCATGGGAAGCGCACAGAATGAGTCCAAGTACCAGAGGTCTCAAACCTTTTGATATCTGTAAACGCGAAACAAAAGTAAGTTCTAAGTACCACAACAGACAGAGAATTATCATTGGGATTATACTTATCCCGAAACAAGTTCGGAAAGCTCTCAATGACAGCTGAAGCGGTAACACAGATGAGTGGATATATTGGATAGAGGAATCTGCAAAAGGACACGAAAATAACAAGAATTATCACTCAGTCTTTCGTTCTTATCCATTTCACAATCTCAAGTTAAATCAGATTATACAAAAATATTGATTGCTAAAACCAAGACGACGTGACTTATGTTGGAAAGACTAATTACGAGCTGGCAGGTGCAATCTAGCAATACTAAAGCAAAAGCACTCAAATATCGTTTTTAGAGTGGACTCCAAGCAGTTCCATAGCAGGATCTGGTATAACAAATATCAAGTGCATCATCAAATGTTTGTACAGATAATGAGATTATAAAGAACTTTCAAGTGCATTTGAATACCCTTTCTGAACTCTTCAATGTAAAATCAAAATGATATAAATAGCATGTTAATCTATCTGTTCCCACATATCCTAGCAACATGGAAAAATCCAATTCCACTCTCTTTCTCTATCTCCAACACCAACTGGCATACAAATATCTCTATGAACATCTGAATCTACCCGAGAAAGTTATTCAAGATGGAGAGTAATTAAACTATAACAGTAGACAATAATCACAGGCTCACAGCTTTAACTTTTATAAACTATAACTATTGGCAAAAATAATTAACTGTCCACTTCATATAAATTATATATAGAACAAAAAAGCCTTAGAAAAATCAAAGTAAAACATCAGAATTCAAAAAATGGGTCCACAGTCCACTTCATATAATTTGAAAAAAAAAAAGCGTTTTCATAATTTCATTCATTACCTTTCCAAAGCAAACTCGAAGAGGCAACTGCAAGAGCACTGCTGAGACTCCAAAATTCTTAGAAAAAATTCGCAAAGCCAGGAAAAAAAAATTAAAGAGACAAAGAGGAGCTCGGCTGCTGGAGTTTACTGGAGTTTAATCTCTTAATCGTAGGCATTGTAATTTAATTAGGTGCTTGTGAATTGGGATGGAAAACCATCAATTAAAGGGGGCTGGGAAAACTTACCAAAAAAACTCCGTGTGGAACGGAGGTAGGCATCGTGCCTCCGTTCCACATGGAGGCACGGGCTACCTCCGTGTGGAACGGAGGCACGCACCGTGCCTCCGTTCCACACGGAGACACGGCTGCCTCCGTGTGGAACGGAGGCAGGCATCGTGCCTCCTTTCCACACGGAGGCACGCACCGGTGCGTGCCTCCGTTCCACACGGAGACACGGCTGCCTTCCTCCGCGACTCAATAAATCCACACGGAGTCAATAAATATATATATAAAAATTGAAATTGTAAAGAATAATAAAAATTGAAATTGTAAAGAATAATAAGAAGTTGAGATTTTAGCTGTAGGATTCTGATTTCGAGGAAATTAAACTCGTCCACTTTTCGGAAAGTAGCTTCAACTTTCTGCTAAAGTGCTAAAGTGAGAAGAGACGTGAGGAGAAGATGGCGGTTTAAGGGAGAAGAGGCGGTCAATATGGCGGTTTAAGGGAGAAGAGGCGGTGATTGACGATGGGAGAAGCCGACATCTGTTCAAGGAGAAAACGACGTCGTATTGACGACGATGACGTGGCAAACTCCATCTTTTAATATAGTTAGGATTTATCATTGTGTCTAATTCTCTATTTCCCCTCTTTTACTTTTGTTCTATATAATTTATCAAAACTAACTTTCTTTCCTTTTCCATTACACTAATACATATTTTAGTTTTGTACGCATTAATTAAATATTAATATGTTTCTATTTTCATATTTCCATTTGATGTGTTGACATCTTTATGAAAAGATCTAGGTTGTGTTTGACACCCATTTTGGAGAAGAATTTAATTTGGAATAGTGATTGATGGAAGAATGTGTGGTTAAAAGTAAGGAGAATTTTCGGGTTTATGTGTAATATTATTTTATTGATAGAATGTGTAGTTGAAATGAAGAAAAAGAATGAGAATGAGAAAAAATGGATGTCAAACAAGAGCCTAATGCAAAGGAATAGTTAACAACCATATTAATTTTGATGTACCTTTTTATTTTAGCAAGACATCTTCGTACTATATCCAAACTAATAACAAACAATTATGCATTTTTGCTTATGTTATTATCTTTTTAAATCAAATTGATGGGCAACAACGAAGTGGTCGCTCTTTTACCGGTGAAGTGTTCTCAAATTATTTATAAAAAAAAAAAAAAAAAAAGAGGAAATTTGGCCATGATACGTATGGAGAAAGATATATTTAATGCTATTGATAATGAAATAATTATACAAATTTTCGAAGTCTAAAACCCCATAGGTAATTATTGTAATCTATTGAATGCCAAATTTTAACATTTATAATATTCCTGTGTAATTACCATATTTTAAATTATTTCATATTAGTTAAAATCACACCCCTAGTTTCATGGACCACGGATTTGGCTCCCGAGGTACAACGCTTCAAGGCCGCATTTCCCTCATTCTTAGGTCGGTAAGCCTGAACAACTGATATACACGCATGCTATGAGTATGATGTTAGGGAAAATATTTGCATATGATCATATCATTAGTGCACTATTTCGTAAAATAGGTCTCGCGCC
Organism: Fraxinus excelsior; assembly: GCA_019097785.1. Lineage (NCBI taxonomy): Eukaryota > Viridiplantae > Streptophyta > Magnoliopsida > Lamiales > Oleaceae > Fraxinus > Fraxinus excelsior. Next base: position 26,895,412 of record CM032632.1, on the reverse strand, counting down.
TAGCTATTAGCATTCTTTCCATGCTAAATGGGGGATAAGCATTCTCACTACGTGACATTCTCCTCCATTTGAATTCGCTTACGTCATCATAGTGAGAAGTGAGTTTCGCATCAACACGCATCCGTCTCATTGCAAGAATAACAACGGTACCACTTTATTAGGACATGCATTCACAAACCTGCAGTAACTCATACTTACCGCATTCGATACCAACCTTCACCATATGCCTCTTTGAGCATTGATTCCTAGGGTGGACGGCCTCCAAACCACAGCGCCTCAACGCATGTCGAATAATTATGCCCTGCAATGTGCACCCCTCATAAACTCCTTGAAAGGTACTTAGGCAATTGCACAATGCTGCCATTTTTCATCCTTCTTGCCCACAACTTCTTTCGTCGTATTCCGCCAGCTTGCCGACACAATTCGTGGCCCAAAATCTTTTCTCCACAGGAATGCACGACATTGTCCCATAACAACACCGCATGCTCGAGCAGACCCGCTCTGATACCAAATTTCACAAACCGCAGGATTGGCTCCCGAGGTACAACGCCTCAAGGCTGCCTTCCCCTCATTCTTAGACCGGCATACCCGAACAACTGGCATACACGCACGCTATGAGTAGGATGTTAGGAAAAATACCTACATATGATCATATCATTAGTGCACTATTTGGTAAAATAGGCATTGCGCCTAGTTGTTAGCGTTTTTGCCGTGTCGAATGGAGAGATAAGCATTATCACTGCGTGACACCCAGTCAATTACATTCTTGGCTGCTCCCTTTTGTGTAGTCAATATAACTTGACATATTCAATCATTTCGACCAAACAATTTTGTAGAAGTGTAAAAGAGGAATGGGTGGTATGTTTATGGTTGCTTGAACTGTATGATCACACAGCCAAAAGAAATGGGTTAATAATTTTTCAACTTGCAAACCAGTAACTGTCTCCTTCAATAATTTTTTTTTTGAAATAAGTGTTGCAATCTAAAAGACCTCGGAAACTCATAATCTATAGCTCTTTAGCATCTCCCTTCTCTTGTCAATGTATAACTAGTCAAGACTGTGTCAAAACCGCGTCTGTATCCACTTCATGTGAGCTTTGCATTTATGGACTCGTGAAAATAATAGTGAAAACATATGACCTCATTAATGAAATTGTGGGAGAAGAATCTTTAAGGGTTCCTCATCAATAAAGCACAGAATGAGTCAACAAATCTTTTAATTCGATACGCTTGTTTTGCTCTTTCAAGAATTCCTACTTTGCTACAACATAAATAATGCATATCTAAGACAAAGAGATGGACCTGCCATTCTGGAAAACTATATCCATCTAATTAATGTGTGCTCAACATACATAAAAGTGGTACTTCTGCGAGGTTTTCAATAAATTAAACCTGAAGCACAATATTAAGAAGAATGAAATTAGGTAGTATTATTCCACAAAAACCACTGAACGCCATCACATTCAAGACTCTTCTCTCCTCATTTCTTGGTAGTTTAATTTTTTAATCCTTTGATGGAAAGTTGAGATTTGTACCTAATATTCTAAGCTTTGAACTTGCTGCCTACAAATTTCATAATTAAGTAGACCACTATTGAATTCAGCTGTAAGTTGGCCCTCTTTAAATAGGATGTAGTTGAAGAATTGATCTTGCTTTGCCCTAGACTTCACATTTTATAGAATATAAATAGCTTAACACAAGTTACATGGACAGGAGTAATTTTTTGCACTGTAATACTGACCCTGTGGGAAAATTTCAACTGCATAGGCTATCTGATGTGCTTTTGTTATACCCTGATGTTCGTTTTTCTCTTTCTGATATAACGGCAACCTGCTCTTTTGTGTCTAATTCAGGCATCTAGTCCATTGCAAGTGAAGTATGCTGACGGCGAGTTGGAAAGGCTAGGTCTAATATATTTTCATTATTGTGTTGCATTTTTCCATATGATGGTTCTGTAAATAAAGGCGGTGCTAGATCTCTTCCCCTATGAATTCCTAATATCCTTTCAAATTTCTATGTTATCTTGCCAATTACATGATTCTTTTTATTAATAATATCTTTTGTTTGTTCTGTTTTGCTTTAAAAAAAAATCAGAGCACAAACTCTTTGTTGGTATGCTTCCGAAAAATGTATCTGATTCTGAGGTATCTGCGTTATTTTCGGAATATGGAACAATAAAGGACTTGCAAATTCTTAGAGGTTCACAGCAAACTAGCAAAGGTAACTGGTGCATTTCCCAACTTTCCCCCTTCTTTATGGCTTGATATTTGTGTAGCACAGGATTACAAGTTATAATCTAACAGAAACTCTTGTAGGTTGTGCTTTTCTGAAGTTTGAAACAAAAGAACAAGCACTTGCTGCCATTGAATCCCTAAATGGGAAGCATAAGATGGAGGTGTGTGTTAATTCACCAGTTTGTTTGATCCTTGTATATGAAATCCTATAGTGAATTTTTTGAAATTTCTCTGACATAATCTATGCTAATCATGTATACGTTAGTCAGGCAATTGTTTTCACGACTCTCTTATCTGAGAACAGTTTTGTGCATAATGCTATGGAATTGTCTATGACGGTTGCTTGATAGTATGTGCTCTTGATATCATCCATGGTCGCAAGCTTGTCTTAAAAGTGATTACACAGTATAATCATTTAGGGATGTTTTTATTCTGTGCTTAGTTTATGTGCCTTTTGAATTTTGTACTAGTAATGGATGCATACTCTTCTATGAAAGGATATTTTGAGGCAATTAGATTGTTCTTGGGAATAGGTGGCAGCCCGCGGTCATCATTTGATCCAGATAGTCTATATTTTGTTTCTAGTTTTCATGGCCTATAAGCTCGGCTTAGTATTTTCTGGATACTGTACTCAATATATGGTAGTTCAGACTATAGTGTCCAAACCATTTTGCATAATTGGCTGCTGGTAGATTCAGCAATGCTAAAATCCTTAACTTCTTTAATAGGGTTCAACTGTCCCTTTGGTGGTCAAGTGGGCAGATACAGAAAAGGAAAGGCAAGCTCGGAAGGCTCAGAAATCTCTATCACAAGTGTCTGGTGTGCCAAATGCTGACTCAAGACAGCGTACATCTTTATATGGTGCTTTACCTATGGGTTATATGCCCCCGTATAACGGATATGGGTATCAGGTTTGTTGACTTGTATATTTCGGAAAGAGCCTTGAATATTGCCATGTGTGTATTTTATGTTTGGAATTCTAACTTCATGCTGTGTATTTTGTTTTATTTCCGGATTCTTCTTTCTCATTTTAATTCTGGCAGTTGATTCTGAAGGTACATTTATATCAATTTCTGCTCGCCTTTGTAGACTCCGGGGGCTTATGGGCTCTTGCAGTATCGCCTTCCAACAGTGCAGAATCAGCATGCCTTTAACAATCTAATTCCACCTGTAAACCAGGGCAATGCTTTGTCACCTACAAATTTTTTGGGATCCCCTTTCCAAGCTTTGCCGGGGGTTCAATATCCCATGCCATATCCTGGAGGAATCACAAGTAACAGGCCTTTTTCAGGTTCTTCTGGTTCTATATCTCCTACAGCAAACAGTCTATCTGCAGCATCTTCTAATGTCAATAAAAGTTCTGGTGGTCAGGTTGAAGGTTGTTGGAAATCTTAATCGAGTATATTTCTGTAGTTCAGCTATTGTTTTGTAAATATACGCACAAAACATATCTCTGTGTGAATACAAATGTGTATAATGTGTTTGTGTGTAGAAGCACGTGCTCAGACGCAAGTGCACAATCTTATTTGTGAACAATTTTTTGGAAAGCAGGTCCACCTGGAGCTAATTTATTTATTTACCATATTCCTCAAGAATTTGGCGACGAAGAGCTTGCAAATGCCTTTCAGCAATTTGGTAGGATCTTGAGTGCTAAGGTTTTCGTTGACAAAGCAACTGGTGCCAGCAAATGTTTTGGTACGTGGACTCTTTACATTACCATATAGCTTTTATAATCTGTTCTGATCTGATTATATCCGCAGGTTTCGTCAGCTACGATTCCCCGTCAGCTGCACAGAATGCAATAAATATGATGAACGGCTACCAGTTAGGTGGTAAAAAATTGAAGGTTCAACTTAAAAGAGATAACAAACAGAATAAATATTATTGACTTCCAGGTAAATTATGGAAGGAAGCTGATTTCTGCAGCATGAATGGTCACATGAGCTCAATCTGTCAAAGTAACTTCAGTTTGAGCCATTCCATTCCAATTGGACTTGATCTCAAACCATCAAAGTTATTACAGTGGTTGTATCATTCCATTCTTGTGGAATTGAAGTTCCCGAAACTTGTAGTTCTTGTTTATTTCTGTACCATTGTATTTGTATGTGCAACATGGAATGCCAATTAGACAATGATTATTAATTTGTTGATTCTTGTTTCAGAGGTGTTTCTACTATAGTTTCTTTGAGACTTTAAGAAGAATCATTTTATTTTTCTAAAAATTTTAGTTGTGTTTTTGTTGTTTGATCCTTGAGTGTCTCTCTTCAGATTGTAATTAAGATGCAACAGTGCTGAGAACTCAACATGTACTTGCAGACTGTGTGAGCTCACCAAACACCTTGCCACCATCCATTGCTCTGTGTAAATTCTCCCGCTCTAAATCTTAGATAAGAGATTGTACATTTTGTATAGTTACTGCAAGACGCAAGTATTATTCCCTGGTCATAGTTTAAATGGATCTGTTCAAATTTGAACTTGTGTGCAGTGTTTTTTTATCTTTTCATTCTGTTACATGTCTTCTGTTCCTTCTCGAATCTTCAGGCGTGTTACAACTATTGTGTACAGTGATTAGTGTCGTGTTTATGTGATAGAATTTGGTTATGATTTGCTCATTAATGTTTTACTTTCTGTCTTAGCAGTTTCATTTCATTTTAGAATCTCAGACTGCCACAAGTACACCTTGTGTTGTCTTGCAGCACGAGCAGAGATTTTTTGTTTATCAACTTGTGGTTTTTGTGCTTGATCAAGTAATTTATCAAAAATATAAATAAATAAACGTGTTCTCTTTCCATGAGGTGGTTCATCGTGTTCCAAGTCTAGTTGACGTGCGTTGAAGGGTTTGTTAAAGATTATATTTAAATAAATATACGTATCTTCTCTTAAGAGTGTGTTTAATTGGTATGTAAAATATCTTTTAGAAAAGAAAATATTTTCCTTGTTTTGAGGAAAACAAAAGCCTACCTCCTACCTCCCCAAAAGAAAATATTTTCCTTAAAACAAGCAAAATTAAACATATTTTCAAAAGTTGAAAATGATTTTCAATAGAAAAAAATAACAATCAAATATTCCAAAGTGGGAATTTGAGTGAAAATTGACATTTTTCATGGAAAATAAATACAATAAAAAACACTCTTAAAAATTTAAACTTTGAGATGAGATTATTGAAAATGACTTAATCACGATGTCAACACATCAACAATGTACACATTTGATATACAGTAATAGATAGTATTGAAAAGACGAGAAAAAGGAGGAAGGAGCGCAACTTTTTTTTCTACATTCTACATTTCTAAAGTTCATTTTGATAAATATGATGTCGGTCGGGACAACTGATTTTTACAATGTTCACGGTCATTGATTTGAGTTAAAATCAAGGAGCTTGGCTTCTAATCTTTGTGGTATAACAATTTAAATTTAAATTAAAGTTAATAATTTATTTCAATCACATATTTCATGAGTTCTACAACTTTTCAATCATGCATTTCATCAACTTCTACTAAAAATCTAATTTTAATTCTCACCAAGCGAGGGCTACATTTAAAAGGTGTTTAGAAGTACTTTTTTCGTTAGTGTTAGCTTTTTTGAGTAAGCTTAAGCTTATCCAGAGTGCTAATCATTACAAATTAAAAAAGATATTAGGCTCCATTTGGTCTCTATTTTTAAAATTAATGTTAACTTGTATAATTTTTTTAATAAAATAATTTTGTATGTAGTTTCCACTTTCTCCTACTTTATCGTACATTATCATTCTCTTTAGAATGAAATTAATCTATGTGTATATAAATACGCAAATAAAGGTGTGAATGAGGTGCACGACAATATTGTAGCATGACCCAACCCTACCCACAACGTGCGTCTAGGTACACATAAGCATGGCTCGTTGGAATAATAGGGAAGGCGGCGATTGGGCAGGCAGAGATTGCAAAAAGAATCGAAAATGAAATCATCAGAGGTTAACAATGGAGAATCTGAAATGAAGGGAGAACACAAGAAACCCCTTTTCAGACCAGCTAAAGATGACACCAAACCACTCCTCCAAGATCCAGTAAGATCTACTCTCTCTTTCTCTCTATTGGGTGTGTGTGTGTATGTTTATATAATAATGAGTATTGATTTGTAGATTTTGAGGTCGGACCCGATTGTGACGGAGGAAGCTGTGCTCCGGTTACCCCCTCTACCAGATTGCATCAAAGTCAAATCCCTACCACCACTGAATTTGTAAACACATGCCTTTCTCTATATTAGCCTGCAAATTGTTTACCTTCTGATGATTTTGAGGTTGCTTTCTCTTTGTTTTAACCCTAATCTGTACTGCCTGTTAGTTTTAATTTGATATCATGGATTTGGGTGCCGTTGATGATGTTTCCTCTGAAATGTATGATTTTCACATATGGAGTATGGGTCGCTACGGCTCCATATCCGTTTGATAAACGAATGTGAAAAAGGAATTTAAATCTCATATGGGTTGAAAAGTAAAAATCCAACTCAAATGGAATTCGTTTTCAGAAAATACGGCTTAAAGTAATTATATCTTGTCATTCGATTTTCATTTCACGTTACAATCAAACGGTCTAAATAAATTCGCTTTTTTACAAATGTCATATTTTTCAATCAAACAGGGCATAAATGTAGCGTGTCGAAGTTAGAGATGGCAACGCGGGTGCACCTCCCCGCCTTGCCTTAGACGGGGCGCAGGTCTGCTTCTTAGGGATGGGCAAAATTCAACACAACTTGTCTAAACCGCCCGAACTGACCCAAACCGACCGGTTTGGATCAGTTTTTTCTTTATTTTATAGTTGGGTTGGGTTGGGTTTTGGGCGAAGAAGACGGGTCGAGTCACGGGTTAATCCAAGAAAACCAATTTACCCAACCCGACTCATTGATAAGACCTCAACTAATGCAAAGACAAAAAAAGTTGTATTTTTATTGTCTCATTTGAAATTTGTTTGACAAGCCCAAAAGAAATAAAGTTGATTTCTTGACTTCCACTCTAGCTTTCCAAAGATAGTATAAATACAATCTCATATACAGTAGACCTCTCACATTGAACACTTCATTTTCAAGCTATATATTTCTGCATATTTATCGAATTTTCTCCCACTACTTTTCTTAAATTATGGGAGATTTCCCATTTCGTTCCATTTTTTAGACATTCCTTTATGTCCTAATAGTTTGAATACAAGTCAATTCTCGTTGAATTGTATAAATTATTCCCTTTTTTTATTATTATTTTATCTATGTTATTCCAAGTTTATAATTTAACTTGTGGTTATTCTATTAAAAAGTAGTTGTAGTGAATTTTTTATTAATCTTTCTCATTTCTTGTTAAGTTTTGATTTGAAAACAAATGTAGTTTTAATTACAAGTACAAGATACCTCTATTTTCTTTATTTAGCATTTTTTATTTATGCATTTCATGTGGTTGATAGGTTTTTATTGTCGGAATATACTTTTATGATTTTTAGTGTCTAAACCGACTAACCCAACACAACCCGATCGAAACTTGATTGGGTTGGGTTGTGTTGGTTTTTTATCAAACCGACCATATTGGTTTGGGTTTGGTAAAAAATCAATCCAATCCAACATACGCCCTTCCTACCCTGTTTATTTTTTTTTCAAAAATTTTTAGTTAACTATTTTTTTTAAGTTGTAGTTAATTATTTTTTTATTCTTCACATGACGGGTTTTTGGGTCTCATGGGCATTTTCTTGCCATCACTAGTCGAAGTGAAAATGCCGGCCTCGGGTTTTGGCCCGGCCTTCTTGCGGGCTTGGCACTATAGCCAAAATAATCAAAATTTTAACTACAGCTGTCTAAGTCATCCTAATAGACTGCACTTTGTGGAAATTATGGCCAAACTTGTTTTATTTTTTAAAATTCAAAAAATCTGGTATCGAAAAGTATTTCCTAACCTGATACAACCCTTCCTCCTCCTCCACTCTCCCTATGCCACCTTCACCATCGTCTCGCCACCAAATCTGAAAAATAATAATAAGCCAATCGTCATCAAACTCGATTTGCACCATCATTATCAGTCTGCATTGCTAACGTCGCCACCACTCAAGTTCGGGATTGCTCGCACTTTGGTTGCAGATTAGGTTTCCTACCTCCATCGACGTGTAGATTTGAAAATTATGGATCCAGAAGGTAATGGTAGTATGAGGTTAATAAGCTCATGTTTGAGCCACACTAAAATACTCATTCTTTTACTCATTTTCAATCACACATTCTTCAATAAAAATAATATTTTTCATCACATCAATAACTTTACCTTCTTTTTCAATCACACATTCTCCATCAATCTACTATTTCAAAATACATTCTTCCAAAATTGTGGCTCGCGGCTATTACCATTTAACATACTTTTTGATACATTACTCCAGAAGGACCGTCCTAGATGCACCAAAAATCAAAATTTGGAGACTTGACGGCCAAAGAAAAATATAGTTTGGGGACTGTAGGTGCAAGTTCCGTAAAATTTACTAAGGATGTGTTTGAGCCACATTATTTTAGAAGAATGTATTTTAGAATAGTAAATTAATGAAGAATGTGTGGTTGAAAAAGAAGGAAAAATTATCGATGTAATGAAAAATATTCTTTAATTAATAATGTGTGGATAAAAATGAGTAAAAGAATGAAAATGAAAATTTTAATATTTTAATGTGACCAAGCAGGGGCTAAAAATGTTCATATGTGGATTATTATGACCACTAGAAACGTACTCTCATACTAGCCGGTCCATCGTTAAGATATTTTTTAATTCCTTATCGCATTTGACGTGCGTATTGATGAAAATTATATATATAGCTTTAGAAGGAAAAAAAAAAAAACTTTCATGGAGAACGTAGATAAAAATAAAAAATTGGAAGATAAAATTAATAAATACAAGGTAAAAAGAGAAGGAATGTGAGAGAAGAGGGATACAAAAGATAGACATCAATTATCGTACCCGACTTGTATTTCCCTGCAGTGGCGGAGGGAGGAGCCCACCCTTGCCCAAGCCCAAGTATTGTTAAAAAAAAAAATGGTTTAACTAGCCCATTGTTTTGCCAGCCCTTAGCCCAATGTCTAGCCCACAGCCCATTGGTCATTTTTAAAAACCCAAATTACCCAATTCACATCCCAAATTGGCAAATTCCCAAACTCAAAACCCTTTTAAAATCACAATTGAATCGGTTGATGCTCCGTCTCCGCCTCTGCCTTTGTCGGTTTCTTTCATACATTTCTCGTCTTCTCTACAAATTAAAGGGTAATAACCGTAATATTCTTTTTTTTTTCAACTTATCTTTTTTTTATTTCAATTTCAATTTGTCGTGCTCGTGCTTGGACTGTTGGACAGTTTTGTTTTTGCCCTCAACTAAGTTCATGCCATCATGTGGGTGCTTACTGCTTAGTGCTTAACGTTAGTCAACGTGTATGTTGGTCTGAAATCTGAATTAATTTATACTTTCTTCATTGTTCATTTTATGAGGTATTACTAGAAGAGCTATTTGTATTTTTAGATTTTGAGTTTTTTTTTTTTTTTTTGTGGGTTTAATTTTTGCTAATTGTGATATGGCTATGTTTGGTCAAAAATAAAGAGAAGAAAAAATAACAAGTCATATAAATTGTAGGGTTTTAGTAATTGTACAGATCTCATATTTCCTTTGTATATATTGCTTGTTATTATCCTCGCTCAGTCACTCTATAATTCTTAAAAGGTCGAGGACTGCTCTTCTTGCTTGCTCAGTTACCTTCTAGTTGAAATCGTGCTAAATAAGACAAACTTGCTAGTTGCTTTAGAATTTACGAATTTATTTAGGAAATTGGAAATTGTTAAGTATTTTGATATTTATGCTCTTAAGTTTAATATGGAGGAAGATCGACATTCTTCCAAGAAATGAAGAATTTTGTAATCTTTCTTTTCAAAGAGCAATAAACATCAAGGATCTGTACAATTTTAGCCCTGTACAAACATTAGGGATCTGTACATCAAGGAAAAATTTTAGCTCACCGTATGATCGATTCCTGGCTCTGCTCCCTTCCACAACCTTACCCTATAATGTCCCCCATTTTTAGAGATGGAATCAGGGGAGGACAAATATATAAAAACAAATAAATGGCAGTAATTATTACTAATCAGGAAGAAATTTGAAGAGATTTTCTGAAAGAAGAAAATCGAGCCTTTAGAGAATGGTTTTTCACGGTATGGCCCATTTCCCATTAAATTCCACACTGGCCTTTGACTCGGCATCCATCACTTTCCGCTCATTTCGTCCACTTGTTTTTCTTCAATTCTCCAACCCTCACTAGGAAATGGCAAGAGAGTGACGGCACAGACTAAGGGGTACAATTGTCTTTCAACAAAAAACATTGTTTTTATCAACTGATTGGACCACATTTGTAACAACCCTGAATCTGGAAGGAGTATTATCATCTAATAATCTTAAAATCATAAATGCGGAAAATGATTAAATTTTTCTTTGACGTACTAAATATCATCGACTTGTTATTTTAAAATATAAGATGATTAAATTACATGTCAAATTTGCTTTCAAAATCAAGTCGATATTTAAATGTGATAATATTGAGTCCGTCTCGCCACAAGAATAGTGATTATACGTTTTGTGATATATTTAGTAACGACACTATACAATTTAAATAAAAAAGAAAATTTAATTATAATAATCGAGTGTTGACATATATGCCTAAGGTGTTAGGTACAAAACCAATAACACAAAAGTGAAATAAATAAGTTCGTGGTACTGGTAGGGATAACCATGCAATCTTATGGCTGAAATGGGACGTTACGACGTGTCCCAATTTTCTTCCAGAAGAAAGACGTCCGAAAATGAAATATGATCACGTTTGCAGTTCTTCTAGAAGGACGCACATGTCTTGAATAATTAGTGACAAATAATGGTCAAAGATTAACGTATTTCTAATATTTTTTATGCGAGAACTCTTATGTTCTATTCAGCCCATCAAGCAAATAGGTCTTAGGTGCGTCTGAGCAGCATGTGGAGAATGGTTTCGTAGATTTGACGAGTAGGTTGATCACGAAGTAAACGTAAGGGTTCATTTGATTGTAAAGATGAAAAATGGGTGGAAAGAGAATGAATTCTGGAGAAGTGAATTGCCTAGAAATTGTTGTACCGGGAGCTGTAATTAATTGTGTTTGATTGATATAATTTTTCATTTAATTCGTTTGGCTTTGTTTTTCATGCAAATTGATACTTTTTTTTATAATCCATATTAAAATTTGTTTGGATTGCCAAAAAGTAAAAAAAAATTAAAAAATTATTTTCAAACAAATAAAAAGGTCAGTCAACCTGGAAATCACTTTCCCACATTTTGTTTTCATTAATTTTGTAGAAAAGCCTCTGTAGAAGAAAAACTTTTCCTTGTCAAATGGTTCCCCTATCAAACGGCCAGCTTTTGTGGAATCTATAAATTGTTTTCGTTTTCCTGCCATTTTCCAGCCTATCAAACGTAGCCTAAATTTTTCTACTCGAGGTTGAGAGAAGATGATAAGGACGTTTTTGAATACATTCAAGGAAATTATAATGAATCTAAGGACTCCCTACCTTTAGGGTACGACCACAAATTTCCTTTCAATTGACAAGTTCGAAAGTGATTAGAAGTCGGAGAATTACTTCACTTGGCGAATAATGACAAGGAATAAGGCAAGTGAAAAGTAGTTAGCCTATATTTTGATTTTACTCTTTATTGCTAAAATTCTACTTTTGAAAAAAATGAATGGTTGGTATATATATATATATATATATATATATATATATATATATATATATATATATATATATATATAAACATTAATTTTAATTACACGATACATACATATATATATACTAGGTGCAAGCAACGTGCAATGCACGTTTGCTTAGTTTATAATTAATAGTTTTGTTTAAGAATGAATTTGTTATTAATAAAAATGTAATTTTTTTGGTTAATTAAATAATTAATGATGTAATGTTTATGTAATTGATAAATAATTAAATAAAGTGCTTCTCTCTGTCATCTCCAACCCAAAATCACAAACAGAAAATTCAAGGTATGTTAAGGGGTAAGAAAATGAGTTTACTTAGACTCCGTTTGATTCTCATTAATGTAGAACGAGAATGAAAAATATAGTCGTTATTGGACCCCACACAAGAGATAGAAATTCAAAATTGATAGATTGATGTGATTGATAACGGTCATATTTTTCATTTTTATGGATTTTTAATGAGAAACAAATGGAGGCTTAAACTTTTTGCATGGCTTAAGTCTTTACTCTTTTTTAAGTAATAATGCAATTCATTTTATCGTTAAAGTATTTAGATATTGATGGAGTTATCGTAAATATATGTATATCATGTGTTAGATTTAATATTGGTAAGTGATGGGTAAATTTTCGAGGACGAAAATATTTTAAGGGGGTGAGAATGTAATACCCCGAAAATTTTCATAAAATATAATTCAATTTTTATATACTATATTTTTAATATTTTGAAAGTTATGGACTAAATGATACATTTATCAAATTATATTTTATTTGTGTCAAATATTTAGATATTGATGGAGTTATCGTAAATATATGAATATTGGTCACGTTGGATAAATCGTAATTCGATACATAAATCAGATTCGAGAAAAAGTCGATTCGGATAAGTTAGCTCCAAGATATTTTAGTTTGAAAGAATGATCAAAAGCCAATTTATTATTATTATTATTTAATTATAATTTTGAAAGTAAGAGGGGTGAAAAAAGATATTCCGTTAAAACAAGAAATTCCGTTAGTTTTTCCGTTAAATCAAGAAATTCCGTTAGTTTTTCCGTTAAACCAACAAATTCCGTTAAATAGCCACTTTTTATATATAGAAAGATATAAAGTGGTTATTAAACGGAATTTGTTGGTTTAACGGAAAAACTAACGGAATTTTTTGTTTTAACGGAAAATCTTTTTTTACCACCCCTTACTTTCAAAATTATAATTAAATAATAATAAAAATAAATTAACTTTTGATAATTCCTTCAAACTAAAATATCTTGGAACTAACTTATCCGAATCGACTTTTTCTCGAATCTGATTTATGTATCTAATTACGATTTATCCAACGAGACCAATATTCATATATTTACGATAACTCCATCAATATCTAAATATTTGACACAAATAAAATATAATTTGATAAATGTATCATTTAGTCCCTAACTTTCAAAATATTAAAATATAGTATATAAAAATTGAATTATATTTTATGAAAATTTTCGGGGTATTACATTCTCACCCCCTTAAAATATTTTCGTCCTCGAAAATTTACCCGTCACTTACCAATACTAAGTCTAACACATGATATACATATATTATCGTAATACATATCATACTTTAACAATAAAATGAATTGCATTATTACTTAAAAAAGAGTAAAGATTAAGCCATGCAAAAGTTCAAGCCTCCGTTTGTTTCTCATTAAAAACCCATAAAAATGAAAAATATGACTGTTATCCATCACATCAATTTTGAATTTCTATCTCTTGTGTAGGGTCCAATAACGGCTATATTTTTCATTCTCATTCTACATTAATAAAAATCAAACGGAGTCTAAGTAAACTCATCTTCTTATCCCTTAACATACATTGAGTTTTATGTTTGTGATTTTGGGTTGGAGATGACAAAGAGAAGCACTTTATTTAATTATTTATCAATTACATAAACATTACATCATTAATTATTTAATTAACCAAAAAAATTATATCTTTATTAATAACAAATTAATTCATATATATATATATATATATGAATCCCAAACAGAGGCGCTATTTATTAATAATGAATCAAAACTTTCTACCATCCATACCGATGATAATATGTTAATGATAAACCCCCATTTGGTTTAGCTAATAAATTTTGATTAAAGTTGACAAAGTGTGTAACCCTTGTTTAATGGGGATTAAAATCGAATTTTTATTAAATTTTGATAAAAGTTAATGAAATATATGATTAAAAAATTGTGGATCATATGAAATATGTAGTTAAAATTAATTATTAATTTTGATTTAAATTAAAAATTGAATTTTAATATGTACCAAATAGGGGCAGTTGAAAATTTGATTAAATTTGTGGGTGAAATATATATAATTAAAATTAAATATTAACTTTAATTTAATATTTTTATATTTCACATTTTTTTCATTTAAAACGTTTTATCAAGAGATTCCAAATAATGGTCAAAGAGAACAGCCACCTCAACTATTTTTTAAAACGTCTAGTCACTATATATATACATCTATACGTGTGTGTGCAAGTATATTTTGTACAACTGAATTTTTTATGGGGTTAGAATTCTTCAAATAAATCTTGTTATTTTGTTAAAAAAAAATAAAAATGAATGGGAGAGCAGTTTTTGATGTATCTTCCTTCATACTTTACGAGGCGACCGGCGATTCGGAAGTTGATGGTGACGTGCCGGAAGCCGCCATGGATGTAGCTGAGGACGATGCTCGGTCGTGCAGTGCATGCGCTAACGAGTATATAAATCAAGAAGTATGGGGTGGCGATAAGGTGGCGCCGTCTAATGCCTCCATGGGCTCCACCACGGTAGTGCACCAGCAAGGAAAGAAACTGAAAATTGGTGATGATGATCATAGTCAAGGAGAGGAAATGGAGGACGACAGCTGTAGTACTACCGGCGTTGTAGATCAAGAATGTGGTGGCGATGAGGTGGCACCGCCTACCACCCGGGCCGGTCTCTCAGCGGCGGTGCGTGAGAAATCCAAGAAATTCAAAAATTGTGAGGGTCCGAATGTTAAGCTAATAAATCAGAGAGATAGGGACAAACACTTTTGGGACGATTGTTTGGCATCTTGAAATCTTTATTTGACTGATGATATATATATATATATATATATTTTATTTCATTTTCTTATTATTTTGGAGGTTAATTTAATTTCTTAAATTACTAAAGGGGTAAAAACAGCAGCTATTAACTTCATCGTGAACTTTTTCCTTCCTCGTGCCAAACTAAATTAATCAAAATGAGAAATCCTTTGCTGGTAAAGCAAAGAAACAAGCACAAAATTCAGCCCTAAACTGAACCGTGTCTCACAATCACCACAAGCAAACCACTCTCTATGTTTTTTTTTTTCTTTTAATGCCTAACAGTTACCACAATAGTTTACAGAAACACGCACCTACGAGAGAAATTCAGGAACTCAGGTACACCTCCGGCACATTTGAGGTTTGTTTGGTTCCTTAATAGTGTCAAATATTGTCGAGTTGACCTTATCAAGTGTGCCATAATAAGAAACTGAAAGCAGTTTGTGCCAAACAAGTTAATTAGGAACACACAATTGCTCGGGGGGAAGAGGAGATTCTACCACATTGTCTAACGTATCCACATCTTTGATGGCTGCAGATGTTAACAGTATGTTCGTTGCTCTCGAGTCTTCTTCCTCGTCCATGCTCACGCAGGAACTAGCTGTCTTGCTGTCGGATAATGGAACATGAGAATCATCGTTGAATGTAGAACCACCTCCAGGACTCGCTTTCTCTCTACACAAAATTCCCTCTAGTTGTTTCCGAAAACCATTTTTTGCGTTTTCATTCTCGTCCAATTGCCTTAAGATGCATTCTTCTATTTCGGTCAGTGATTCAACTTCGTTTCTGTCTTCACTACTGGTGCTGTAATGGGGTTGCTCATCATCGTCATCAGATGCCGGCCCTGTTGATTCACAGCTAGTATCCATCTCTTGTTGGCTTTCATATTCCTCGTCCGTTCGCCCAATATTGGAGGACCGTGATGACGTCGGTGAGTATCTTCCCGCTTCTGCC
This sequence comes from Fraxinus excelsior, assembly GCA_019097785.1. Classification (NCBI taxonomy): domain Eukaryota; kingdom Viridiplantae; phylum Streptophyta; class Magnoliopsida; order Lamiales; family Oleaceae; genus Fraxinus; species Fraxinus excelsior. The sequence goes on along the minus strand of CM032632.1, from coordinate 26,879,365 downwards.
TCTTCACGTTCTCGCAACGTTTTCATGATCAATGTCTTCAATAAGTTCATTACTTGAACCGCATGCATAAGAGCCGTCAATGGATCCGACATCTGGATCAAACAAAAAATATAGAACGCCACAATTAGATAATGAACTGATGTTCTTTTTTTCTTTAGCATTGTCTATTACTCTAAAGTCCACCTTTCCCAAAAAGCCATAAAGATTCGGAAAGAAGTATTGCAAGTGGGTTTACTGAAATACCTGAGTCATATTCGGGGCAAAAACCATAGCAATATTTCTAGCATTCATTTTGTTGGATTCCTCTTGTTCGACTACATCAGCCATGAGATCAATAGCCCAGTTGAGCAATGCACTCTCAGTTGGTTTCAGTTGTTTTACGAGCTCAACAGATTCCTCTTCCGTATTGCATTGTAACACTTGTTCTGGAGAAAGCCCATCAAGCACACCAGACGGGAGTTCTCGGAACCAGGCTTTGATCAGACCAGCCAAAATATGGGCATCAATGTTGTCAGGCACATTTCCTCTGTTGAGTTGGTCCCTAACATGCTCCTCTTGACTATTCTCTGGATTTATCCGAAAAATACCTTCGGCCTATAAAAAATTCATTCCAAAAAGTTCAATCACAGGCATCATTATTCAACAGCCAAAAAAAAAAGCTAAATTCCGTTGTACCTTTAGACCACTTTGCATGTATAATGTTTCTTGCATTAATAAGAGAATAGTTGGGACACTGTTGCCTCTTGTGTCGTAAGAGCATTGCATTGATTCTGCTGATACGCCGAATACACTGACACTACAAAAATTTGTAATTAAGAAACTCAATACTACAAATTGTACAGTTACTAAGAACATAATTCCATATGCAGGTAGAAAAAGGACTGAAAACACAATGGCCATCCATGTTATACCAATGATGACGGAAGTCATACACTGCTATTTAATTAATTACTTTAAAATAATGTTTGTAACGTATTACTTGACATCACACTGAAAAAAGATAAATTATTTCTCTTTTGAGTATAATGCTATAAAGTCTACGTTGCCTAAAGAACCAACTTCATGATTCTCATGTATCGCACAATAATGAGTCTAATCTATATTAATGTTACATTTACAAGGTAGGAGAAACAGCTGAAGATAATGACAGAAAACTAATTCATTAATCTCATGAGAGGTTGTTAAGTTGTACTTAGGAATCATTTTGTAATTAGGTTCGTTTTTAGGGCATGATTCGGGGTTTAATGCTAGGAAATTAAGCAAATAATAGACACAGTAGTAGTAAATGTTTTCAAACAACATTAAAGAACAAAACCCAGATCCAAAAATTGAAATTTAAGACAACCCCACGAGAGGGAAAAAAAAAATGGAACAAATCTCAGATCAAGAAATTGAAATTCGAGACACCCCAAGATGGGAAAAAAAAAACAGCAAGATTTCAAACAACAGTAAAAGCAAAACCAAGATAGGAGAAAAAAAATTAAGAAGGAAATTTTAGACAGCCCAGGAGATAAAAACAGAAAATGTTAACAAACAACATTGACGAGCAGGCTCAGATAAGAAAAAACTGAAATTTAAAACAGCTCTCACAAGATAAAACAGCTAATGTTTTCGAACAACATTACAACAAAGCCCAGGTCAGAAAAACTGAATTTTAAGACGGCCTACAAATAGCCGTTGCGCTGGGTTTAAAAAGCAACTTTTTGTGGGAGCTTTTCCAAAAAAACAAATAAATAAATAAAAAATCGAAACTTTAGAACGCAGACAAACATGCTAAGAAAACAGCAAATATTTTCAAACAACGTTAAAGAACAAAACCCAGATCAAGAAAACGAAATTTATGGGGAAAAAAAAGGAGCTGAGATTTTGATTCCTTTTGATAAACCTGGCACTAGGAGCTTTACATGCGATTTCAACTTCTAACTCATGAGGAAGACCCAAAAATCCATGAAATCGATCGAAAGTGACATGGGTTATGTGTTCAACGTTTGTGGGCCACCCGATTTCCATGTGATGAACGGTGGAGATCATCTCTTCCTGCCTATCCACCCGGCAAGACACCATGGATTTTCTTAAAGCTGATATAAGAAAATCCAGCAAAGAGAGCTGCTGCTGGTGTTCCTGATTATTTTGCTCCTCAGTTGCAGCAGATTTTGAACTCTTCCCATTTCCTTCGCCACCGCCACCCCTTGTTACCATTACCATACCTGCCATTTTCTCTCCTCAAAACACTTTCCTTTCTCTCTCTATGAAATCGAACGGTTTTCTCTCTCTATGAGATTGAACGGTTTTCTCTCTCTATAGTGTTTACTGTTTACTATTGAATAGAAGATGAGTTTTTCAGTTTTTGTACGCATTGCATTGAAGAGGGGTGTTGGGGTGGGGGTATGAGGGTTTTGAAGTTCGAAGTCCCATCGGTGCATTCAAACGGCCACTAAATTTCAAATCTTCGTGACCAATAAGAATCTTAGCTCCTTTTATCTTCATTTTTAAAAAATATATTTCACCCTCTCCTCTTCTTTTTAATAATATATTTTTCAATAAAATAATATTACACAAAAATCCAAAAAAAATTCTTATTTTTTTAATCACACGTTTTTTATTTTTTATCAATCTATAATTTCAAAATGCATTTTACACCAAAAAATGAGGCTCGGACATACTCTTAATTTGGAATATTATTTCAATTATGCCACTAAATTCTAAGTAAAAATATGTTATTGATCGCTATGAGCCTATTTTGTAATAATTAAAATTGAAAATATAACTATTATTGGGTCTAACTCGTCTAATAAAAATCAATAATAACGACTAATTTTTCAATTTTAATTCGATTTTAATTTCTACCAAACAGGCTCTAACCTATTTCACGAAATATGTGATTAGTGATGGGGTAGGGTCGAGTGGGATTGGGATTGGGGGCAGCAGAAGCTTGCTTTTTGTGATTTGGAGACCGTTGGTAAATTAATGATTACCATTGGGCCCAAGCCCCAAAGCTTCATATTTCCAACAAAACTTTTTATGCCATTAGCATCGACAATTTCATTACACCTTATAAGGAGCCTATTTGTTTTGGATTAAAAATTAATTTTAATTTAAATCAAAATTAAATAATCAACATTAATCACATCTTTCACAATCCCACAACTTTTCAACCACAAATTTCAAAAATTTCTATCACAATCCACTAAAAATCTAATTTAAATCCCCATCAAACACCCTCAAGAGCTTGTTTGAGCTCTATTATTTGGTAAATGGTGCATTTTTAATAGTGATTGATCAAGAATATACGGTTAACAAATAAGAAAAAAAAATTAGATTTATGTGTAATATTATTTTATTTTAAAATGTGTGATTGAAAAGAAAAGAAAATTTTGAAATAAGAGAGATCAAACAATAACTAAAAATTAAAAAAATTATATAAACGTTCCTAAAGTATCCAACTATTACAAAGGAATAATAATATTTACAGTGAAGATTACGGTATTCTTCCTACGCGGCATATATTTAACGATTTGTGATTTTTTGTATTAATGTGGTAGTTTTTTTTTTATTGACTTGTGTACCAAATCACAAACCGACACATATATGTCTGTAGGAAGGCTACCAGTAATTTGCACTACGAATAACATTACTCATTACAATTACACACACTGCCTTTCAAAAATTATAAAAAAATAACTCCCTCTACGTGCAAGGCCTGTTTGAGCCTCATTTATATATATATATAAAATGTATTTTGAAATAGTAGATTAATGGAGAGTGTGTTGTTAAAAAAATAAGGAAAAGTTTTTAATTTAAGTGTAATAATATTTTATTGAAGAATGTGTGATTAAAAAAAAGATAGAGTAAAATATATTTTGAATTTCGTCCGTAACTATAAACAAGATTTGAAGATACAATACTTATTTATATTTTTTCTTAATTTTTAGAAAATACGACTTTAGATTGAAGAAAGTTCGTCTTTTTCGGTTTTTTTACAGAATGATTACGACTAAATAATATTTATCAAAATTTATTTTATCTACTGAAGAAAATAATAACATCAAACCAAAATGTTGATAGAAAAAGAAAAATAAATGTTTTCAATGTAGCATTAATTGTTATTGACGTGTTTGGTACGTTAGTTTATAATTAAAAATAGACTCAAAAAATTCAAAAATATTATTAAGCTATCCATTAAAATTTTCATTCTCATTCTTCTACTTATTTTCAACCACACATTCTCCATCAATTTACTATTTCAAAATACATTTTTCCAAAATAACGTGATTCGAACAAACCCCATGTATGTAAATTTACTCTTTCGAATACTGGGGTTTGATAATTTTACTTGAAAAAGGATATGATGTTGTTTTTATGCAATAAAATATGTAAAACTATTTTTCCTCCAAAATATAATTATTATATGTTTTGTATATTAAATTATAAATAAATTTAAGTATTATCACGTTTAATTATTACGAGCTTAGAAACGAATCAATTAAGGAGGAGAAAAAAAATTAAAGATATTATCCATTTTTACGCACCAAAAATTTCTGATAATTATCTAATTATCACGTGTATAACACTATAACTAAACACATCAACATGTTTGATGTACTGAATCAAATATGATTAAAATTTATGTTAAAATTGATAACTAATTTTTACTATGCGTTCTATGTGATCCACAAATTTTCAATCACACATTTTTACTATCCGAAATTGTCATTTATTAAAAAATAATGAATTTTATGTGAAATAGAATATTGATAATTTTGCTTAATTCGGTCAAAAATAATGACTGACGACACACTGTATAACGACATGAATTTGACTAAAATTCTGATACAAAGGTCCCGTTCGATATGGATTAAAATCCAATTAAAATTGAAAATATAATCGTTATTGGGCATCACTCGTCTAATAAAAATCAACAATAACGACTAATTTTTTAATTTTAATATAATTTTAATCCTTACCGAACGAGCCCGAAATATGCCCCTGACAAGCGTTTAAATTAAACAAGGTGAAGTCATTTTTACGAGTTGATATCATGTGTGAAATCAAGAAATGGGGATTCTAAAGATTTTATTATAATTTTTTGTTCCGTCATTGTCTTCATGTTCCATATTATATACTGTCAAGCGATATTGGAAAATAGAATATAATTCATGCCTTCATGGGAATCAAGATTGGTTATAAGGGCCCCACAACTTTTTTGGTATTTGTTGTGTCTCCCTCCAAAAGCCATTCCTATTCAAATTCAAATCCACATCAACCTTTTTCAGTTGATCGTTACGTCTTTTCAGCTTATTTTCATGTTTCATTCTTGTCTCTTGAACCCTCCTTTCATTTGTCGAATTTGGAAGGTAGATAATGCTCATTTTCTATAGACATTCAGCCCTACTTTGTACACATTAAAATTTTTATTTTTATTTTCATTCTTCTACTCATTTTCAATCACACATTTTTCAATAAAATAATATTTTTCATCATATCAATAATTTTTCCTTCTTTTTCAACAACAGTACCACACATTCTCCATTAATCTACTATTTCAAAATACATTCTTCCAAAATAATGTGGCTCAAACACACCCTAAGGGTGCTTTTGGTTAGTGTTTTTATTTTTTATTTCAGTTTTGAATTCATTTTCAGTTTTTTATTTTGATGGATTATTTTAAGATTATTAAAAATGCGGTTGGTTTGTCATTCTCAAAAATTATTTCTCAAAACAAAAAATTAAAAAACGTGATTTGTTTAAAAAATTTAGAAATAGTTTTATGACATTTTTGTCAATTAATTTGATTTAAAACATATCAATTTTATGCTAATATGTGATCAAAAAATTTATAAAGTATGTAAAAATGAATCATTGTAAGTATATCTTCAACAATCGTATTGAAATCATCCACATATAATAAATCATTATAGCTCGTTTCATGTGTGCACTTACCATAATCATTTATAATAATAATAATCCAACAAGTATAAGCTTCAGTTTGGTACACATTAAATTTTTCATTTTCATTTTTCTATTCATTTTCAATCATATTTTTCAATAAAATAATATTTTCAATCACATCCATAATTTTTCCTTCTTTTTTAACCACATATTCTCTATCAATCTACTATTCCAGAATACATTTTTTCAAAATAATATGACTCAAACACACCATAAATATCAAAATCCTATGCATCCGTTAAAATAAAACTAGTAGTAAGTCTAAATTGTGTTTCCTCGTTTCTCATACTAACAATAGATGATCATTGCGTCGTACATTCCTCAACTTAATTTGTCACCTTTACTAATTTTGAGTTCCTTACGTCGACGTTTGTTAGGTTTAGTATCATTACGTCGACGAATATTTGAAAATCATCATCATTTTCCACGTGTACATACTCTCCTCTTCCCAAAAACCCATCTTATGTCTGCCTTTCTTCCTCTGACGTTAAAGGAAGTTGAGTAGAAGTATTGCCTAGACCTCCAGTAGCTTAGTTCCTCTAAAAATCTCTCCAAGCAATTTGTAATACTTACATCCTTTCTAAATGTCTTGTAGTCGCTCTTGTTTATCTACGATAAAAAAAAAAAATACCCACGTTAATAAACTGTAAAGTAAAATGTAAAACAAAAATGAAATTATAAATAAGTAATGCTAAAAAATTTCTTTTACAATACATACTGTAAAAAAATGTTGCAAAACTTTTTCAGTAGCATTCACTTGATTAGTATTCGGATCCCACGTAACGTAACACCAGTATGCCAATGTCAGAGAACAAGCATTGCCCTTCAATCTCTTTATCCCATAATTAGATTTTGTGGTAATAATCATTCATAAACCCTAAACCCCCAAACTACATAAATATGCAGGACTCTTTCGATCCAGGTGTCACACAGTGAGAATGCTTAACTCCCCATTCGGTACGGCAAGCACGCTAACAGCTAAGCGCGATGCCTATCTTACCAACAGTACACTAATGATATATGATCATATGTAGATATTCTCCTTTACATCCTACTCATAGCATGTGTGTTTGCCAGTTGTTCGGGCTTGCTGGCCATAGAATAAGGGGAGGGCGGCCTTGAGGCGTTGAATCTCGGGAGCCAAACCTGCGATTCGTGAAAGTTGGTATCAGAGCGGGGCCGCTCGAGCATGCGGCGTTGTTATGAGACAATGTCGTGTGTTCTTGCGGAGAAAATATTTTGGGCCACAAATCGTTTCGACAAATTGGCTGGACACGACGAAGGAAGCTATGGGGAAGAAAAATGAAGAGGGGCAATGTTACGTAATTGTCTGGGTGTCTTTCAAATGAGCTTTCGAATAGCGCATCGTGCATGTCACAATTCGACACGCGTTGAGGCGCTGCGGTTTGGAGACCGTCCACCAGTGGAACCAATGCTCAGAGGGGCGGAGGGTGAATGTTGGTATCGGAGGCGGCAAGTACGAGTTATTGCAGGTTTGGAGGCCGTCTATATGGAATGGTGTCGTTGTTATCCTTGCAACGAGACGGATGCGTGTTGATGCGAAACTCTCTTTTCGCTACGAGGACGTAAGCGAATTCGAATGGAGGAGAATGTCACACAGTGAGAATGCTTAGCTCCCCATTCGGCACGGCAAACACCTTAACAGTTAGGCGCGAGACATATCTTACCAACAACGCACTAATGATATATGATCATATGCATGTATTCTCCTTTACATCATACTCACAGCATGTGTTCGGGCTTGCCAACCATAGTATGAGGGGAGAGCGGACTTGAGGCGTTGAACCTCGAGAGTCAAACCTGCGATCCGTGACCGGGTCTTGCACAACTACCAACTTATTTGTTATCAAATCAATGCTGCCGGAAAATCCTCCTCCCCAAATAACCCCTCGTCATATAATAGGCCCATGCAAAAAGAAGTGTAGAAAAATTGGGGGAAATACTATTTTGATTGTGGGGGTTAGCATATAAAACAAAATCAATTGGATAATAACTACTTGAGAAACTCGAACATTACCTTCACTTTCCTAGCTTGAGGTTTGAGAAATAGCACCAGAAAGATGGATTCTCCACTAGGGTTCTCGGAGGAGCTTGGGACGAGAAAGGGAGAGTGATGGAAAGATTGAGATATGGAAAGACTTTGTGTGTTTTTATTAATTATTTTTGGGTATGTTTGAACTACATTATTCTGGAATAATGTATTCTGAAATAGTTGATTAATGGAGAATGTATGATTGAAAAAGAAGAAAAAGTTATTGATGTGATGAAAAATATTATTTTATTGAAAATGAGTAGAAGAATGAAAATAAAAATTTCAATGTGTACCAAACAAGGGCTTAATCTGAGATAGTTTTAAGTTTGTTTTCCTTATTTTAAATTTTTTGAGTGTTTTCATTAATAACACTCAAAAAATCATTTTAAGTTTGAGTAATGGTGTGTGTACAAAATTGTTTGACAAAATGAGTGAGAAGATCTAGGTCAATGATTTTAAAAACTGTTTGACAAAATGAGTGGCAAGATTTGAGTTGAGCCATTGATTTCAAAAACTGTTTTTGAAATCATTGGTCCAGATCTTGCCACTCATTTTGTAACCCAGTTTTGTACACATAGCATTACTCTAAGTTTTACGTTGTAAAATTTTCATTGGTTTCGCAAACGCGTTTTTCAAAATAATATACTAAACGCTTCGAGTGTTTTAGAAAACTGAAAACTGAAAGTGGTCTCGAAACGGCAAATCAAACGTACTTTTATTTTTTTTTCAAATTCATTTTCAATTACATATTACACGAGTCTTATAATTTTATCGATTTTTTAATTACATATTTTATCAGAATTTACAAAAAAAAAAAAAAAAGGTTTTTAAATAAACCAAACGAGGCCATATATTTAGAGACAAAACAAAGGAGAATTTTAAAAAATGGCCAATTATATGCTTGTCAATTGAAAAATGTCTACCATTTTGATTTTTGTACCAAATTGCCCATTATGCCCTTAATGGAAAAATGAAGCAATTTGTTTTTTTTCCAAATTTTCACAAATTTCGAGAAATAGCTTTCACGAGAAGTTACATTGAAATAATATTCTCAACATTTCAAATGTCGTTCTTGATATTTGAACCCTATTTATATTTCGAAAGCACACATGTCAAATCATAATATTAAATGTTTTCGACATTTCAAATGTTGTTTTCGACATATTAAATGTCTAGAGTGACATTTTATCTGAACATGACATTTCTCTAGATTTGAAATGTCATTCTCGACATTTCTGTGTCAATGAAAAAAATTGCATTTATTGCGATTTGACAATTGTACTTTTGAAATAAATATGTTAGGGTTATCTGTCAAAATTTTATTGGCCAATAAATTTTTTAATAAAGTGGACATTTTTGTGTTTATGTGGAATTATAAATTGTTAACAAGGGTATTTTGGTCTAAATTCTTTCAAAATAGACATTTTTACAACGGTTGACATTTTTGCAAATAGACACAAAAAAGTGGACATTTTGTGAAAATTCCTCCTGAACAAATTGCAAGTCATTGCTCGATTCAAAGAAATTTGTTCACTCGAGTCATAAAGTTTTGTGACTCGTTAATGAATTTAATATGTTAATGTCACGATAATATACAATATATGATCATGATCACGTAGTGGTCACAAATTATATAATGTCATTGTCAAAGAGTGCAAGTTCTAGGTCAAATTACTAATTTAATCGCAACTCACACATTTTTAAATGTTACAACTTATTTATGGCTCATAATTACCCAATTAACTAATGACTACTCTTCATCTCTCTTACGTCACCCACCACTGTCGATACCACTCAAATTATTGTCCACACCTCAAATTCACAACCCACATCATCATTGCTTTCATCTCAAATCCACAACAATAATCACAACCACATTCTCAAATCCACCATCAACTCCAAACCGTCACACCATCACCTCCAACCCACTACCACCGCAAACAACAACCTATTATAATTGTTCAGGTAACCCATTATATCCTTAAGGCTCTGTTTGATTGGCGATATTTTTCCTGGATTCCTACTTCCACTTTTTGACTGTTTGATATGCTAAATTTTTCACGAAAAATGTTTTCCTCCATTTTTCTAGGTACAACCCTTTGATGCACGAATGGTGGAAAATGTTTTCCCACCTTTTTCCAACTTTTTTTTTTAGCAATGACAACCAATTTTATCAACCATTGTAAAAAATATTTTCATTTTTGTTGACAATTTCTATGCAAAACAAAGTCAAACGAATATGGTAATTTTTTCTAATTGTTTAAAATTTTTTTTTACTTTTTGGTAATTGGAACAAATTCTTAACCCAATAGTAGAAAATATTATCATTTTAATGGACAATTTCCATAAAAAAAAAAGTCAAACGGATTTCAAACTTTCAACATTTTCCATGGAAAATTATACCAATCAAACACATTTAGGGTCCGTTTGATACGCCGTGAATTCCATCCATTTTCCCACTTTTTAGCTGTTTGATGCGTCTTCTTTTCCAGGGAATTCGTTTTCCACCTATTTTCTAGGTACAATCATTTGATGCACAAAAGCTTGATTTTGTTTTCCCACCTAGTAGGTGGGAAAACATTTTCCACTTTTTTTTTTTAGCAATAACAACAAATTCTATCAACTATTGCAAAAATGATTTTCACTTTTGTTGACAATTTTTATACAAAACAAAGTCAAACGAATATGATATTTTTTTCTAATTGTTTAAAATTTTTTTTTTTTACTTTTTGGTAATTGGAACAAATTCTAGACTCAGTGGTAGAAAAAATTATCATTTTAATGGACAATTTCCATAAAAAATGAAGTTAAACGGACACCAAACTTTCAACATTTTCCAGGTGGAAAATTATACCAATCAAACACAATTAATTACAATTTCCAGTAAAACAAATTCTAGGCATTTCAATTCCCCGGAATTCATTTTCTTTCCACCCATTTTCCACCTTTGCAATCAAACGGACCCTTAATTACAATTCCCCGTAAAATAAGTTCTAGGCAAATATTTTCCCTGTAATTCGTTTTATTTCCATCCTATTTTTCATGGTGCAATCAAACGGACCCTAAGAGACGATTGCAATTTAGGTCTTTGGTTCAGGCTTGCACTAGGTTCTTAGAAATAAAATTCCATGTCAGGACCGGAAAACAATGAAATTATGTGGGTGCAATTGGCTTTCCAATGCCTACGCCACCATCAATAATTGTGTTTCAAATAAAATATGTATTTACGATTTTATCACGGACTCTTGCATCGAAAATTAGATTGAAAAACTTGAGAACAAAGCCAATGTCTGAATCTGGAAGTTGAAATTAGTCACGAGTACAACAGGCTTGAATCTGTTTGTTGTCGCTCACATATGGTGGTGCACAAGCAAGGCACGACGACACGTAGCGGAGCAACTTGACCAAGGTGGTGACTACTGATCTGTTTTAGAGAGTGTCGGTTGGTGGAGGTGTCAATGTTAGTCGGAGTGACGACGATGACCAGATTTGGTTGCGGCTGGACTTCCCTGTAGAACCCGATGGATCTTTCCTTTTTCCGATAGGGATGGATTGAATAGAGAGGTAGGGAGAAGAAGCGAGTAGAGAGATAATAGATAGAAGATATATAATTTTCAAAAATAATAATTATTATAATATGATTACTGAAAAAAAATTGTTCGAATTTGATTTTGAAACTTAAGCTATGTTTGGTACACATTAAAATTTTCATTCTTATTCTTCTATTTATTTTCAACCACACATTTTTCAATAAAATAATATTTTCCATCACATCAATAACTTTTTTTTTTTTTTTAACCATACATTCTTCATCGGTATACTATTCCAGAATGGATAATTCTACCTGTACATTATAGCATCCATAATGGATGACATAATGGCCAAATGTTTGGCCCCTATTGAAGGGTTCCTGGGCCATAGCACTACTCATTCCAAAATACATATTTCTAAAATAATGTGGCTCAAACACACCCTAAAAGTAGGGTTTAGAATAATCTTTTTTTTTTTTTTTTTTTTGTTTCTAAGTATATAATTAATTAAAAGGATTGAGTTTGGCTCGATGAAACGTCTTAATTGATTACATCTTTATTGAGTGGACCGCAAATGAATAATTAACTTTTCATAATTATCTATCATTTAAATGTCACGCAAATAGAAATAAGGCGACTCGCCCGTGTAACTATAAGAGCCGTTTGAGCTACTTTAAATTTCACATTCTCATTCTTTTACTCATTTTCAACTAAATATATTTTTCATCATATCAATAATTGTTTCCTTTTTTTTAACCACATATTCTTCATCAATCTACTAATCCAAAATACATTCTTTCAAAATAATATTCATCAAACACACCCATTTTTGAAATAGTATTTTGATAAAGAATGTGTGGTTAAAAAATAAAGAAAAATTTGATTTTACGTGTAATATTATTTTATTGAATAAGTACGATTAAAAATAAGAGAGAAAAAAATATATTTTGAAAATATTGGAGACCAAACAATGAGTAAACATCATGTACTTAGCTCTTGTTTGGGCCATGCATTTTTATGTTTTTGGCTCGTGCGGTATAGATTAAAATTGTATTAAAATTGAAAAACTAGTCGTTATTGTTGACTTTTATTAGCCGTTCTTATTTGGGCCCGTTTAAAAAAAATGCATTTTTATGTTTTATCTTTTTCAATTATATATTATTCAATAAAATAATATCACATCTTAATTCAAAGCTTTTCTTTCATTTTTAATAACACGTTCTTAAAAAAAATCACTATTTTAAAATACATTTTCCCCAAAATTTGATTTTAGTGGAGTCCAATGCTTATATTAATTGGATATTCATGAATTCTAATTTTTATATTTGATTTTATTTAGACGAATATCCTTGATATTTGGCAATTATTATTAAAATAACACCAAAATATTGACTGAAAGTCATATTTTCATCAGATACATGGTCTCTGAATAATTCTGAACTAACATGGCCACGTAGGACCATTCGTGGCTCTAATCAAGTAGCATTGCCATGGAAATTTCTTTCTCGTTTGATTCCATTATTTTCAAAATATAATTTTTTTATATTATTTTCAATTACACTTTTTTCAATAAAATAATATTATCTGTAAACCCAAAATTTTTCTTTATTTTTTAATCACATATTTTCTATCAATCTATTATTCCAAAATGTATTATCATAATAAAAATGATGCTCAAACAAACACATAATCAATCAAATTTTTTTGTCATGTCATCAATCTATAAGATTTTTTTCTAAACGATGATATATAACCAACATTTTCCTTAACTATTTTAATTCTTTATTTTCCATCATAGTCTTTGCAAGCTTCTCGAGTAAGCATTAACATCTTAAGCCCTCGACGTTAGTTAAAATTATAATATATTTTTCTCTCTTTTTATTAATTATATATTTTTCAATAAAATAATATTATACATAATTTTTTTTTTTTTAAAATCATTTTTCAACACCCCCACATTCTTTATAAAAATATTATTTCAAAAATTAAAAAGGGCTAAACTCCAGGAGAAAAAACGTAAAACGTGAGGGAGCAGACCGTCAGCACAAGGTTCATGTTCAGTTTCTCACTGCTCGATATTCTGCAGCGCAGCAGATTTTTTGGCGGGAACAATCATTTCTAGCCCTCTTTTTTCTCGGTCTTAGTTTTCTCGGCTCGAATCCGTGCAAAGCATTTTCGATTACACTAAAAAATTGTTCAATTTCAAGGACACAGCAAAAGTTTATTCATGGAAGACGAACCAGAACATTCAGAAAGAATTACTCGCCGTTCGGTTAGGGTTACTGATTAACAACCTCTAGTTATATAACTCGTAGTTATTTTAGTATTTTATTGAACTGATTTTGTTGGGTTTCTTTTTGCGAATTTTGTTTTGAGTAGAGAAGGACTAGGACTCAGGTTAGGGCTACTGGCACAAACGTAATTGAAGATGAATTGGAGGAGGAGAGGGAAGATGTTTCGGATGACTTCGAAGAGCCTCGCCGGAGAGCTAAGCGAAGTAGGGCTGCTGAAGGTGCTTCCACTTCGGCTCACACATTGGACCAGAGTTTAATTGGTATGTAGTTTCCTCGCTTATGTGGTTTAAAATTGGAGCCGAAGTTTTACTTTTTGAAAATTTATGTTGAATTTCAATGGTTGGTGCGATGATGTAGCGGTCTGATGGCCTTAATTAGTATAGTGGAAATTTCTTTGTTCTCTTCTTTGGCCAGTAAATTAGGCATTGATCATTAGTTTGATTGTCTTTCATCTTTCATTTTTTGGGAGGGGTTGGTGTGGGAAGAGGATGTGGCATCGTGTCTGGTTGTTTGGATGGTTGCTTTAAGGATTTCAGAAGTTAATGCATTGTTTATCCACTTCTTCTCAATTATACAACTGAGATGAGTCTTTTTATTTAAATTATTTGTCTAACCATTTGTCTTTCAAGGGTGTTTTCTGTGTCCCTCTCTCCACCTCATCTTATTTGGTGATTTCATTCTCCTTCAGCTCTCATTTTCATTTTACTTGGCATGAAAGTATGTGGAGCCCGATGAATTCACTTCCGTTGTCTCTAAAACTTTTCTTTCTGCTACTTTATTTTAAATGCTCAATTAACTTTTTGTCTGTTAATACCATATGGTCTAGTCATGGTGACATAGAGTTGATATGTTTAAATGCACAGAGGTCATCAAAGGTGATGGTAAAGAAATTCCTGACGTGGTTAAGCGATGGGTTGAACGATACGAGGGGAACCCAAAATCTGCAATGGCCGAACTTTTAACCATGCTCTTTGAGGTGATTTGCATTGCGTTTCAATTAAATTGTTATTCTCTGAAGGACTTTGGTATATAAAACGACCTCAATGTGTAATCACTGGCAGGCATGCGGTGCAAAATATTGTCTTGAAGAAGAGTGCCTGGATGAAACGGCTGTGGATGATGTAGTAGTTACTCTTGTTAATTTGGCTAAGAGAGTATCCTCACCTATTTCTTTATACATAAGTTTCCCTACGAGCATTCCCTTTTTGATTTTGTACTTGGATATCTTTATTGCTTGCCGCCTGTCCATTTTAGAAGAAAATTTAAATTGTTTCATGAATTAACATTTCTTTGTAGTGATGATATAAGTCCTATTTTGCTTAACATCGAACTCAGGGTGAAGTTGAAGATTATCAAAATTCGAAAAGGGAGTTCAAGAATTTCAAAGATAACCTTTTATATTTTTGGGATAATTTAGTTAGTGAGTGTCAAAATGGACCTCTATTTGATCAGATCTTATTTGACAAATGCTTGGACTACATAATTGCACTGTCATGGTAAAATGCTTATTCCTGAGTTACTCAATCATACTATAAAAATTTGGAGCAGCTTGATTGGTCTAATTGGTTCTTGTTAATGCGTTTCAGCACTCCTCCTAGAGTTTATCGTCTGGTTGCTTCATTAATGGGACTCCAGCTCGTTACCTCCTTCATTAATGTTGCTAAAATGCTTGGTGCACAACGAGAAACTACTCAAAGACAGCTAAATGCTGAAAAGAAGAAAAGGGCTGACGGGCCTCGTGTAGAATCGCTTAATAAAAGGCTATCTACAACACACGAGAAGATAACTGTCGCGGAGGAGATGATGCGCAAATTATTCACCGGGTATAAATTATGATTCTGTCTTATTTTCCTTAACATAGGCCAAGGTGAAAATATGGCACTTGTCAACTTTCATGCTCTTAGAAGCTTTTAGCATTTTATATCCTTTATTTTGTTTTGACCTTTTTTTTGTAACATTATCTTTTAAAGGTTATTTGTACATCGATACCGCGACATTGATCCAGACATCCGAATGTCATGCATAGAGTCGTTGGGCCTATGGGTACTGTCATATCCCTCACTGTTCTTGCAGGATTTATACTTGAAATATCTTGGATGGACGTTGAACGACAAAGTAAGTTGCAATATTTGGCATTAAAGTATTACCTACTATCACGAGGTTTTAGCTTTAATTGGACGTGCAAAATATTTGATTTGCTTTTCACTTTCTACTGCATCTGAAGATTGCTGGAGTAAGAAAGGCTTCTGTCCTGGCATTGCAAAATCTTTATGAGGTCGAAGATAATGTGCCATCTCTTAACCTTTTCACGGAGAGATTTTACAAACGGATGCTTGAACTTGCTGACGACATTGACATTTCTGTGGCAGTTTGTGCTATAGGACTTGTAAAGCAGCTTCTAAGGTATCTAATAACTGTCAAATTTTTATGTTCTTCTAATGAGCTTGTTGTGTTATTCACATTTCTAGGCTTGATTTTGTGCTTGACTAAGGTACTCCTATTACTTGCAGACATCAACTTGTGCCTGATGAAGAGCTAGGTTCTTTATATGATTTACTAATTGATGATCCACCAGATATCAGGCATGCCATTGGAGCACTAGTCTATGATCATTTGATTGCACAGAAATTCAATGATTCGCAGTCTCGTTCAACAGGTTTCTTCGAACTGTCTCCAGATGGGATATGTGCGAAATTTTGACACTTAGTTATTCAAAACTGTTCTTTTGCAGGAAATGACAGTGATTCTTCGGAGGTTCTTCTCAGTAGAATGTTGCAAATACTGAAGGAATTCTCAGCTGATCCTATACTGAGTTTATACGTCATCGACGATGTCTGGGATTACATGGGTGCTATGAAAGTATGTTTGATGCACTTAACATGGGTTGTACTGTAACTGGGGAAAATAACGAGAATGATTACAGATCCCCCTTCCTGTCCCACCCGTCACACGCTTTCTGTTAAGAAATTTAGAAAAGGAAAGTAGAAACTGTTGATGGAACAAGGACATAAGCTGCCTGACCAGATGTGATTGAAAAATATTAGTGTTCTTGCTGGGATCAATGTTTTACAAATATGGCTATCCTATAAAAATAACTTTGCATTACTATGGGCATGCTTGTCTGCACAAATTTGCACATTGTTGATAAAAAGTCAACTCAAGTTGATTTTTAACGGTGTTACTTAGTTATTGTCACGATTTATCATTTATGACTTTTTTCTTCAGAAGTATATTTTTGTTTTATCCATGGTTAAAAGTTGCTCTGTCTTCCTCGAAACCTGATTGTTTTGGCCGATCACTTCACCCGTCTTTTAGGCACGTCCTTCCTTTCCCGTATAAACCGTAAAATAATTAATAAATAACTGTGCACGATATGAAGCACAAATTGGATTCCTAGAGAGCTTGCATTTGTTTGAGGCTGGGTTTGACTTGTCTCAAACTGATTGAGACTGGTGTTAATGTGTTGCTCACTGAGAGATATTGTTTCTTGCAGGACTGGAAGTGCATCATTGGTATGCTTCTGGAAGATAACCCATCTGCAGAGCTTAATGATGTAGATGCAACAAATTTGATTAGACTTCTCTCTGCATCCGTACGAAAGGCAGTAGGGGAAAGGATTGTTCCTGCTACTGATAATAGAAAGCAGCATTTTACTAAAGCTCAAAAGGTAAGTGAATCTTTAGTTGATTTCTTATTTTTTGCAAATACCTTTCAGTTCAAAATATAGCAAGTAGTCTTGTTTATTTCTCTCTTATCGCTTTTAGTATTTGTGAGTTGTAGTAGTTTGTTATCCCTCCTTTTGATTGCTAAAGTCAATTTGTATTTTTTAACTATCTTGTTAGTGTAGATCTCGGGGGGCATTTATTTTCATTTTGCTGCATACCTGTGGATATTCTGGATACATAGCTGAACTTGCATTGGCACCGAGATTTTTCTACATAAAAAGATACGCGTGGCCTCTCATTCGCAGAAATTTATCTGTGTAGTTCAAACAATGGAGTTAACTTGATGAGCTTTGTTCTCTGTTGATTCGGACTCTGTACCAGTTCATAAAATAATTGGATCAACGGGTTTCCAAAAATTGCTTCTTTTAGCAGGATCCATTTGTAGCATGCAATCAGATTTGAGAATATGCAACTAACCAATCTGATTTAAAAGCCATTTATGTGCTCAGTAAAAAACCTAAAATAGGTAAATATTAAAAAATGTATCCAAGTTCTGAGCTGCACAGGGGTCTTCATTAATATCTTGTCATGCTTAATGTGACGTGATTGTCAATTCATGCAAATTCTGGGACTCAACATTTGCATTTTACTTGTTGGCTTGTCTGAGGATGGCTCCAAACTTAAACCCTTGATCTGACACACCTACTGGTCTGTACATATTTTGGTTCATATCATAGAGGAGTCGATAGCAAGTTTTTCTCTCTGATCACCAGGAAACCTTTGAAAGCAATCGGCGCGATATTACTAATGCGATGATGAAGAATTATCCTCAGCTTCTACACAAATTTATGGCTGACAAAGAAAAAGTAGCGCCCCTGGTTGAAGTCATTGTTCATATAAATCTTGAGCTTTATTCACTCAAGAGTAAAGAACAGGTGGGTTTTTATATCATTCCTTGGCCAGGTGGATTAGTCAATTTGAATTACAAATGATGGAAAGTGAATGCTTTTTTTTTCCCCAGAATTTTAAAGCTGTTCTTCAACTTATGCAAGCCGCCTTCTTTAAGCATGGAGAGAAGGATGCTCTACGATCTTGTGTCAAAGCTGTCAAGTTCTGTGCCACTGAGAGCCGAGGAGAGTTGCAAGATTTTGCCCGAAATCAAGTAAAGGAGCTTGAGGATGAGCTTATCGCCAAACTAAAATCTGCAATAAAAGATGTTGTGGTAGATATCTCTATTTTAGGTTTATCTTTATATGACTTTGAAGCCATATAAATTAATATCTTTTGGTCTGCAGAATGGTGATGATGAATACTCACTGCTTGTAAATCTGAAACGAATGTACGAACTTCAGTTGTTATGGCAAGTCCCTATTGGAAGCTTATATGGAGATTTCGGACATATTCTTCAACGTTTCAGAAACATAGATGAGGAGGTAGGCAATTGGAGTTTGCAGAATTATGTGTTTATTTTAATTGTGCTTGTCAATAATGAACTGCTTGTGCTATTCAGGTCATCGCCTTTTTGCTTCTGAACATGTATTTGCATGTTGCATGGTGCCTGCATTCTATAATATCCAGTGAAACAGTATCTGAGTTATCAATATCTTCTCTAATGTTGGAGAAGCGCACTGTCTTGTTTGAACAACTTGACTACTTTCTATGCACTCCTCCCAAAGTCGACAGTGGAAGTGGATATCAGCTAGCGTGTAGGGTAAGCACTCTTTAGCCTGATACATGCACATTACCGGTGTCTATATTTTACTTTGACACTAACCTAACAAAATGCATATTTTTCTATAGATCTGCTCTATACTTGCTGAACTATGGTGTTTGTTCAAAAAGAGTAAATTTACTTCAACAAAGCTGGAAATTCTTGGTTATTGCCCAGATGAGTCTACTGTTCAAAAATACTGGAAACTGAGTGAGCAGCTACTTAATGTCTCAGGTAATTATATCTCATATTACCACTGCTGTGCTATAGAGCATTAAATGGGGAGAGCTAGAGTTTTTACTGCTAGGGGTATGACCAAAACTCTGAAGATAATCGTAGGGTTTGAAAGATTATTGAACGAGGAGATTAAGCCTATATTTGGCTCATGTTTATAAACGCTCAAGCTACTTTTATCCACACATTTCGAGGAATTCACAAGTACTACCACATATCCACAACTTGTTTCTATCTATTTATAATTTAAACCGTTTATAAACAATTCCTAGGCATTCTTTAAATGAATTTTGTCTTAAAGTGTAGGGTTTATGTCCCCCCATTTTCTGGATTTTTTTTTTGCCATAGTTATTGGTGTTTCTGGAATGAAGCAAATTATGTATTTTTTTTCCCTAAGTCGTATTACTCCACCTCATTTGTAGTGCTAATTTCAATTTTTGATATTTATTTCTGATTCCTTTTGCTTGCTAATGGAAGACTGCTTGTCCTTGCGTGCTGTCTGGCATTGACACAGCAGTAGACAAACAAGAAAAAAAAGGACTCATAAACTGGGAAGCAAAATTTACTTGTTAGGGGTGTATGTTTCATAGAAAGAAAGAATCATCTTTATGCAGTGATGCTATATGTTGACTTAAAACTTGAAATGATTCGGAGAACTTGTATGTGAAGATCATTTGCTTTGAAATACCTAAATGAATGATGATTTTTACCTGTGGTGCATTTGCATTAATAAATTACTGAACCAATGACAAAAATGCATCCTTAGTTCACTACATCTACTGGCATATACAAAAATGTACTTTTCAACTGTACCTCGAATGTATCGCCTCGTTTATTCTATACTAGGTTGTAGCTTAACCCTTGATCACTGTAACCAGTCCCTGCCCATCCCTCAAAAGTGGAAAAAGAAAAGGAGAGGGGAGATCGGGTGTGGGATAGGTAAATTGCTGAAGGGATCTGGGAACACTCGAAGAAGGTGGTCCCAATTCCCATCCCAGATTATAGTCATAGTTGTCATTCTCCATTTTGGATATAATTTTTGTGTTGGTATGACATAATTGTTGAAAAAATTAACAGGAAAGAGGGAAATCGAAGACGATTTAAAGAGTCTTTGATCCTTTCTCAATCCCCATTGATGTTGATAAATACATTTCATGCTCTCTGCATTTGGAAGAAGTGAATAACTATCATGTTGTACGTATCAGACACTTCTTTACTTTTTGCTATGAAAGAAAATGTCGTCACATTTGTGGTTGCCATATTGTGTTAGATTTTTCATCTTTCGCATCTACTTCTTTTGATTGCATCTTTTTCTCCATGTGGTGCATATATTCTAGTTTTTTTCCCAATATGAAAATAATGCATGTTAGACCTGTATTGACACAGACATGGGTGTAATAAGATTGTTAAATGATATAAATTCTACTTTTACTCAAAGTTGGAACCACATTCGTTGATGATCTGCACTCATCTGAACTGCTAACCTTTAAACCTTGGTTCATTTCCTAATGTGCCTGCAGATGAGATTGAAGATGAAGATGGTAACAAAGAATATATTGAGGATACTAACAGAGACACTGTCATACTTGCTGCAACCAAGTTGGTTGCTAACGATTCAGTTCCTATGGTTAGCTATTCTTTTTTGTATTTTTAATACCTTAACGTCCTCTATTTTCAGCCTACAGAATCATAGAGATCTTTTGTCCTCAAAATTGATGATTTCTTGCTAGTGCTAGTTCTTTAGTAATTATTATTATACATGAAATACACTAGATATAATTAGTCATACCTATACCTGAAGGTATATCGGTTATAAGGAAAATTGCAGCTACAGGACCTAATGTTTGGAGTAATTTGGCACTTGGGTACTACAACCATCAATATACGTAGTAAAAAGATCCTTCTAGAGTTAAAATGTCCAACACAAGCATTAAATGCGGTAAAATGTGCACCCATGTAAAATTATAAAAAACCTACCCCACTCACCGTCCACCCCTTCACTGTTCAGCCCCCTTCCCACCACATTGTTCACCCCTCACCAGCTCACCCATTTAGCTTCCAGCCCCTAGCCCGGCCGTCTAATCAACCATATACTGCAAAAGTAATGTGGAGGCAGCAGGTTTGCAGGGTCTAATGCGGCCAGGCTTCCATAGCATTGCGTCAGTATTCTCTACGCATTCTGTCATTTTGCTCTGACATATTCCCCTGTATCAACCGACACAAATGAACCGGCTTGGTTTTCTCAACAATAAGAACAAAAACTTGAGAAAATTTTTGGCTACAAATAATGCCACCTTAAATCTTGTGGTCAGGCATTAACCAAATGAACGAGGTTAGTTCCAAGACAGCATTCACACCATGGGGAGGGAGGCTGAAGTGGTGATGGGGGAGGAGGGACAGGCAAGGTTTATTTCTCCCCATTTATTTATTTTTTAAATTTGATGGAAAATTTATTTGACTGGGTTTAATGATTGTTTTGTGCAATTTCTGTCCAAAAGGACCTATTTACAATGAATATTGAAAATCGGGGACCCAAATGCCAAAAGACAAGAACGAGGACCCAAGTACCTATGGTCCCAAATATTGTGGACTGATGCTGCAATTTTTTCTTGGTTTTCTTGTAGTGTCTTATAACCAACAACTGCAAAAATGATTACATTCTATGGCAATCACACTTGCAGGAGCACCTTGGTCCGGAGATCATTTCACACTTTGGGATGTATGGGACCAGCGTGACTGAGATTATTAAGCATCTGATAACTGCTTTAAAGAAAAAAAATGACGACGTTTCAAATATTTTTCTAGAAGCATTGAAAAGGGTGAGACCTGGTACTTGAGGGCTGCTTTGGCCCTTTGCTTACAAATTTACAGTCTCAATAATAATGATTTCAGTGGCTTCAAAATTTCCTTCATGTGCGGTTTGTTAGATCTCTGCATATAATATGATATTTTCATATTCCCTTTTCAAGTTTGTATGTAGTTTTTCCTCTCTCCTCTCCTTTTTAAGGGCCCATTTGGCATGGCTTTTGAAAAGTCGAAAGAAGCTTTTAAGATCCAAAAGCTGCTTTTGGATCTGTTTGGCTAATTTTATGTAAGTGGTTCTGGTAGTCAGAAGATCTTTTGGAGAAAGTTGGCCCATGATTTCCTCTAAAAGCACTTTTAGAATAGGAAGTGCTTTAAAAATTAGTTTCCAAACAAAAATTAAGGTAGCTTCCTTCAAAAACTTTTTTACAAGAAGCAAAGCAGAAGCAAAAGTCATGCCAAATGGGCGCTAAGTGTATTATGTGTATGTGTGTTCGCCTGGTTTATTGTTACTTTCTTGGGTTGGGGATAAGAAAAAAGAACTCTGTAAATGCTGGAATGAACTGGATATTTCTGCAAAATATAGTTGAAGATGAACTCATCTATACAAGAAACTTGAAGTTCTGAGTGATTGATATTGGTCTATTTCACTTGGACACTGCGAGGAGTATTGAATATGAACCCTGTCACACGAATATTCTTAAAATTTCAGTAATCTTTTGTTCTTTTTGAAGGACTACTTTGAGTACCCTTATCCATTCAATGAACCCAAAAGGGTAATGCTTGACAATAGTCCAAGTAATGCAATATATTATTTTATCTTTTATAGTTTTGTTCTTAATGCTGATAAGTGTTTTTTCCTTTGAATTTTTCTTTGGCCAGTCCCATCAACGGTATCTATTAGTAGTTTCATCAAGCAATGACAAATCATTGTCAAGCAAGTCTTTTCAGGAATGTAAAGATCTTGCCTCTCGGCTCTCTGGGTCGTATGTCGGTGCTGCCAGAAACAAGCATAAATCAGAAATTTTGAACTTAATCAGAGAAGGCATCAATTATGCCTTTTTTGATGCTCCAAAGCAGCTTTCTTTCCTGGACGGCATTGTGCTGCATTTTGTATCCAAACTTCCAACACCTGATATTCTTGACGTGTAAGAGCTTTTTCTTTCATTAGTATTTGTGCCTAGAAAGCATGGTTGGATACAATGTATGTCGATTCATACAATCATTGAGATGTGATATATTGTGGTTTGCAGCAGTCAAAAATTATTGAGATGCATACATATATTGATAAATGATCTGATATGTATATATTTGGAGCATGTTCAAATACACAAATAGCAGCCTCAAGAAGAAAAATATATGATCATATTACATATATAAATAGAACTGAAACCTTCAATGTTTACTATTCATCATTTATTTTCATACAGTTGAGTAAAGGTATATAAACTTCATAGTAGTATTTTAAAATGCACAATTCTTTTGTAATTTCTATGCTTTGTTTGATGTGTATATATATATATATATACATACACATACATATATATATCTACCTATATGGTTCTCCTTAAACGTGAAGATTGCTGGAAATAGGGGTTAAAAAAATTGTATATACCTGGATGTGAATAGTTAGTTTTTCTATAATTTACCTGATCAAACTTTCTTTATCCGCTTAGAATTATGTTATCCTGAATATTAAAAAATGAAATGAACAGAAACCTTGATCGATTATTTATAACAATAAAGAGGATTATGATGATGGCGTGGCTGGTGTAACAACTATCAATAATAAGATAGAAATAATCGTGTCATGTTTGTGTTGTATCTAAAATTCAAGTCATCCATCTTTTAGGACATACCCTCGCATATTAGGCATTATCCCATTAAGGATAGTAAAGGCATTTTGAAGTATCCATGATTATTTGGTATGTGTAATATTTTTAAATTTCTGTTAAGCTAGCTAATAATTAATTGCTTTTATATTCCTAGTATGAGAGGAGTTGAGAAAAGAACTGAGAATGTGAAGACAGATCAAGATCCCAGTGGGTGGCGCCCCTATCATGTATTTCTGGAATCCCTTCGGGAGAAGTATGCGAAAAATGAAGGTTTACAAGGTACCATTGTGCTTCATTATATTTTTCTTTTTTCGGGGTGAGGAATTTTGTATGAAAATATATGTTATCCAGGAGTGGCAAAAAATCACATACTTTTGTCTTAGTTGTGCTCGACTAGTAGTGATCTTGCTGGTGGTGGTGCATGAATTTGTTTGTGATTAGTCTAGCATCAAGTACCTCCATGATACAGCATTTTGGGTTCTATGCTTAAAAATAAGTTAAATTTCCAAACATGTTTTGATACGTGACCTTTTTCTTCCTTTTAAGTAAAAATTTTCTTTATTTAAAAGTAACGCATTCCCTACTATTAAAATAAGTAAACTTATTTCCAACTCTGACCAATTAAAAATAATTTTTATTTTGAAACTTATAAGTAAACTGTCTAAGCTTTAGCCGAACATGTTCATATGTTTCATATTCATGAGCGGAACGCCACACTGGGCATTTTCGTTCTAAGAGCTTGGTGTGGGTTGAGTTGCAGATGAGAAAGAAGGGGTTACTGTGAGACGCCGAGGTCGTCCACGCAAGAAGCAGAATATACAAGGAAAAAGACTTTTTGATGAGCAGCCTTCAAGCGAAGAAGAGGATTCAATCAGTGGCTCCGATCAAGATGCTGAAGATGAAGACCCAAAACAAATAGATGAGGAAGAGGATGCTCCTTTGATACATTCCATTAGATCAACGTCGAAACTAAGATCTTTGAAGTTGCCCAGAGAGGGCCATAGGACCCAGCAAAAAACTGGGGATTCTGGTCGAGCAACAGAGAACTTGGCAACTTCCAGAACTTCAGGTATATATTTTTCGTAGTATGTGCAAAACTTGACTTGATGATTAATTTTACCAAGGACACTAACTGTATGGAAAAGGGAATAAATGTCAACAAAGAAAAGCTAAATTTTGTTTATTATATTGCCCAATTATATCTAATATTACCTACTAAACATGCATTAAATGTATCACGCAATATAGTATTTGTAGATCTTCTGTTAGTAGCGGTTAAATCTACTGCAGTATTTGTAGATCTTTGTCTTTTGGCTTTTTGACTCGATTTTATAATCTCTGAAGATATTTCCGTTGAATTATGCTCAATTATTCTTGTGTTTCCTCAATCTCGCCTGCACCTCTGAACTGCTAATGTAGAACTGGTAGAAGCATAATGCTTCAAGTCTTGCCATTAAAATTCACTTGTCGGGGGTTAGATGTATGTCTACGATTCTCCCTTCCGCCAGTGGATAGTGGAAGTTATTATGTTCATCTAATCTAATTCCTCAAGGCAAATAAAATGCTATTGAAAAAGGATTTATGAATATTTCACATTTGAGCGACTGAAGTTTATTTGTATTGTGCAGGGGCTTCCGGTTAGACTCCTTCGAATCAAGGGCAGTGGTTTCAGGTCATCCATCTCAAAATATGAGTATTGGGGCATCGAGACTAATACTTCTCGACTTCAGCTAGAAAATATCGTGTAAACTTTGAAGTGCGTAGTGGGTTAATCTTATTCAATGTTGCTTTCTTTTTCTATTTAGTGAGCAATGTATGTCTTTCAAATAATACAAACACCAGTTTGATCATATAAATACTTGTGTTGATTTGGTTAAGCTAAAATTAAGTATGGTTTGCTAGGAAAAAAAAAGGGGGGGGGGGGGGGGGGGGGGAAAGGAAGCTGAAAGTCAATTTTTTATTAGATTTTAATAAAAAAATGATGAAATGTGTGGTTGGAAAATTGTGGATTCTATTAAATGTGTGGTTAAAATTAATTATTAACTTTAACTTAAATTTTTATCAACTGTTTTAGCTACACCAAACAAGCACTTGCATTAATTTGAAATTCCTATTTCGAAAAGGGCCTAATTTTTTAAATTAAGCACGTTTGTTTTCTGTTCTTTTGAAACTATTTTTTCTATATATTCATTTTTAACTATACATTTACAAAATAAAATATTTTACATGTAAATTTAAAATTTCTCATTAACCATGCATTCTTCAAAATTCATTGTTCAAAACAATGTGTTTTAAAAAAAAAAATAGCCACCTAACGGGATAAATGTGGCACTTCCAGGTTTTTAGATCTTTCAATTTTTTTTCTGTGAAATATTGAAGTGAAATTATATTTTGGTATGCAGTATAAATATTAATGTATTAACATAATAAGGATAATTCCAGTTGTGGTCCCTAATCTTTAAACTGTTTTCAAAATTTTCCCTGAATTAATTGTGTTATGTATCAAGAAATATTGAAGGTTTATTGTATTAGATCATCTCCAAAAGACTCTTTAAACGTGAGATTCTTTATTTTAAAGAGTCAATATTTAAAATCATTATCCAAGACTCTTTAAATTAACATTTTAATTTAGAGAGTGTGTTTGACTCTCCAAATTTGGAGAGCCAAACTCACTTTATTAAATACATTAAAAAAGTTTCAATTTTCAATGTAGGAAAATAATAAAATAATTTAAAGAAAAACTAGTTAAAATAAAATATAAAGAAAAACAATAAATATTTTTTGAGATTAGTAAAATTAAGTGATAAACATAAAAAGCTTGTTGGAGTACTTTAAAATTTTAACTCTCTAAATTTATAGATACTCTCCAAATGATAGAATATACTCCTTAAAAATAGAGACTCTCTTGGAGATGCTCTTACGGCCTACATTGTCTTTCATTCCACTCAAAAAAAAAAAAAAAAAACACTCTCTAGCAATAAACATTAACAGGCACATAAATATCTAAATTTACATATCATTCAGTAATTAATTTATATTAATATTCTGTAATTCTTATCAATCACAATACAAAAAGGGAGACAAATCAGAAAACTGCACCGTCCATCAATTTCTTTGGATTAAATCTGTACAAATTCTACAGAGCAACTTTGGGAAGAATGATCGCCAGATAGTCCAACAGCTAATTTACCTACCACCCTCAATACTGAGCTTGTTGTATGGACAATGACTCTGAACAAATGCTTCTGGGCCAGGCTCAAAGCCAGCCCAAAAACGCGGCCCTCCCCTGTTTCTTGGCCTGGCTGCGGATCAATGACTGGCATTAAATATTGGGAAAAAATCATAAATCAGGGGTTTGGAGTATACCAATTCAAAAATCAGGTTTTATGTTTGAAAGTGCAAAAATCAGGTTTTAATTAAGTAATTAACAATATTTTTTAATTAAATACAATAAGAATACAATTAAGTAATTAATAGTCACATATACATAATTATTGGTCACATATCACATTTTTTAAAATTAATTGGTCACATATTATTTCCAAATCACATATAAAAGTTTTTATAAGTCACGGATTAATTCGAGGTCACATATTTTTAAATTAGTCGGTCACGATTGAATAATTAGTCACAGATTTTCAAATATTTGGTCACATACCACCAAATAGTAGGTTACAGATTATATTTTTAGGTCACATGCCACCAAATTGGTCACAGATTTTCAAATATTTGGTCACGTACCACCAAATAGTAGGTTACAAATTATATGATTAGGTCACATTTGAGTAATTAATCACTGATTCGCAGGTCACATGCCACCAAATAAGTCACATACCATGTAACCAATACTACCACCACCACCAACACTACCACCACCGCCACTACGGCCACCCTCATCCGCCACATCCACCTGTATCATCATCAACGCACCACATATTTTAAATTAATTGGTCACATATTAATTTCGAGTCACGGATTATTAAATTTTTAGGTCACAGTTGATTGATTGGTCACAAATATTACCAAACATTTGGTCACAGATCACCAAACATTTGGTCACAGACTAAATACACAATTATAATTGGTCACAAGTCACAGATAGACCAACACAAACTAACCAATAACAAAACACAAACGAAAACAACCGCGACGTCGCCACCACCAACAATAAATCTGCCACCAACAACAACAAATATAAACATCCAACCACCACACAGATCCGCCAACGCCGCCGCCGCCGCCGGAACCAGCCGCTGCCGGCAGCAGAGGCCTGCTGCAGCAGCAAGCCGCTGCGCAGCAGCGGCAAGCAAGCAGCTGCTTGCTGCTGCTCACCCGCTGCCGGTTCTGCTGCTGCCGGCAGCGGCCGGTGCTGCTTGCAGCGGCAGAAAGGGGAGGGGAGGGGAGGGAGGGCAAAGACGCAGAGAAGGGAGGAGAGGAGAGGGGGGGGGGAGAGAGAGAGAGAGAGAGAAGAGGGGTAGGGTAAAAAATTAGGGTTAGGATGTTTATATATTACCTGATTTTTGAAAAATAAAATTTGACCCCTGATTTTTGAATTGGTATAAATTTTACACCTGATTTTTGTAATTATGCCTTAAATATTTGGGTCGAGGATGGGCCGCATATGCATAGGACTAGGAGTTGGTGGTCTTAAAGTAAATCAGATACTCCTAAACTGGCATCATATGGCTATGGGTTTAAAAGCACTGTTAGTCACTCCCAAAGCCGTGAAATGTTTCAAAGTAATCACTAAAGTCCACAATCTGACATGGAAGTCTTACATGTCGGACATGTTGTTAAGAAAATAAGGGCCGCTGCTGGTAACAGAATGGAGAGAATAGGGGGTGGGTGGTTTTTTTTGGGACCAACATGATGCTTCGCTACAATTAGAGCAACTAATAGTGTCTACGTATTGACAAAATTCTAAAACAATGTTTGTTACCTGCAATATGGGTGAGCATGGGTTGGGTCGATTTTTGCCTCAATCGAAACCAATCCAATATGATCGATTTGATCATAATTTAATCCAACTCAACCCGTGTAAAGATTGAAGCTCAATCCAATCCAACCCAATCAAGTATCAGTCGAGTTGGGTCGGGTTGGTTGGTTTGTGAGAAATTTGTCAACAAAGATTAAGGGAAAAATTCATATCTAAGGTGTATTCTTTACCTCAATTCAAAAGTAAGGTAAATAGTTTGAAAATTCAAAAATCAGGTATGAATTTAATTAATTAAAAATATTTATTAAATAAAGATAATAAAGTCACATTTTGTGATTAATAATCACATATTCATAATTATAAGTTACAGATTTATTTACTGTTCACATATTGTCAAATTTTTTGATCACAAATTATTTCGAGGTCACAGATCAAAAATTTGTACGTTACAGATTATTTCGAGGTCACAGATTTTTAAATTAGTTGGTCACAGATTATTTTTGAGTCACATTTGTTGTTCACAAATTATTTTTTAGTCACATATTGTCAAAATTTTTAGGTCACAGTTAAATACTTGGTCACACACCACCGCCACTAGATCGCAGCAACAGAGACACACCGCCATCGTCATCACTGCCACAGCCACCATCACTCCCTTCGCCACCAACAAACAACCTGCACAACTATCATCGCACCACCACCACTGAACAACCACCAACACCACAACCCCTCACCACGACAACCACCACTAAAACACAACCATTTACAAACTAAGAACAATACAACCACCAAATGCCGTTGCTGCCGACGACACCAATCGCCGCTGCTCAACTCATTTAGGGTTTGTTTGATTTGGGCATTCGATCACCGTGGGGCGCTGTGCATTCACTGCACTTTCGCGATCGCCACCATCTGCAAACCACCAACCCAAAGTCAACTCAACCATCGCCTGCATGACCACCACTTTCGCGACCGCCACCACCACCTTGGACTGTCTCGCGATGGTGAGGGAGATCTACAAACCCTAAGAAACCCACTTCCAAGGACAAAGCACACACAGAGAAATCGGCTATGGCGTAGGATCTGCGCAAGGCTGGACAGTAGCAATGACGTCGTTGCTTGACTCTCCGGCAGTGGGCGCTCCACAATGGCGACGGCAGTAAGAGAGAGAGAGAGAGAGAGAGACGAGAATTATAGACGAGGAGGAGAATAGAAGAAAAATGATTTAGGCTTTGTTTGGGATTAGGGTTAGATTTTAATATATTACCTGAATTTTGAATAAACAAACTTTGCACATGATTTTTAAAAAGCAATTTTTAAACCCCTTATTTTTTGTAATTTCCCAAAGATTAAAGTATGGAGGTGGGTTGGACGAATTTATAATTGACTCATGACTTATATAATATTATGTCTTTATAGTTGCAATGACCAAAATATCTGAATTATTTTGGCACTTCATACCTGAAAATGTTGCATGGACAGATTGATATTAAGCCCCTGTTTGGCATCTATTCTCATCTCATTTTCATTTTTTTTTCATTTTCTTCATTTCAACCACACATTCTTCCGATAAAATAATATTACACACAAATCTAAAACTTTTCACAACTTTTCTATTACACATTCTCCCGTCAATCACTATTCTAAAAATTCTATTATCCAAAAAATGGGTGTCAAACACCTGATAAATTATACGAAGTCAAGAAATATTTTTTGGCAATTAAAATATTTATGTGTTGAATGTATATTTGCATATACTATTTTTCGTAAAATACATTATATCCAAATCTTATAATATCATTCTAAGAGTTTTCCATGTTTTGTGTTATTCAAGATTTCTCGCGTATCACGTTTGGGTATATAGTACCTAGTTGATTAGTAGTATATAATTTGTGTATGATTTCCTCAAAATTTTCAACTATTGTACAAACTTTTCCCAACAAGAGCTGAATTTTAATCTAATTCTTTTTTTAAATATTGTAATTCTTGAAGGTTGTATAAAGAAATAGAGTGACTTAATTTCGTCCAAGCAACATTGTAACACTTGTAAAGTTCATAAATATGTCGGGTTGCTTGGACGAGTTTATTCGATTTTCACGAGTTCACACATAATCCGAACCGACTACACAGCCAACCCACATAATTCGTGTAAAAAAAAAAAAAAAAAACCACCCGAATTGATCGGATTGGTTCGGTTTGAACGGTTTTGACAAGTTTGGTTGGATTTTGTCCACCCCTAACTTGCATCATTTGTAAATCGTGAGGAGGGATGAATTAGTTTAGGAACAACAAACATTAACAATAATAACATTTCATTAGTGTGTGTACTTTTAATTATTATACAAAAATGTACCTGTAAATCACAAAACATTTGTGTTTTTCTTATAGATGATTTAGCTGTCTTAATTTTTATCTCCACGAATAACATGGTACAATTATAATTTTTTGAGGGAGAATCCTTTAAAATTGTTGACTTTGCGAAACTTCAAATGATTTGAAATACTATTGAGAAAATAATTATTGTACTCTTGTAACTTCAAGTAAAACACCGACTTTTTTTTTTTTTTTTTTTTCTTTTTCTTCAGTAAAATACAATTCACACAAATCTTTCCCTCAGCAGCAAAACAAAACCATTCCCTTCGTTAAATTCCCCTACAAAACTGGCAACTCAGCGGCGCCACCACCTGGAAATCAGCAAGATTTTTTTATTAAACTTTTATTTTTTATAAGGACCGAGTTGCAATTCTCCCTAAATAAAGTAGGGAGATAAGCGGTCCGATTTTATCGATTTTTGACAAATTTTCAAACCAAACTGTTTAAACTGATTTGAGAAAAACTCAAACCTAAACCAAATCATTTTGAACGGTTTGAAAAAAATTCAAACATAAACCTAACAGTTTGGTCCGATTTTAAACCGTCGATTTCGTTGTATATTTTTTTGTCTATCTGCTTTTATGTCATTAATTCAATATATATTTATATCTTACTAGCAATAAATCTAAAACAACTAAATATATCTACTATAAATTTAAATACTAACTAAATCCAAGTGAAATCATAATAATAGTTTTTTGTTCACCCTTTTAGGCAAAATGTTACGATAACGTTACAATACAAATCTAATTAGGGAAAAATTCATGGGTCATGGATTATCTTTCACGAAATCAAAAATCAGGCCATAATGTTTAAATTTACAAAACTCAGGTTTTTCCATGAATTAATTAATTATCTTTTACAATTAATCTATTAAATTAAATATTTAACTGTAATATAATATAATTGACCACCCCCATTGCTCCGGCTACTATTCCTGTGATCGACGACAATTCCAACGACCGGTGACTACTCCGATGATTGTTCTCCGGTCACGCTTAATTCCGGCGACTACTCCGATAACCGTTTCACCGTCGCTTAATTCCAGCGACTGTTCCGATTCCGAGGTCACAGATATCTTATTAAGCACTTAAAAATTTATTTTTCAGTCACAACTTATTAAATTAATTGGTCACAAATTATTTCGAGATCATAGATAAAAAAATTATAGGTCACAGATATTTTTTTATGGAGGTCATAGATTTTTAATTGGTCACAATATAAAAAATTATTCCACATTTGTTGGTCACATGTTATAGTTTCATTCACATGTTAACGAATTTTAAGGTCACATTCACAATCCCAATATACCAAAAATACTTGGTGACAGGACACAGATCGACCAAATATAGGGTCAAAGACACTTCGTCTCATCCGCCACACCCGTCTCCAATCCCAATACACCAACAATACATGGTCACAGGTCATAGATCGACCAACTAGTTGGTCACATACATTCTTCGTCGCATCTTTGCCGCCTTTGCCACCTCCGCCGCCACAACCATCCACCAATAATAACACCAACCACATATCAGCCCAAACCACCACCAACAGGTCCTTCACCAACAACAGATCCGCCCCCAACAACAGCCAGTGCCTCACGAAACAAAAAAAGTCCCAAATTAATGGTCGCACAACACCGTAGCCGAAAGCAACAAGCGGCCTCGACCCACTACCAATCACCCCTCACAGTCGCCAACCAGTTACCACAGCCCCAAAATCAGATTTCTTCAACACCCATCAGCACAACGACTTCGTCATCCCAAGTTCCAACAAAAACAACAAAAAAGAAAGAAAGAAAGAAGAAGGAGAAGAGAACGGAATCAACAGCGGCGTCGCGTTGCTGTGAATCAGTAGCGCTGCTGCTGCGATTTCGCAGCAGAGGGAGAGAGGGGAAGAGAAAGGGGGAGGGAGGGAGAAGGGAGCGTTGTTGTTGCGATTTCCCAGTAGCGGCGTCGCGCTGCTGCGAAATCGCAGTAGAGGGAAAGGAAGGGGGAAGGGGAGGCGGCGACGGCGAGAGAGTGGAGTGAACTTGTGAGAGAGTTCATTTAGGGTTTTGTATTTAAAATGAATTTAGTGGGGTATATAGGGTGGGTATATATGTTAATTTAATTTTATAATATCATTATTAATATTAATTGTGAAATTAAAACCTGATTTTTTTTTAATTAAAAAATGTTAAAATCTGATTTTTTTTAAATGTGAAAGAAAATATCTGATTTGGTGTAATTATCACATCTAATAAACTAAATATAAGGCCCAAAACACCTATAAACTAAGTATTTATTTGAAAGCATGTAGTAACTGTAGTTCCATAATACATTTACTGAGATATCAATAAAACAACACCTTAAATGATAAACTTTACGCTTACTAGATCAAAATCCAAGACTTTAATATGCTAACTGAATATATATCATCCTTATTAATTCAAAACATTTAAAAAAAATAGTTTAACAAAATATGTAGGCATACAATAAAACACAACAATTAAATTGATGCAAGTATAGTTGTCACTTGAGTCATTGTTGGTTTCTTTTAACTTATTAAACAGCTCATCCACATATTGCACATGAACACTTTTTAACTTCTATTGACATATTTTATAATGTCTAATTCAGTTACAAAACAAGAATATGTCCACACAAATAGAATAAAATCATGTACATAGAAGATAAACTCTTTCTATCAAAGTGAATAAATTTATCTCATAATCATCTAATAGTTTAGAGAAATGCGAAATCCATATAATTTCAGATTTCTTACCTCAGTTTGTTAAAAAAAAATTATTGATCTGAAACTTTATTAGTAGCAATATTATCACCAAAGACCGGGATCTCTTTGTCTCCGATTTGGTGTGGTGCTGTGGCTCAATGCTATGTTAAAATCATGTACATAGAAGATAAA
Source organism: Fraxinus excelsior (assembly GCA_019097785.1). Classification (NCBI taxonomy): domain Eukaryota; kingdom Viridiplantae; phylum Streptophyta; class Magnoliopsida; order Lamiales; family Oleaceae; genus Fraxinus; species Fraxinus excelsior. The sequence continues at coordinate 26,845,076 of CM032632.1, read as the reverse complement.
CTCTTTCTATCAAAGTAAATAAATTTATTTCATAATCATCTAATAGTTTAGAGAAATGCGAAACCCATATAATTTTAGATTTCTTACCTCAGTTTGGTAAAAAAAAATTATTGATCTGAAACTTTATTCGTAGCAATATTATCACCGAAGACCCGGGATCTCTTTGTCTCTGATTTGGTGTGGTGCTGGTGGCTCAATGCTATGTCGGGTGTCGGCTGAAGTCCATCTGAATTCTGAAGAGGAAAATGACTTTTGATATATTATGTTAGTCTTGAAATTATTAGATATAAATTAGGATTATTGGGTAATAATAATAATAATATATAATATAAAATTAGAAATTGACAAAAATACCCACACATGACAAAATTATTGAATTTTATATATTTGGATTTTTCAGAAATTTTCATTTTTTTATTTTTATATATATTTTTTTACTTGTCCGATTTGGTTTTAAACCACATTTAGAATTATCAAACTTAAATCAAACCGTTTTTGACCGGTTTGGTTTGGTTTAAAACTATTTCGTTGACGGATCCACGTGGCACCAAATCGACGGTTTCTAAAATGAGGTTTTGATTCGATTTTCCGATTTGACAATTTTTGCTTACAGACCTAAAATAAAAAGCCAAATGTTGTAAGATAAAAAAAAAATACTCTTTTATTTATTAAAAAAAAATGACTCCACGCATTAATTTAACGGTGAATCTAAATGGAAATTGATGAAAAGACGTTTTGCGCAATCAAAAGTAAAATTAATAGCAAAAATATCAAAAAAAAAAAAAAAGAGTGATTCTTTTTGCAAAACAACGATGAAGGTATAATCTATACGTGCTATCTACCCTTTTTCTTTTAGAAAAAAAAAAGCGTGCACGGTAATGTCCATATCTTTTGTCCTTGGATTGTGATTGTGCAAATCCCAAAAGAGGGAGTGAAAAAAGGTCAAAAGGAGGGCTTTTCTAATTTTTCTATTGGCCCAACAAAGTTGTAATGATGATAGTTGCCCTCTTCCATTTCTCTAGTCAATTTAGGGATTGTTTGGACCTCCCTTTGATAAAAATAAATAAAATGTGTTCCTATTGTCCTAAAAGTTCACAAGAAAATGAACATTTCTCTACACCTTTTTTATTTTATTAAAAAAAAAAAACTATTTTGACATCAATAGGCTATCTATAGATGTTCAAAACACAATCTTTACACCTTATGGTGGTGACGAAGATTCACATTTTTTGTCGACGTGATTATAAGACTCATAGTCTGGATGCAATTTATCTAAAGATATAACAAATCCCTTTCGAAAAAATAAAAAAAATAAGTAAATGAAAGCAAAAAAGCATAATATTCCATTGATACATAGATTAGCATTGTGCAAAATAAAAATAACATTTTTGAATACTTAGATGTCTATCCATACCTAAATGCATTGATTCTAGTCCATTTCTAGATAGAAACAAAATACAGAGGAACCTAAGAAAGAAGGGAACAAAGGACAAACAGTCATAAGTTAGTGAGAGGGAGGAGCAAAATGTGGAAAAAGTAAATTTTTTTTTTTTTTTTTTTTTTTTCTAATTGGGCACAAGAAGCCAAACCCTTTTTTTCTTAGTTGTTGACCTAATGCGCAAGTGTCCAAATTCAATGTGGGACGCCACTCATCTCTAAAGCTTAAAATTACATAATCCCAAGAGAGAATATTTTTTTGTATGTATAGGATAGATAAACACAAGAAAACGATATAAATAGTTAATAATTTTATAGTGGGAGGTGGGTTGTGTGTGGCACATGCTTAGCCACCTTTATATGTGTCCAAAATTGCTACTACTCGCGTGCTACACCACGACAAAAATTTATCGATTATGTTACGTGTACCTAACTTTTTACATAATTTTTTACTGAATTGACAAGTGATGACCCCCTATTAGGAGAACGTGTACAAATAGATTGATTCAAAATTTATATATACAAATAGCCTTGCATTGTAAGTATATTCGGTTTGCTTGGATTTCTACGCAGAATTGAACAGTATTATATAAAATACGATAAAGATAATAAACTCACGTCAATTGTGTGCGCTAATTATTAATTAACTCGATAAGAATTTGAGCTGTTAGATGGATAAAAATTCCAAGTGTTATCCCTTTCGTGTATAAAAGCAGTAGAATACGAAAAGAGAATCTTACATGTTTGCCTGTGAAGTGAGCTTTCCTCTATTCATTGTTTGTTTGATCGACTTTTCCTTTTAATATTAAATCATAAGTAACTAAAACCAATGGCGCAAGCACACAATATCAACACGTAAACATGCTTTTAGGGAACGGTCGGCACAGTGCTAAACAAATATTTCAACTTGTAATTATCCTTCTAGGGTTTAATCAAGTCTTTCATATCGCATGATTGGCACGCAAAAACAGACTAGAAAGACGTTTACTCGATACTAATCCAATTTTTAATTTTTAAAGGTTACAAAAAAATTATAAGTAAAATAGAAAATTTATTGTAATTTTTTTTTTTTTTACATAACAGTCCGACTTAAAAAAACATGTAGTCTGATCTTGAACCCGTCCCTGATCCAGTACAGTTCATACTAAAAATCTTGCTTGGGTGTGAAGTAAGATGGAAATGAGAGTATGTTTGGGTCCTTTAAGAGTGGTTTTAAATGATTATAAGTTGTGGTCCTTGTGGGTTTATGAACAATAAAAGATTACGAAAGTGGAACCTACAAAATATATAGATAAAAAATATGTTTGATCAGCTTAAATAATAATTTATTGCCAAACGTGTACAAGACTAAAGGTAAAAGCATTTATAAAGTGTGAAGACATTTTTCGTTTAGAAAAGCATTGTTTATTTGATAAGACAATATCAACTTAAGGGTGCGTTTGATCGTGAGTATGGAATTTGAATAAAAAATAAATAAATTCTAAGTAATTAAAATTATTTGTATGGGAATTTTCATTTAAAATAAATGGGTGTTTGATTGGTTAAGTTTTTCATATTTTTCGTAATTTTACTCTATTTTTGTGTTACAAATTATTTTTATAAAAAATATCACTTTTCACTTTCGCAAGCTCTTATCCTAAGAAAAGAAGAACCACGCGTTGCACTGTGAGTTCACAACACCTACGGGCCCTGAAACGGGTCCCTCTAATCACGCAGAATACTCCAAAGTGGGTGGGTTCACGATGACAAACACGTTTCTGCGAATTTGGGCGAGTATAATTATAAGTAGAGAACGACAAAGTGAAAAGCCCAACTCAAAAAGAAAAATGGGTCCCACTACCCGGAATTCTGACAAAAATCATGCCGTCACGCGATTAACGCTAGGTGACAAAACACGGGTCGATCTCAGTGGCTCGATTGGGGTTTTGTGTATGGTTTGAGGGTATTTTCGTCATTAGGCTTGGATTTTGTCGTCACGTGCCTTGGCGTCCGCCGCACGCAGGAGAAAATATTGTCTTCTGTTCTACCAATAGTTTTTAGGATAGGGGGAAATTGTAAGGCCGATGCCAAACCTTTCATTTTACGTCATATTACACCCTAATTTTTCATTTTTGCGGTTTCAATTCCAAACCTTTATATTTAACTATAGCGATGGTCCAAATCACTCATTCCATACATAAGACTAACGTTGGAATAATGGACAACTTAGGTGAGGGGCAAAATGGTAAATAAATATTTTTTATAATAGAACAATTCAAATAATTAAATAAAAATCAACAAAAAAAAAAAGAAACAGAAAAAAACAAATAACTTCTAATTCCCCCCCAAATCAAACACAAAAACCATACTCAATCACTACCACCACTATCAACTCATCATCAACGCTGAGAACACTGGTGGAGCTAGGGGGTCCTGGGGACCTCGGGTCCCCCCAAATTTTTATTTGTATTTATCATTATCATTTTGTCCTCAAATTGAATAAAAATTTTAAATCCTACTAATTTCATTTTTCGTTTCCGTCTTCAAAGTATGAGAACTCGAAATGAATACTTGTAATAATGTATGATATTACTAAATTAAATATTGATACATTTTTATATATTTTTTTATTTTATTGTTAATAAGGTATCAAAAAATAATAATTTCGAGGGCGTTGCTCACGAACTCCTGTGGTCCCTCACCCTTTCATCTCCATATCTTCAATTTTGGGACCCCAACTTCAAACGGCTGGCTCCGTCCTTGACTGAGAAGGCACCACAACCAGGACCAAAGTCATCGTCGCTCTGAAGGCACCACGACCTACACCGAAGCCCACATCCGCACCACCAAATGTTTCTCCTACACCGCCTCCACCAAGTCCAAAGTCAAACCCTCCAAAGCAACCAAAGATTTCTACTCCACCCACTATTGTCCAACCGTCCAACCACGTAAGGGTACTATTGTTTCCAACCCACCAACTCCCACCTCAAAAGCCGGCTCTAGTTTACTCACTACATATCTATAACTACTCATCACTACCCCCAAGTGCAATCACCCTTACTAGCACCTAAACACCACCACCACCACCTGTCTATTCACCTCTGTCACCAGTCATCTCCTTATCGCACCAGTTCAATCTCCCTCACCCTCAACACCTAGATTTCCACCTCTTCCATCTCCGGCACAGTCACCACCACCTGTCTACTCTCCCTCAACCACTAGTAAGGAACTGAATCACCAAAATCACCGAGTTTTTGGTGGAAAATAATTGAGCAAAATAGTAATAATGAGGAAGAAAACTCAATCTTTTCAGGAACCAAAAATAATTGCCAAAAACAACTCCAGTAAGCATAGTGGTAAAGACATAAATGAAATTAATTTTGAGGGTCCTAGCAACGACGGTGGCAGGTTCGGCGTCGTATCGATTGGGGGTGTTTGAGGAAGATGAAGTTTTTTGTTTTTTTTGTTGATTTTTATTTTATTATTTGAATTGTTATATCATATTTGCCATTTTGCCCCTCACTTAAGTTGTTCATTTGATTAACGGTATTATGAACGGAATCAATGATTTGGACTACACTTGCAGTTAAATATAAATGTTTGAAACTGCAATTGCAAAAATGAAAGATTAGGGTGAAATCTGCGACAAAATGAAAGATTTGGAACCGATGTTTGGCTACTTCCAGAATTTATTGATTCATTTTTAGCATTATCCAAAGGAAGTAAATGTAGCAATATGGTTACGCAAGTCAATCTAAATTTTCTGAAAATATTAATATTTTTACTATAAAAAGTATTCAGCTGAAAGATTATTTCTTGTAACTTTTGAGCATTGACCATTTTACTTATTTGAATTTTTTGATAATTAACATTCTTTTGAGTCAAATTTATAAATTATCATTTAAAATTAGTAAACTATCGTTTTACCTTTTTATTATATTAACTTACTTTAAAAATTAACGTATTAAAAATATGTGCTCAAAATTAATTATTAACTTTAACTTAAATTTTTACAATTTTTTTAGCTAAAGTTAAAAAGGGACAATATGGCATGTCTTTTTATATAAAAGAAGAAAATACGAAAGACAGAACAAATATTGAACAAGTGACCCAAAATAAAACCAAAAAAATAAAGGTCTTTAGCTGTCTTCACTATGAAGTGGATTCGAGATTGAGCTGAAAAGACATATTCGATACGTTCAATTCCATGAAAATCAAATAACAATTAGTGTGTGTTTGAGCCACATTATTTTGGAAAAATGTAATCTGAAATAGTAGATTGATGGAGAATGTGTGGTTGAAAAAGAAGGAAAAAAGTATTGATCCATCATTTTTCTCGATTTTATTGGTTCGTCTTTTAAACAATTAAAAGAAATATTTCAATTGTTTATTTAAATTTTTAAGCCTCCGTTTGATTTTTTTTTACCTTTTATCCTTGAGATGTTTAGACGATATTTATATGCTTAGAAATTTCAATGCATTCAATGGACTAAAATTTAGGTGGCATGTATGTAACTTTTTTCGGTCTACTGACAATAATGTATACTGAATTGATGGTTAAGTTCAAACTTGATCTTCAATGAATTCCGTTTATAATTCAAATTTCATTTTTATAAAATATAAAAAACACGAGAGAGAGAGAAGAGAGAAAAATTCAAATTAAGGCGATTCATCACGATTAGACGATTTTATTCACTAGTGGTACTATTTAATACCAATGGCGTGACATTAAATATCATTAGACGATAATTACAATTAAATGAATTACATAAGTTTATCTTTAATTTGATCACTTTATACCATCTAATCAGCGTTCTAACACATGTAGCGCTAGATAATATTACTATTCTTGTAAACATTGCCAACTATAGTTTACTCGACAACTTTTTTCAATGCAATCCATATTAATATTAAGTCCCCGTTTGACAATGATTAAAATGAGATTTTTTTTGGGGAAATGAATTTTGGAATAGTCAATTTTTGGATAATGTGTAGTTAAAAGTAAGAAAATGTTTTTGAATTTACGTTCAAAATATTTTATTGTGAGAATGTACGATTAAAAATGAATTTTATTTTAATGATTGTCAAACAAGGGCTAAAGATGTTCTTATACATACCAATTATTCTAGCCTCCGTTGATTAAAAATTGTTATTTTCACAGATTTACATGTGTATATCTTTTGAGTTGATGTTAAAATCGGATATGAATAATCAAAACTTATGGATAATCTATTAAGCGGTTTTGCTATCGGTACATCAATGTATACATAAGGGTGTACACCCCTCTCACATGAAGGTGATACCCGTTTGAATAAAAAAATATTTTATATAAGTGGGTCCCACTCCCATTTGACCGGGGGGTGTATACCATTATATATAATTTTTGATGTACAAGTAGCATTTTTCTCAATTAAGTCCTTGTTTGATGGAGATTAAATTTTAATTTTTAGTAGATTTTGATAAAAAAAAAAATGATGAAATATATAGATAAAGAGTCTTAGATTCCATGAAATATATTGTTAAAATTAATTGTTGACTTTGACTTAAATTAAAATCTTAATATTAATTTCTACCAAATGAGGATTAAATACCATGACATGAATATGGGGCCCACGTACACACACATACACGCGTGTATGTGTGTGGAATAGAATAAAGGGTAGAAATTAGATATATTATAAATTGTGGGGCCTACCTGAACAGTTTATTTTGGCCGCCCCGTTTGTCCTCTCTCTCGTCTCCGTCCTCTCCGTCGTTCCACCCTCTCATTTTATCTCTCTAAAATTCTCTCCCTTTCTCTCTCTAAATATCTATATTCCGAACAAGTTTCTCACTCTTTTCCCTCTCTCCTTCACAAATCACACCTATATCTATCTCTATATATCACTGAATATTTTTAAACTGTTTCTCTTTATTTTCTTCAAAAACGAAGAGGGAATAAAAGAAGGGTCAATCAACTTATATACTCTTGCAGTAAGCCAGAGGTTTGAAGGCGTTATGTATAATACTCAAAGATTCATCTTTTTCAAGATCAGACTGTCCTAATAAAGTTATCAGTAAATCGATTCTTCAACGACCTCTCATGGCTGGTGGTAATGATGTAAACGCTAACGAATCAAAGGCAATTTTGCATATTCTCTTGTTCTTTATACTTTTTTTTTTTTTTTGATGTTTTAGTCGTAGAAATTGCTCTATTTTCTCTATCCTTTTCATAATCAATCATGCGTTTCAGGTCATTTTTTGAAAAAAAGCTTCGATTTTTTCTCCAGAAGTTTGAATAATCTGTTTTGGTTGTGAGGATTTGAGTTTTGTTTCTTTTGATTTTTTCTACATCTTTATTTGACTTGGTACTGATTTATTAGCTGACTTTCAGCCGAATTTATTCTTGTCGTTTGGAATTGTTTGTCTTTTCCATTTGCTTTCCTTTAATGTGTGTGCATGTTTTTAGATTTTTCCCCAGAATTTTCCTTTAATAGATTCTTGATAATGATGCGAGATGCCTAATACCTATGTTTATATGATGAATCTGTTTCTCAATTGACGTTTTAGCTAATTTTCTGCTGTAATCGATTGATTAACTTATAACAACACTTTGAAATTCTTTATTTGCAGAGGATTGTTCCTCTTAATACATGGATCCTCATATCCAATTTCAAGCTTGCCTATAATATGCTTCGTCGGCCGGATGGAACCTTTAACCGGGATTTGGCCGAGTACCTTGACCGGAAAGTCCAGGCAAATGTGATTCCGGTGGACGGGGTATACTCTTTTGATGTTGTGGATCGAGCCACGAGCCTCCTTAATCGGATTTACTTGCCTGCCCCAGAAAACAAAGTTCAATGGGGGATCATAGATCTCGAAAAGCCCCTAAATACTAGTGAAATTGTTCCTGTGATTATATACTACCACGGTGGAAGCTTTACTCATTCCTCAGCCAATAGTGCCATATATGATACGTTTTGTCGTAGGCTTGTTAGCATTTGCAATGCTGCCGTAGTATCCGTGAATTATCGTCGATCACCTGAACACCGGTACCCGTGTGCGTATGATGACGGATGGGCTGCTCTTAATTGGGTTCAGTCGAGGTCGTGGTTAAGGAGTGGGAAGGATTCGAAGGTGCATATATATTTGGCTGGTGATAGCTCCGGTGGTAATATCGCTCACCATGTAGCTGTTCGGGCAGCAACCGAGGGTGTGGATGTATTGGGTAATATCCTACTTCATCCAATGTTTGGCGGCGAAAAGAGAACTGAATCCGAGAAAAGATTGGATGGGAAATACTTTGTAACGGTTCAAGACAGAGATTGGTATTGGAGAGCATATTTACCCGAAGGGGAAGATAGAGACCATCCAGCGTGCAATATATTCGGCCCTAGAGGTAAAAGCCTCTATGGACTTAACTTTCCAAAGAGCCTCGTGGTTGTGGTTGGGCTGGATCTTGTTCAGGATTGGCAATTGGCTTACGTAGAAGGGCTAAAAGAATCTGGCAAAGAAGTGAAACTTCTTTATCTCGAACAGGCAACTATCGGTTTTTACTTCTTGCCCAATAACGACCATTTCTGTTGCCTCATGGACAAGATTCGAGAGTTCATCCATTCTAACTGTTAATACATTACTGAACTTCGATTCCAGGCAACAAATATAACAGAAGTTTGACATTTTACTATAGCTATAATCAGCAGTAATGGTGTGTAGTTATATGATTGTGTAGATTTTACTTCTTCATGCTGTGATTAACCTGTCATTCATGGTGGTAATACAAGATTTTGCATGTCCCGGGTACTGGTTGCTTTCGTCTTCTTCGGTCGAGAAGTCGATCCATATCACAAGATCATTTATTGTGGTACCGCAGCATTGTAACTTATTTATAGATTTTGCTGAACTACATAAGAAACTTACCACATCAGATTTCTGGTAATCTTGAACTGGTTTGTTTCCATTAGGCTACTGCTTTAAATGCTACTAATTTGGAACATGGATTAGGAAATCCATGATGTCGTGAAATTTGTATTTTATACTTGTGCTCTAGAAATATATAATTTTTTTGTTTATTTATGGTTTTGTTCTAGTTTTATGCTAATTGAACATCACGATTTTGTAAATTGTTTTGTGTTGAAATGAGAGTCGAAAATTGAAGATTTGTAGTTTGCAGACTCTGAACCATATCGTATAAGAGTGTAAGCTATTAGAGACTAGTCGGCGACGTGAATTTATTCTTGAGGTACCACTTTGTTGAATCGACATGGATAACTAATTCCTCAAATTTACCACCATAAAGGCGACAAGCTCACATTTTGTTTTGTTTTCTCCAAAGTGGGGTTTTTCATTGGTAGAAACTGAACAGTGTAGTGGAGTGGTGGACCATCGAACCCCGTTGTGACCCCAAGGCTAAAACCAAACCCTGTCCACCAAAAGACAATCTTGCAAAAGAAACATATGATTAGACATGAGTCCAAACGCATCTCACAATCTATTGATGTTGATTTGATTAATTCTTGGCATGCTTGTTCTAGGTAGCGCATCATGTATGTGGGGGAGGGGGTTGGGGGTAAATAGCAACTAACACTTTCAAGTTTTCAACACGTTCGGTGAGTTAGACTATGTTGTACTAAACATCATTAATGAAGAAAAACTAAGTAGTTTAAATTGACAAGAAAAATAAATCTCTCTCGATAATTTGGATATCGACACTAGTAAAGTTCTCAACACGTTTAGATATTGACAAGAAAAATATAAACAATTAGCAGTAAATAGTTAAACTGGTAATAAAAAAATTAAATTTATCTCGATAGTCATCCTTTCTGTAGTACGTCTTCTTAAGCATCATTCTCTAATCCTTGTTTGAAATTGCGGTGAACCAATAAAAATATTGAGTGTTTTAAGTTTTCATTTTTAATATATAGCCAGTCCGATTCTCGATTTTCCGGTTGTCGGATGCTAGTTTGATCCAATTCTTACGATATCAATATTATCCGTCGAATCATGTTCGATAATGCGTATCAAATGTGGCTTTTGTTTTTTTATGGTTGCAAAGCGCAAACTCTTCTCCTAGTGGTTGGAAACTCTAGATGTACAGGACTCAAAATGACCACTTTTTTTTTTTTTTTAAAAAAAAGCCCTTTTATTTTCTTCTTCTTGGATTGCTCTTACTAGTGTTTTAATAGCGTCGCTAAATGGTAAAAACAGCTAAGTTCGGACAAAATACATAAAATAAAACAAATGTTTCAATTGACTTTCTATGCCTTTGCCTAGAATTTGTTTCCTCGTTATTAAATTATCTCTTTGTAATGTCTTCTTATGGTTTGCCTTTAATTGGATGAGCTGGTTTAGGGTTTGAATAAGCACGACAGGATGAAGTCATTGTCATAATTAATTAATTAATGGTATTTGCTTAAGACAAGATTATGTTAAATAAAACTGTTTGTCAGCATATCATTTGTTAGGCATTAATCTATATTGATTGGACGGTAGGCGATAGTCCGCCCGTTCACACTTTTGTTCTTACCTACGAATGCCTCTCTTAATATTATTAATCAGAATAGTTTGAATATAAATTTTTATTATAAAAAATATTGGATTTTGTATTTCAACAAGTAATCCCATGTATTAAAAAAAAAATAAAAAAACTATTGGTATTAAGACTAGCTATCCTAAAGTAATTTCAAAATCACCTTTGTAATTAGTAAGATTTACTTTTTATAAAAGTAACTTTTAAGGTTTGATAGATATGCTCGATGTAGCGAGGAGCGTAAGAATAAAAGACGAGACCAAATAGATGCATCGTCAAGTCAATTCACGTGGATACCGATTTTCATAAAAATTAGCTTCGCTATAACTAAAATTGCAATTTTAATCCCTAAACTCTCGATAAAATATAATTCATGTGACAACCCTTTAAAATCTAATCGTGGTGCCCTAATTAGAATTTCATTCCTAGTCCCTGAACTCTTAATAAAATATGAACTAGTCCCTGCTTTGATAAACACGTAGAATGAAGCCTTGGATTGCATTGCATTTTGGGCCTTCCACGCCTGGAAAGCTTCTAGGTTTACAAATTGAATACATTACATAATTACTGGCAGATATTTTAACTTTTTCTAATCAAGAAACAAAGTACTACTTGATGAACTCCGGTGTAGAACTTCTAAGTTCCAACCATCAATTGCAGTTAAGACAAAAGAAAGAAACTCAGAAGCACAAAACGATATCTAACAATATCCTACATGAGCTAAGATAGGGGACACAACTCGAAAACACGATAGAGATGAAAAATAGCGAACGGAAAATATTCTCGACTTTCATTCATCAGCAACGAAGTCTAGTAACCATCCATCACTGGCGGACATGACCTATAATCAAGTAACGAGGATCGAAAGGAAGGGGCATCTAATAAAAGGTAGGATTATACAGGAGAACTGTACATTTGAATTCGATGGATTCCATCAGATGAGCCTTGAACATTGTTAGCCTAGATGAACTGTACATTTAAAGCATACTTATGCTGTTCAAAGAAAGAATTTCATAACCCTGCTTGAACATCATACCTAAAACCTGCTCAAGTTTACTTCTTTGGAGTAGGCCTTGTACCAATATCCACAATGTTCTCTTCGTCTACTGAATTTTACTTTATCCATCTCATCAAGAACCCGCTCCATTTCAGCAAGACATATCTGACCGAGTCTGAGTAATTTCTCGATCTTGTTAACATCTGAACTACCAGAGTATGCACATATGACATATCATGATTCAAAATTTATAATAAGAGGAACTTCATTTTGATTGACATGATTGCTTACGATATCGTATATCTCTTCCAACTTATCCTGCCGACCGGAGTGTGCATATCGTCGAACCATTACACCTGAAGCAAAGCAGTTCATACAACCGAGTTCCATTATTAAAACTCCAAAGCATATGAGCCATGATCGCAGGTAAACCATACAATTGACATAACTGAATTAAAATTTATTAATAATTAACAAACCAACCTTGTCCATAAATGAACTTTTATACAAGCGCTAGACAAACACTGTCGTCGCCAATAATTTTGTTGCACGGTCCGCTTTCGAATTTATAAAAGGAAATAAAGTTACCAGGTGTTCTATATGAGACATCCCTTCAAAAGCTAACATTCTATTGATATTACTAACTAAAAACTATTTGGAATGTTAAATTATTTTTTAAAATTATTAATTACCTATTGAATTTTTCATAAGAAAAAATAAAATGCAAAAATTCATAAATTTTGGGCCGTGAATAAATTGGGACCTTAGACGACCGCCTAAGTCGTCTAGTGCTTGGTCCGACGCTGTATTATTATCCAGAAAAAATTCATAATTAAGGTGTATTTTTTACCTCAATTCAAAAGTAAGGTAAAAGTTTGAAAATTCAAAAATCATGTATGGATTTAATTAATTAAAAATATTTATTAAATAATGATAATAAAGTCACAGATGGTGATTAATGGTCACAAATTCATAATTATAAGTTACAGATTTATTTAATGGTCACATATCGTCAAATTTGATTATTTCGAGGTCACATATCAAAAAATTTGTACGTCACAGATTATTTCGAGATCACATATTTTTAAATTAGTTGGTCACAGATTATTTTCCAGTCACATATTATTAAATTTTTAGGTCACAGTTGAGTAATTGGTCACAGATATTACCAAATATTTGGTCACAGATTACCAAACATTTGGTCACAGACTACCGCTGCTACCTCCAATACTTGGTCACAGGTTACAGATAGACCAACACAAACTAACCAATCACAGAACAAACGGCAGGACGAAAACTGAACCCCAACAACAACATATCCGCCGCCACCACCAACAGCCAACCACCAAAAGCTCGCTGAGTACTCAAAACATAGTTAATACTGCTTTCTGACTTGGATTAAAACTCAATACTGACAAATACTTCAGCCCAGGGGTTATTTATTTACCATAGCTGAAATATTAACCCCTTCATCACGACACCATCTTGAGCACTTGCTCATTACTCTTAAATCTCCAATTCCTTCAGAAAATCTGCGTGATCCACCAGAACCTAAATACAACAGAAATGGTGAAATGAGCTTACATCAAGATGAAGCTATCACACTATGGGCTAACCAATGTTCAAAACAAGTCACAGTGCAACTAGTTGCTACTCGCTGCTGCTTGGAGCAGCAGCAGCTAGCAGTCCGACTGCTACTCCAGTAGATGATGCCGTCGGACCCAGTGGAAGGGATGGAGAGGGAGAGGTGGAGGTGGAGGTGGAGGTGGAGGGGGAGGAAAAGAGACGGAAGAGAGAGAGGAGGGGAGGCGATAGAGAGAGGTGAGGAGTTGAGTGAAAAATTAGGGTTAGAGTTTATATATATCACCTGATTTTTGAATGATGGAATTTGGTCCATGATTTTTGAATTTCAATCTTCAAACCCCTGATTTTTTGTAATTTCCCTTGTTATCACTCTTGTCCAATATCAACTATCAAACATGCTTAAACTATTACATTTGCAATAGTAGCTAGACGAAGGTCGAATATAAAAAGCTATTAGATCATCCAACTTACATGCTTGTTCATGAATGGTTTATATGTTCATTGCCATTCACTTAATTTGAAATTCAACCTCGTTGGTCACTCTGAGTTTCCGTTGCATATATAAAACTAATGAAACGAAGGGCGACGAGCGTGTACAATGGAAAAGTGATTTGACGACGTTCCTATGTTAAATCAAATGCAAATTAATGAATGGCAACTTCAACGTAAAAAAGGAATAGAAATCTGTAGTAGTCCAAACCGACCAAGCCCTCAATCCCCAAATTCACTTGGTTCTTTCAATATTTTCACCAATTCTCCATCTCTTGTTTCAATTCAGAGAAATCATTTTTAGCTTAGTATTATCAGCAGCTAAGCTCCACCGGGGGGCAGAGCCAGTAAAATAACTCAGTACGAGCACAATTTATCGATGTTGAATGCTGAGTTTTTAGTTATTGATTTAATGATGATAAAAATATAAAATGATATTACGATAACACTAAAAATGACATAGTTTATAAATTACACATATTCCTTGCAAGTTTTCATATGTTGATATCGTTGTACAATAACCTCATTATTGAGCTTTAAAAATATATATTTCTCTACATAAACAATTGTGTTATCATTCATCCATTGATCACTCATCCGATTATGCAATCTATCCTTTACATTACTCGTTGTAGAAAAGATTCTCTCCACAGTAGCGCTAGAATCAATGCTAAAGTCAAAAGTTTGTAAACCAATGGATATACCATATTTTTCTTTGTCAGAACTAACTTCTCTACAAGATTATCAGTCATTCAACCCTTCAAACTCTTTGTTAGAGCTCATGTCAAAAATATAAGTCTCAAGTTGATCATGAAGTACAATGAGATCTAGTACAGAGAAATCTAATGGATAAAACTAGTGGTGGCAATGGGCCGAGCCGAGCCGGCTCGGCCCATGCCCAGACGAGCTCGGCTCGTGCTCGCACGAGCCGAGCTCGTGGCTCGTTACCCACGAGCCGAGCTTCGGCTCGGCTCGTGGGATTTTGGGCGAGCTCGGCTC